>OY728160.1:387302345-387927345 GCA_963277665.1 Viscum album | reverse complement strand
CGTAGGTTTTAAAAATAATTAATTTGAATGAAGTTCAATGAAATTCATATCAATGTTTTTTCTTTTTTGGATAATGATCATGTGATCAACATAAAAAAATATAAGAAAAAGTTTTAATCTATTTATAAAAAATAAAAAAACATATGTAAAAAATACTTATAAAAAAAATTTAGAAAAAAATATGCTGAAAATGTATTTTTTTTAAAAATTATATAAACATATCCTAGTTTTCAACATGATTTTTATTCACAATAGATTATGGTATAGTTCTAAAATTTAACCTTTAATTCCTGAAATAAACAGATATATATTTTTGTTAAGAAAAATTAGAACAAGGCTTAAATGGAAAATCCAAATTTGGAAATTCATAGTGCTACTAAAAATCTTAAGAAAAATAATATTGATCCTCAAATTAGAAATGAAAATGATAAGAGGGATTATATTCAAGATTTCTATATTCTTACTTTTTTAAGTAATCTATCTTTTATATGGTTATCAAAAAGGGATTAAAATTATGAAATGAAACAATATAACCCTTCTATGATAACTTCTTTTAATGGAAAACATGTTGATGATGCTTTATAATTAATTAAATATTTTTATGGAATGATTCATTAGTTACATTAAAATGAGTTGAATGAGGAGAAGATTAGGTTGAGATTTTTACTTTAAAAAAAACAAGGATCAAAGTTGGTTTCAATATTTAGATGATGAAAATTATAACACTTGGGACCCAACATTTCAATTATTTTATAACAATGTTTTACCATCAAAATTTCACAAATGAAGTGAGGTATAATATAATTGGATTATTTTGATATGAGGATTGATTTTTCCATGAAACTTTAGGTAGGTTTATGGGTATCATAAGATAATGTCACAATCCCCAACTTTCTCCTCATATTCTAATAGATACATTCTATAATTGTCTTACTCCTTATAATAAAAATCTTATTGATCAATTTTGTTGTGGTGATTTCTCAGATATGATAGCAAATAAACTCAAACATATTTTTAACTAACATTCAAAAAAATATCAATATAAAATCACATGTAAAATATATATTCATATGGATGAATCTAATTCCTAGGCTTCTATAGTTAATCTAAGTTATCTTATGGAGTTGTTTTTTCACTATGGGATGCATGATCATTCTAATTTTTTTCCCCAAACTTTGATCTCCCTAATATGTGTAATGGGAGATAGATTAGAAAACAATATTCTAATGACCCATTTTTTTATCCTTTAAGTTCTGGATATAAAAATAATCCAAACATATAATGGGGAGAAGAAAGTGCATTGAAATAATATGCTACTCCTATTTACTCACAACGACATCGACCTTCATTTGAAAACTAATTTAATGCTAAATACAAAAATTGTAAATTGGATGTTAGGGGTGTGTTTTTATATTAAATAGTATATTTTGATTATCAAAAGGTTTATTTATATTCCTAAAATTATAGACTTGTTACTGGTAGGGCTGAAATAAATTCTAGAATTCATAATCCCGAGTTATAAATGGGACGACTTGCTAGCAGCCTAGCATGAAAAAGAAATGGAAAATTAACAATAATAATAGTGATTAATAAAAAGGAAAATTTTATGGCTATAACTATTATATTAGGTATGAATTTAAAGAACAATTTAGTGAAAATATTTGGGAAGATGAACCTGAAATTTCAGATGAACCTAAAACAAAAAAAATCAAAAATATAAAATCTTGAAAAATGAACAACAGTTTCTAGAAACATCAAAATGAATAATCATTTTAATACCCCATGTAAAAAAATAAAAAGAAATTTTAATATTTATTAATATTTGTGAGTTAAATATTAATTTTACTTTAAAGTGGACCCCATTTTCGATGGATTACCTTATATGCAACAGTGAGTTTCTTTGAAATCTTACATTGCACACTAATAATATAATAATATTATTTTAAATGGTAGTTAACGATTAGTCATTGTATTAATGGGAATGAATAGAACTAGCTAAAATATGATTATAAACGTTTGTTAAATGTTTTCACATTTATCCAATAAGTTTTAGAGGCTTAAAATAAGAAAAAATCTGATTTTAAGCATAAATACTCAAATTTTCATTAAAAGGTCTATTTATTTCCTTTTATTGGAGAAACCTATTTAAATATAGTTTTGGTTAATTTTATATGTTTTATTTGACTAAATAAAATTATTCATTAGAATGGGGACATCAAAATTTACTTTGGATGAAATATTTGGTATTTTTACGATAAAATTCATTTTTAAATGAATAATGAAAAATACTGTATTATAATTCAAAACAACCTTTTAATATAATTTATTTAAAATGATAGATTATATTTTTAATTGGATTTAAAGTGTAATTATATTATGTTTTTACCATTTAATCCAATTTTTTTCATTTTAAGTAATATCACTTTGAAATTGAACAGAAATAACAGTCAATCTTTTGATCGTTATTATTTTTTAAAAACACGCCTTTTGCCTTGACAGTGGGAATTAATTTTAAATTAATTTCTACTGATTATATGTTTTGAATTAGGAAAAATGGATTCCATATTTGGAATCAGGAGGTCTAAATTGTGTTAATTGGTAACTTTTATTTTTAGACATTATGAATATTTACTTCAGTAAAAATTTTATTTACTATGGTTAAGGGGTAAATCTGGTAAATAAGGTTAAAAATATTATTTTAATAATATAAAATTACCATAACATGTATAAAAATCCTATTTTTGATATATATCTGACCATGGGCATCCTTGGGTAGATTTTGGGACTCCATAGAGCCACTTGGGAGTGGTAATGACACTTTATTTTAAACAACTTAATGTAAAGGAAAAAATGGAAAAAACAAATATCTTTTAGTAAATCACTTTTTACATGGGGATAAATAAGTTATCTCTTCAAATATAATTGATAATTTAAAATATAAAAATATTTCCAACATCATGGTATTTTTTTTATAATTTTTAGACATCAAAAAAAGAAAATTATTAATGACACAATAATGATGCAATGTTTACCTCATTAATGAATGATTTAGATAAATAAGATTATTAATACTAAAACAAGATCCAAAAACTGTAAAATTTTTATCAGATGATTTTATTTCAAACATGAGTCATCTTATATTCAAATTTAATTATTTTTGGACCTTTTGAACCCGAATATAAGTTTATAATAAAATTATTGTTTCAAACTTTCCAGAAGAGCCCCTCCCCCCTTATAAAATGAAACCACTTCTAAATAATTACTCACACCTTTAAATCCCCTTGGATCATAAAAAATATACTTAAATACACTCCCCACATCCCTCTCCTCCTCTTATAATCTTTAACTTAGGAAGAAGGAACTTCAAGTAAACCCTTTGGTTCAAACCAAAGGGAGATACCCGATTTAAAAGTAACATCTTCTTTTTTGTTCTTTTATATTATTTTACTTATCCAAACACTAGAATATTTTTATTCATTTTAATTATAACAAAACCAGTATCCTAAATATAGTAGGTCGTTTTTATGATATGTATTCTAACTACACTTACACACACCTCTATCTAATGGGTAAGGAACATACTGTTTCTATGGACGAAAAACTACTGCCTCACGAAACGATGATTGTTCAATTATCTCCAACCACCTCTCATGGGGGACATTAATATAAAACTATATTTATATGGGATATATATTATATTTATATTGTATCTATTCTTCTTTATTCTTCATTTATATCATACCTTTATGGTTTCGATTATGGGTAATCATTATAATTTCATTTGAGGAAGTAAAGACTACCTCCCCCTCAAAGTGATATGACTCGTTCATACCATACATGGAATGTATAAAGGATGGAGTTAATGAAATTATATATGATAAAATACTGTAATTATAATATACTTATGTATCATTAAGTTTTCAACCCATTAAAATATGAAATATAAATGAAAGTAGCATTCATGCGTACATACGACTTACCATCTCCACGAAAGGTGTATTTTATTTATTATCTCATAATGTTATGTACCATTATAAATACATATATATATATACTAGATATATATGATATATATGATATCTAAATCATGAATATAATTCTAGAGATAATGGAATTTTGACCACATGAACAACTTGTAATTATAAGAAGTTCATTTTTGACTCATATACCAAATATCGACAAAGAAACCATTATTATATTGAATGATTAAATTATGTTTATAACATGGTAATAAGTGATATAAATGTAATAATAAACTTGAAAAAGGATCTTAAGAAAGTATAAATGAAATATAGTTTATTATTCATAAGATTAAAGAACAATCGAGTCAAGTTAGACATGAGGTAAGGGACTACATCTCAATCTCCTTTCATTGAGGAATATTTTGTTTTATAGATGAAATTATTTTATATTGTATATAAAAACCTTTTAATTTTCATTTCATTCAATTGGTATCTTTTTATATGGGGGTTTTTACTAAATGATAGAAAAAAGAAGGTTTTAACGTAATCGGTGACAATAACATTTTCCGTCGCCGCGATTATTATTTGATCTTTGGCTTCCTTACCAAGCCATAATGTTTTTAAAAGTATAATAAATTCAATATACTCTTTTAAATATTTTGGTATTGAAAATGGTTTTGATAATGTATTTATTTATTACAATATATTAAATTTATATATTATGATTGAAGTGTGGAAATGTTATCTTTCCATTATATTTGTTTTATGTGTTGTGATTTTATAATGGTACTTGGACATTTCACGAGTGGTTAAGTGATAAACCAACTTATGGGTGGTGTTGTGATAAACTAGGATGGGTGGTTACATTATAACATCCAATGCATTGGGTCTGGAAGTCAGCCGTATGGATATTCCATTTAGTGATATGTGTGTAAGTCGATCTTATGGTTATTCCATCTAAGTATGTTTATGTACCAAGTTGCCTTTTTATGTCATGTGTTCTTTCTATGGGTTTTATAGAATTATATCAGTTAAAAAATGGTAAGAAATGATCTTATATTCTATGAAGAGTATTTACAACATTATAAAGATGAAAAGTATTAATTATGATAGGGTATTCATGGTTTACTTATTGTTTAGAAAAAGTAACAGTTTTCCTTCTTTTAGTATCCTTTACTGAGCTTTTTATACCCATCCCAAGTTTTTGAAATGTTTTTCACAGGACATAATGTGGAATAGCGTCAAGGATGGGATCAAATAACAGTCATGCTATCTAAAACATAGAACTAGACATGACTTTTTTTCAAAGAGTTTTTACTTTATGAAAAAAATGGAAACTGAGTAGAAGTGTGTACATTGTAATTTTAGGAGATGAAATGTAATTGTTAAAGACTTACTCTCTAAAACTCTAAACACGAAAAGATCCTCTATGTGAATTATTAACTTAATTCAAGATTCTCTAATGTTTAAGTCCAGGTCCTTATAGTTGGTATAAGAGGTCGGTTTAGAAAATTTTTGGAGTATGGATATTGTTAAGTTAATATCCATAAATTATTTTTAGTTTATTTAATGACTAAAATGATATAGCATTTAAAAATTACCATTTTGATTCGCATAAGATATTTCTCTGTTTAGAATAGTTTTCATTAGAGGAAACAAAGAAGTTATGGTGGGACAAAATCAGGAAGAAGACAACCTTCCAAATTAGCAATCTAATATGGTCAAAATTAGAACTGAACAGTTTGTTGTAGTGATGGAACAATTGAATTAGGATATAAATAGTGGTGGTATCCATGCACAATATTATCTAGAATAAATATATAGGAACATATCATTAGTGGAGCATTTCATGAGCAGCATCCCCCATCATTTAGAGAATCATCTGACCCTGTGCTAGCTGAAGGGTGGATTAAATCACTGTTGAAGATTTTTTATGTCATGGGGTGTTTAGAACCTCAAAATGTTAGTCTATATGTTAACCATTTTAAGGTGGACCCGATCTGTGGTGGTTGATGGTGAAAAAAATCCGGGATAGTGAGGATATTGATACTCTTGATTGGAATTAATTCAAAGGTATGTTTCTTGAGAAATATTTTCCTAAGGTGTTTTGTTATAGGATGGAAAACAAATTCTTGGAATTGAGGCATGAGGATGACTCAGTGGATGCTTAAAAAGAAAAATTCACTTGACTAGAAAGGTATTCTTTAAATTTCATCTAAGATCTTGATATTAATATAAATCAATTTTACTCAGGAATGAAGCTGCGATATTAAAGTGAATTTTCATATCTTTAATTAAAAAGCTATGAAAAACTTTTCAGATGTGCCAAGAAGGAAGAAATGGAGTTATCTAATGATTAGGTGTTCCAAGAGAGGAAACAGAAGAATAGGTCCAACTGGTAGGAAAATGGAACGAATTCTTCAAAGAATCCTAGAGGTAATAAAAATAAATATCCATCTTTTGTGAAGTTTGGTAAAAAGCACTTTGGAATATGTTTATCAAAGATTGGAAAGTGATTACATTGTGGTAAGTCTGGTCATATTGATCGTAACTACAAGGAAGATGATCAAGAAGGCAATGAAAAACCAATGGTAATATGCTTAAGTGTAATTAATGGGTCATTATGAAAATGAGTGTTCAACTAAGAACTCAACTAATAGAAAGAAGTCGAACTACAAGCAGAAAGGGGCGGTGAAATCCTTTGTATCTACTTCAGCAGATGTTGGGCCATTGAATGAAGTAGTATTAGGTACACTTTTTGTTTGTTCAGATTATTCCAACATGTTGTTTCATTAAAGGTCTACACATTATTTCATTTTAGAGAATTTTTCTCATAAATTGGGAATTTCATATCAAGATATCAATACTGAATTTATGGTAAAAACACCTGGAGGAAATTTTGAGACAAAAATAAAACATAAGAACCTTATTGTACTTGTGTGCAAAAAGAATCTACCTGAAAACATTATTGTTTTCCTCTAGTAGAGTTTGATGTTATTTTGGGTATAGATTGGATTTCTATTTATCTTGTGGAGATTGAATGCAGAGATAAAGAGTTTTTTTCTGAAATAATTTCAGTTTGTGTACAAGAATGATCCCTTGCTTTTAATAACATATCAGGATGCTTATAAACTCGTAAAAGATAAAATTGAATGCATCCTTTCACATATTTTTGAAAATAAAGGAACTATCCAGATTAATGATGTGATAGTTGTAAATGAGTATCTTGATGTTTTTCCTGATGATTTGCCCGATATTATACCTGATCAGGAAGTTGAATTTACTGTTGACTTAGTTCTTTATGCTAATCTAATTTCAAAACCTCCTTATCAAATGACTCAAACAAAAATTGTAGTTTTAAGGAAGCTATTGGAGGAGTTATTAGATAAAGGTTTCATTTGACCTATCACATCACCATGGGGTGCTCTTGTCCTGTTCATTAAAAAAGTTGCTTCAATGAGACTTTTCATTTATTATAGAGCATTGAATAAAATCAGTGTTAAGAACAAGTATCCATTTCCTCATATCAATGATTTGTTTGATCAGCTCTTGGGAGTTCTGTATTTTTCAAAGATTGACTTGAGGTCGGGGTACCATCAGTTGAAATTAAAGGAATAAGACATTATAAAGACCACATTTCATACTAGTTATGGTCATTATGAATTTTTAGTTATGCCTTTTGGGTTAACCAATGCACCGATTGTATTCATGGATATTTTTAATAGAATTTTCTGTGAGTTTTTTGATAAGTTTGTGGTTGTTTTTATTGATGATATTTTGGTTTATTAAAAAATTAAAGAGGGATATAAAATTTATTTAAGGGTTGTATTACAAACATTAAAATAAAATACAATATTTGGGAAATTTAGAAAGTGTGAGTTTTGGTTACAAAAAATTTCATTCCATGGTCACATTGTTTCAAAAAATGGAATAACTGTTGATCCTACTAAAACAAAAGTTGTTGAGGAATGTACAAGACCCACAAATATAACTGAGATCCATAGTTTTCTTGGATTAGAAGGTTATTACTGGAGGAGTGTTGAGAATTTTGCACAGTTATCTAGTCCAATGAATAAGTTAACTCAAAAAGGTGTTAAGTTCATTTGGACAAAAGAATGTGATGATTGTTTTCAGGAATTGAAATGAAGATTGGTGAATGCTCCTATTTTGGCATTACCTTCTAGAGATGGTGAATTTTTTATCTATAGTGATGCATCATTGAAAGGTCTTGGTTGTGTCCTTATGTAGAATGATCTGGTAATTGCTTATGCTTCACATTAGTTGAAAAATCATGAGTTAAATTACCCTACACAAGATTTGGAATTAGCTTCTGTTATTTTTTTATTTAAAAACATGGAGGCATCATCTGTATGGAATAAAATGTGAAATATATACTGACCACAAAAGTTTGAAGTATATATTAACTCAAAATGAATTAAACATGAGATAGAGGAGATGGCTATAATTAATCAAGGATTATGATTAAACGATCCTTTACTATACGGGATAGGAAAATAAAGTGGATGATGTAATGAGTCAAAAAAGTAATGCTAGATTAATCATGATATGTTTGGAATGAGTTCCTTTGGTTTTTGATTTGATGAACTATGGCATAGAAGTTGTTGGTATAGGAAATTCCTCTATTTTGTTTTAGGTTCTAGTGAAATCATCTCTATCAGAAAAAATTAAGCAAGAGTATAAAGAAGACAATGAGTTATAGAAAAAGGTCGAGTTGTTTCAGAATGGTAAGTTGCCTAAATTTAACGTTGATAATGATTGTGTTTTGAGGTTTGTGAAAAGATTATGCATTCCTTGTGATTCACAATTGAAGAATGAGTTGTTATGTGATGCTCATAGTTCTCCATTTTCAGTTCATCCTGGCAGTACTAAGATGTATATAGATCTTCGTGAGTATTACCAGTGGGATTGAATGAAAATAGATGTTGTTGAATTTACTGTGAAGTGTTTGAATTTTAAATAGGTTAAAGCAAAGCGGTATTTACTAAAGGGAATAATTCAGTCTTTACTGGTTCCAGAGTGGAAATGGAAAAATATATCCATGGAATTCATTGTGGGATTACCAAAGACATCTCGAGGTAACAAAGAAATTTAGGATATTGTTGATCAGTGACCAAATCTGCTCATTTCCTTCCTATTCAAGATACTCTATCTATAGATCAACTTTCTCAGTTGTATGTTAAAGATATAATTAGGTTTCATGGAATTACAATCTCCATTATATATGATCGTGATCACAGGTTTACTTCTATCTTTTGGAAAGGCCTTCAGAATTCATTGGGTAATGAATTAAATTTTAGTACAGATTTTTATCTGCAATCAGATGGACAATCAGAAAGAAAAATTCAGACCTTGGAGGATATGCTATGTACATGTTAACTGGATTAACAGGAAATATGGGACCAACATCTTTCTTTGGATGAATTTTCATATAATAACACTTTTCATTCTATTATATAGATAGATCCATTGGAAGAATTATATAGGGAGAAATGTCAAACTCCAGCTTTGTGGGATGAAGTAGGTGAAAGGAAACTGATGGGACTAGAATTAGTAGAAGAGATGGTAGAAAATTTTCAGTTGATTCAAAAGAACATGAGAACAGCTCAGAGCCGGAAAAAAGGTTTTGCAGATAACCAGAGGAAGGATCTTTCTTTTGAGGTAGATGATCTTTCTCAGAGTTTCTCCATAGAAAAGTGTTATGCATTTTGTCAAGAAGGGAAAGATGAGTCTGAGGATCATTGGACTCTATGAAAGCATGGATATGGTTGGATCAGTTTCTTATTAAGTGGATTTACCTCCAAGTTTATCCCAGGTACACAATGTTTTCCATGTTTCAATTTTGAGAAAGTATATGCCATATCCATCACATGTTTTGAGCCTAGAGGTACTTCAGTTAGAAGAGAATATCTCTTATAAGAAAAAACAGTTCAGATTCTCGGCTGAAGAGAGCAAGTGTTTCGGAATAAGGAAATTCATCAGGTAATGGTTTTCTGAAAAAACCATATGGTTGAAGAGGCAATGTGGGAATCTGAAAAATTCTATGAGGTATGAATACCCCCACTTATTTTATAAGTGAATAAAAATTAAGAGGACACAATTTCCAAAAGAGAGGAAGGATGTAACATCCCAGGTAAGAAAAGAATAAGACATTTTTAAATTTATTAATATTTTTGAATTAAATATTAATTTTACTTTTAATAGAACCCTATGTTCAATGGCATACCCGATACGTAACAACATGTTTATTTAAAATCTTACATTTCATACTAATAATATAATAATATTATTTTAAATGGTAGTTAACTCATAGCCATTGTATTATAGGGAATGAATAGAACTAACTAAAATATGATTATTCATGTTTGTTAAATGTTTTTTACATTTATCCCATTCATTTTAGAGGCTTAAAATAATAAATAATCTGATTTTAAGCATAAATACTCAAATATTCATTTAAAGGTCGATTTACTACCTTTTGATGGCGAGCCCTCTATAAATATAGTTTTGGTCACTTTTATATGTTATATTTTTAAAAATAAAATTATTTTTTATAATCGGGACATCAAAATTTACTTTGGATGAAATTGTTGGTATTTTTATGAGAAAATTCATTTTTAATGAATAGTGAAAAATACTTTATTTTAATTCAAAACTACATTTTAATCTAATTTATTTAGAAGGATAAATTACCTTTTTAATTGGTTTTAAAGTTTAATTATATTTTATTTTTACCATTTAATCCAATTTGGATCATTGGAAGTAATTTCACTTTTAAATTGGACATAAATAAGTGCCAATATTTTGACAGTTATTATTTCATTAAAACCTAACTTTTGTTTTGAAAGTGAGAGTTAATTTTAAATTATTTTCTTCCACTTATATGTTTTGAATTTAAAAAAATGGATTCCATAGTTGGAATCATTAAGTCCAAATTGTATAAATAGGTAACTTTTATTTTTAGACATTACGAATATTTACTTCAGTAAAAATTTTATTTACCACGATTAAAGGGTAAATCTGGTAAATAAGGGTAAAAAAATATTATAATAATAATATAAAATTATCCTAACATGTGTCATAATCCTATTGGTTGATACATATTCGACTATGGGAATCCTTCTGTCTATTTTGGGACCACATGGAGCCACTTGGGAGTGATAATGACACTTTATTTTAATTAACTTAAAGTAATGGCAAAAATCACATAAACAAATATCTTTTAGTAAATAAATTATTAAATGAGGTTATATAAGTTATATCTTAGAATATAAATATGAATTTCAAATATAAATATATTTCCTACATCAAGGTGTTTTTTTATATTTTTTGGTCATCAAATAAATAAAGTTATTTATGACACAATAATGATGCAGTGTTTACCTCATTAATGAATGATTTAAATAAATAAGATTATAAATACTAAAACAAATTCCAAAACCTGTCCAATTTTTATTGGATTATTTTATTTCGAACATGAGTAATATTATATTCTAATTTAATGATTTTTGGACCTTTTGAAACCGAATATAAGTTTATAATAAAATAATTGTTTCAAAATTTCCAAAAGAGCCCCTTCTCCCCCTTATAAAAGGAACCCACTTGTAACCCATTACTTAAAACTCTCAAGCACCATAGATCATCCAAACTCTACCTAAATTCTCTCCACACATACCTATACTCGTCCTAAAAGCCTTAAATTAGGCATAAGGCACTTTAAGTAAACCATTTGGATCAAACCAAAAAGAGATACCCAATTTAAAGGTAATGTCTTCTTTTAAGTTATTTTATTTTATTTTACATCACCTACCACCAAAAACATTTTTAATAATTTATTTTATAAAAAACATAGTATCCTCAATATACTAGGTTATTTTATTAGAATAATTTTAACTACACTTACACCCACCTCCATCTAATTGGTAAAGAACATACTGCTTCATTTGACAACAAACTACTGCCTCACGAAACGATGATTGTTAAATTATCTCCAAACTCTTCTCAAGGTGGCCATTATAATGGAAATCTATTCATATGTGATATATATTATATTTATATTGTCTCTATGCTTCTTTAGTTTTTATTTATATCATACCTTTATGATTAGGATTATGGGTAAACACAATAATTTCATTTGAGGAAGTGCGGACTACCACCCCCTCAAAGTGATATGACTCGTTCATACCATACATAGAACGTATAAAAGATTAATTTAATGAAATTATATATGATAATATAATATAATTATAATATAACTTTGTACCATTATGTTTTCATCCCATTAAAATAAGAAGTAGAAATGAATGTAGCGTTCAAGCGTACGTACGGCTTACCGTCTCCATGAACGGTGCATTTCATTTCTTATCTCCTAATGTTATGTACTATTATAAATACATATATATAAATTATATATATATATATTATATATATGATATCTAAATCATTAATATCATTCTATAGATAATGTAATTTTGACCACATGAACAACTTGTAATTATAAGAATTTCATTTTTGACTCAAGTACCAAATATCGAAAAAAACAACCATTATTAAATTAAATGATTAAATAATGTTTATAAAATGGTAATAAGTGATATAAAAGGAATAATAAACTTGAAAACAGTTCTTAAGAAAGTAGAAATTAACTTTATTTCTATATTTAGTAGATTAAACAATGATCGAGTCAAATGGGATATGAGGTAAGGGACTTCATCTCAATCTTCATTCATTGATGCATATTTTGTTTTATACACAACTTTATTTTATATGGTATATAAACACCTTTGACTTTTCATCTCATTCAAAGGGAATATTTTTCTATGAGGTGTTTTACTAAATTACAAAAAAATAATGTTTTAACATAAGCGGTGACAATGACCTTTTCCGCCACCGCGAGTATTATTTGATCTTTGCTTCCTTAAGAAGACGTAATGTTTTTAAAAGGAAAATAAATACCACATACTATTTTATGTATTTTTTGTATTGAAAATGGTTTTGATAATGTATTTTTTTATATCAATGTATTTAAATGATATATTGTGATTGAAGTGTAGAAATGTTATTCTTCCTTTATATTTGTTTTATATTTTATGATTTTATAATGGTACTTAGACATTTGATGGGTGGTTATGTGATAAACCAAAAGAAGGGTGGTGCGATGATAAACCTAGATGGGTGGTTATATTATAACCTCCAATTCATTGGATATGGAAGTTGGCCATATGGCTATTACATTTAGTGATATGTGTGGAAGTCGACAATATGGTTATTCCATCAAAGTTTATTTATGTCCCAAGTTACCTGTATATGTTTTGTGTTGTTTTTATGGGTTTTATGGTAATATATTTGGTTAAAAAATGGTTATAAATTATCTTTTACTCATTGATGAGTATTTAATACATCATAAAGATGAAAAGTATTACTTATTATAGGGTATTCATGGTTTACTTGTTGTTTTGAAAAACTAATAGTTTTTTTTCATTGTGTATCCCTTAATGATCTTTTTATGCTCATCCCATGTTTTTGAAATATTTTTCATAAGACATAAAGTGGAAAATGGTCAAAGATGGGATCAAGGAAAAGTCATGTTGTCTATAAAATGGAACTAGGCATGAGTTTTTTTCAAAGAGTTTTTATTTTAGGAAAAAATGGAAAATGAGTAGAAGTGTATACTTTGTAGTTTTTTGAGATGAAAAGTTATATTTATGGCCTAACTTACTAAAACTCTAAACATGAAAAGACCCTAAATGTGAATTAATAACTTAATTCAAGATTATGTAATGTTTATGACCAGGTCCTTATAAACATCAACTAAAAATCGAATACAATAGAATAAAATGAAATGGTTACTTGATAATGGGATAAGGAAGAGGGTAAGATGGAGGATGAGGATAGTGAAAGACTAATCTTGAAAAATTATTTTCTTTTAATCCCTTATTCATAAAGAATTAAAATTAACAATGAACCATATTATTTGAAATTACTTCAATTATTTAGGAGCTTTATTGTAAATATCCCCTTTTTTAGGATTACAATAAATATCCTTTTAGGTTTAAATTTTGTAAAAATATTTTTAGAGAATATAAAGTATTTGGATGAGAATTCATTGAGTAATTTGAATGATAATTTTAATACAGTTTTTAAAAATTAAATTCCACCAAATTTAAAAGACCCTAGTTCCTTTTTCATTATTTGAAAAATTTAATCTATTGAGGATGTAATATTATTGTTTCATTTAGGTGATAGAATAGTCCATAATCCCCAATTATTATTCACGATGTTTTGTCTATAGGTGATGAAACCAACCCCAGTTTCATTACAATTGGCTGCTAGGTCACATGTTTTTTGGAAGGGTAGACGACTTGCTAGTTGATATAAGAATTCTCACACTCTCTACTAATTTTTTCATTCTTGAAATGGATATTGATAATAAAGATAAAATCATTTATGGAAAACCAATTATTTCTAGAACTATAGCTGTAATTGATATTTCAAAAGTTAATGTGACCATTCTAGATAGTGATGATCAATAAGAGTTCCATGTTTTCGAAGAGTCCCCTATTATGGTTAAATTCAAAATGATCTATGTGGACAGAAAACTGTTTAGAAAATATATTAGGAAAGATGATATTTTTACTTTTGATGGTATAATTGAATGATATGTTAATGATAATTTTCAAGAATTTTTTTTGAATCTAAATTCTCTCATGAGAAGGAATATCTAGAGGATCTTGAGAACCAACTAAGGAAATACAATTTTCAAGATTATGAAATGATCCATCCACACCCAAGAATTCATGTTGAAAGAGTTTCTCAAGATAATGTTAAATGTTCCCAACCATCTACTATTTCTAACTTGGAAACAATAACATGTTCCCATAAACCTTCAAAGTGTAAGATTGTTTTGAGTGTTTATACTACAAAAAATAGTTCTTTAAGGCTAAGGAAATGTTTTTGGCATGTACTATCATTTAGTAACTGATAATGAATCATCCCAACCCATTCAAAGTGAAATAAGTGAGATTCTTTGATGTTTTATAAATTTGTATTGCAAGTGTATGAATGGTGATTTAATTTTTTGGATGAATATTTTCTAGTTAAAGAATTTAAATAATTCTTAGGAAATCTTGAGGCGGTTTATCCTACGTCACCAAAGGTAGTTGAATATGTGAATATTCATGGTAATAGGATATCTGTTGAAACTATTTTCATATTTTATGATTCTGCATTCCAAAATAAAGATGATGATATTATTTTCCATAATTTTGAGAAGTTCATATATTATCTTGACGAATATTTTCATACTTCATCAAATTTAGTTATTTCTAGTTTTCATTTTGAGAATAATAGTGATCTGGTTTAAATAACTATTGCACCTAATTCTAAATGATTTTATTTCATAAGAGTGTAGGAATTTATAGGAATCAAAATTAACCCTTCTAGTGAAAATAATAGAAACTTATTTTTATGTCACATTTACTATTTTATGTTATTTATCCCGAATTTGGTTAGGGTATAATGTTAAATGATAGAACCTTGTAGTATTCGGGATGAGTGCAGCAAGATGATAAAGTCTTTAAAGCTTTGAGAGAATATGAATTTCTTCCAAAAAATCAATGACATGAAAAACAATAATTAATAATACAATTTGAATGAACATATATAGAATATTTGAGGTACTAATGTTTTGATAAAGACATTAAATTTATCCAAACATGGGAGGCAACTGATGATTTTTTTATTTTTCTGTTTGATTGGGTAAAAGTTTTCTTCTTCTAGGCCACTTTCCATTTTCACAAAACTCCTACTATTCACTTGGAATTATTTTGATGAATTTAAATGAATGGATTTAATTTCTACCTTTATTTCATTTTTATACTTCCATTTAGGAGGTCTGGTGTGAAACAATGTTCAAGGAGCTGATTTTTTGATTAAAATCGGATAACACTTTCTTAACTTTTCTCTTTAGTTTAATTTTATTTTGAATTTTTTTGGAGATTTGTGTTTATATTATTAATTATTTAAGAGTTGAAATATTATTTTACCAATGAAATTAATAATGGTGAAAATAAATGGGAAGTGTCTTTTTTAGAGTTAATTGTTAAATCTCTACACTAGGGGAGTTGTAATTTGAAATTTTCAATAGTTTTTTTGCTTAAATTTCAATTTTCTTATACCTATTTCCTGAGTTGTTATTACTAATTATAAAATTTTTATTTAAGTTCATTATTATGTATAATTATTTATGTAAAATCTACAGTTTATTTATACTATTTCAAATTTTTTCAATGTTGAATTTATTTCTTAGCATGCTTATCTTGGTGCCATAATGGTTATCTTTTTGAAATTTTAAGTGTAAGCACACTACCTTTCTAAATATGTATATTAATGTTATATAATTGAAGTATTAACTAGTATGTATTATTTTTCTTATTTTGAATAATGTGACATGAAAGAATAATTTTTGAACTTTATTGTGACCTTTAAACATAAAAAATTACTATTGAATTGAAAATATTTTTTAGAATTAAAATTATTAAATTTTCTACCACATTAAGTTAAAAAATGGATATATTTTTTATTTTTAAGTGTGGGGGAGTGTTATTTAATCTGTTAATCTACATTTTATTGAGCACCCATCAATTTTTGTTTACATTGTATGTTTTTAAGCATCCCAAAATAATTTTCACATGATGAAAAGTTTTCTTTAAAATTGACTGTTGAGATGCCACCTTGAGGAGATTAATTTATATTAACATATTAATTTTATTGGATAAATATTTCTATTTCACTCAAAAAATATATTTTGGTAAAATATTGGAAACATGTTATTTGAATATTATTTACTTTGGAAATTTTTATTTGAATTTGGATTATAATATATTAATCTAGTTGGACTTGGAAATGAAAACCATAATTTAGGAAGAGACAAAAATACATTATATCTTTAAATATATAAGATGGAGGATGAGTTATTTATTCTATTTTTAATTTTTAAAGATCAACATTCATATATAGTGTCTATTTATTGTTGATTTTTATTATGTGAGTTGGATCACCTGGATGTAAATAGTTGTTTGGAATTTCAATTGGATGTAAATTGATGTGTGTTTTATTCGATTTAAAATTTTCAATTTAAATAATTTTTTTAAAGAATTAACAGTTTTTTTACTGATGAAATTTATTTTGAGGTGAAATTCATCTTTTTTACTTAAAAAAATATATGGGGGAAAATAATTTTGAAAATCAATTATTATTGGAGTTACAATTTCCCCATTTTATGATATTTTTTATACTATTGAAATATTTTAAGTTGTTTTTTAAAGACTAGAAACATCTTAAGTGTGTTTGAATTTGAAGTGACCTTTATTTGTTAAATTTTATATATTCTAATTGGGTGTTTCTATATGTATTGAATGCTCAAATGATATTCGTTTGGTTAATAATCACATTATGATTAATATATAATTTAATACGTAAAATAATGGTTTTTATAATAATAATGTTTTTTATCTCTTAATTCATTTACTTTTCATTCATTGTATTATTTAATAATGATTTTTTGAATTATTAATTTTTTACTTGATTCCCTTTATTATTTCCTTGAGTTTTATTTAATTTTCTATTCTATTTCCTATTGTGTTTTTTAGTTTTAATTAATTAATTAACAATATTTTAAATTTTGAATAAATTTCCTTTTAATTAATAATTTATCATTTGTAACATCCATTCATAACTCTTTATTTCATAATTTTTACCTTATGTTTATTAATTAAAATTTTTGTTATTTAAGTTAATTTATTGTGATTTTTTTAATATTTTATTATTTTAAAAAAATAAATAGTTATTTTCAATTTATTTTCATCTATCAAAAGTATATTTTTTATTTATGTTTTCTATGATGTAAAATAATTTTTCTTTTATGTCTATGTAAAATATTTTGAATCAGTAAGATTTGAATAATTTTAGCACTGAGTAAGATAAAATCATCCTTCTCAAACAAATTCTATTACCATCCTAAGATAAATTTAAATAAGGAATGAGGCCACAAGATAATTTTTTTAGGATATTGAAAGATAAATATTTGGATATATTTTATTATGTGATGTTGTTGTGGAGAATTGGAAACATCAATTACGGGATGGGGGATTATTGAACCAACCTAATCTTAAAATCACTGGTCGTATCTTGGTTTACCGATTCTAATGTCTAACAAGGTTCCTAACACTATCAAATCCATCAGGATGAAGATTTACAAGACGATGTTGAAGCATGAAAAAGAAATTAACACCCTGGAAATGGAGGCCATAATCGAAATCCCAGGAAGATTAAACTGGAACCCTACTTTGTGATATAACTTCTAATGATGTGTTCGAATATGATATAGGATTTTTTATTACGTTCATCAGAAGATCTAGTGAATTCAACCACAATTTGAGATGAATACTGAGTGACCAAAGATAACAACTGAAACTTAGTTTGAGTCTTCATGACTAGAGATTGTTTTTTTCAACTAATATTTTATCTTTCAACCCATTGACAGTCCACACATGAAGATGCCAAATAAGGTTTTTTTTGTTGAAGAATATACTGACCTACATAGAATAATTGAACTAGGATCTAAAGGGAGGATGATACAAATTCAGTGTCATATTTATAGGATTTCCCAATGACTATCATAGATTTGTTCACTGGGAGTTGATTTGATTCCAATATGAGTATATATTTGGGGAAGGAGAGATAATTTGAACCAGAACTGTGTTTGTGTGATGAATTCATTGTTGATCTATTAAGGACTGAAATATAATTGGTCACCAAGTGTAATAAAGAACAACATCTTCCTGGACATTGGTGAGTTGGTGATGATGTATGAAAACAAATTTATCTTATTTCAATGAATATTACTAAACACTTTATGTGTTGAATTTTTTTTGGGTCAAGTTGACGCAGAGTCAATCAATGCCACTAAACCGGTATGCGAGTGATGAGTCCGGGAAATAGGGTGTCAAAGAAAAACCCTACTAAAGTTGAAGTCAAAACAGATTTTCATTTTTGTTTTGGAATGGAAAATAAACTAAGTTACAGTGGAAGGTAAGGATGAGAATGAATTTTTTTTGATGACTAAGTGTCTCTAAAATATGAACACACAAATCATCCAAGCTTGAATTACCAGAATATATAAAATACAAAAGATTTATTTTGGAAATGATGACCAGTTTGAAGTTGAGGAAGGGTCATGATACCTTTTCTAACTCAATCATATTCTAAGAGTACTCTGATTAATAGGAACCTGAGAAGGTTTTTGATTATTGTGTTCAATGGTTTTGTGATTGCTAGTAGGTTTTCTCATTGGAAAGTGGAAGAAAAAATAGTGAGATTCGAAAATCAATTGGATTAAATTGAATTAATATTTTAATGATGTTGATAATTTGAGATAAAAAGATAACTGAGTTTTCTAGATGGGTTTTAGGATAATTAAGTTGATGAAAGTCATGTAGTGTTTTTGTTCTGATGACCAATATGGTGGTCAAGGTTGGGTTGGTTTTTTTGAGTTTCTACTAGAGATAGGATTACAAAAGAACAATATGAAGTTCCATATAGTAGTATTTAAAAATTAATTAATCAAAATCATTAGTTTTTGAAAAATTAATTTTCAGTTTCACCAGAAGCATTTAATTATCCTTTTTATGTGATAGAAAGGTGGATGTTTTTCTATAGTCATAGTACAGTGAGGAAAGAACTGAGTTTCTGCATTTTCTTTTTTACTCCCACAAATGTATGCGGGTAAAAAATTGGGTGATAGTTTTGAGGAAAATAAAATAATGTTGAAACACATTATTCTGGAGGGGTCAAGAGGAGGAGTGTAAGTGGAAAAGTCGAACGACAGTGACAAGATGAAAAAGTTCAAGATAGAGGAGTAATAAACTTCACTAGACCATATTTCTTCCTCTATTTCTTACGTTCTACATTATTATATTATTATGATATATTTCTTGAATATATTTTTTGTAGTTGAAACTCAAATCATGAGTTTATAATCATTTTTAGGGTTTTATGATTTCAATGCATTGAATTTATTCATCTTTTTATAATCTTTTTATCACCCTTATGTTACTGAATTTTCCATTCAACGTTTTTATTTCAATTATTAATTAAAATCAATTTTACATTATTATATGTACCTATGGGTTATAGAAGTTGATATTTCTCATTTTTTTCATCTACTGAAGTATTGAAAATTGGAAAAGGTTCATGTTTTTAATCTCTATTAAAGAACTAATCATAACCATAGTTTAGTTTTACAAATAATATTAAGCGGGAATTTTGTGGATTGTGATTAAAATTTAATGACTTTTAGTTTTTTATAATATATTTTCTTTAGGGATATTATAGAAAAAATTTCTTAAATTTAGATTAGAATATCACTTTTCCCAATTTTGTGTGGTCTAATTTCCCTAATTCTTATATTGCTTCCTTGACTTCCTACTATTTAATCATTTCCATTATCTATCTCATCCGCTGCTTCAGTTTTTTAAAATTATTTTGTTTTGAATTTTTTGTTTGGTCACACAATTTCTTTTTTACTTCCCTATAGAATTTGATACTCATATATGCTGGTTACTTGTAGTTCATAGGTTTTAAAAATAATTAATTTTCAAAAAGTTCAACAATATTCTGGGCATTTTTCTCATCCCATATTTTATATTTTTTTCATTGGGAATAAGGGTGGATAAGAACAAGGAAAAAGTCATGTACAAATTTGAAAATATTTTTCATGAAAAGAAATCATTACTTTTAAAAGTTTTATTTTTTTGTAAAAATGGATACTAATTAGAAGTGTACACCCTGTATATATATGGGTATTCTTTATAAGACATATGACCTAGATCTCGAAAAATATAATCCTAAATGTTATTTAGGAATTTATATAATGTGAATTATTGTTTAAAATAAATAATATTTATGACTAGTACCTTATAGTTGGTGTCAGAGAAAGGTTTAGATAAATATAGAGGTTAGAAAAATTTTAATAGAATGAACATGAAAGATTTTACTTTATGGATAAGTTGAAATGATATATAATTTAAATATTACCCTATTTCTTTGACTAAAATATTTTTTTAAATAGGTTTTCATATATAAAATAATGATTCTATAGTGTGAAGACACTGAGAGGAAAATATATTCCAAATCGGTATCATGATATTTGTTGGAAGTGGAATAAAATAATTTATTTCAATGATAGAGTAATTGATACAAGCTATAAATGGTGATGGTATCCATGCTACAGAGCATCTGAATATACCATAAACGAACATATCGATAGTAGAGAGTTTTATGTGACAACTCTTCCATCATCCAATGGATATTCTGACTAAGTGGTAGAAAAATGATATAACAATTACTTTTAGAAGATATTTGAAGTCATGGGGTGTTTGGGATATCAAATTTTAACCATTTCCATTTTTCATTTAGAATGTGAAATTGATTGACGGTGGTATTTGGTTAAGATTTACTAAGAGAGAGATGAGTTTGATTCCAGGTAATGTGACCCATTTAAGAATATATTACTTGAGAAACATTTACCTATGTTTTTTCATCTCCGAATGGGGATAAAATTCATCGAATTTAGGGGAAATATTAAGATTATGTATCTATGAATAAATAAACTTTTACAATTTTGGAAATTTATGTACCAGATTTTATCTGGGATATTGATAATAATATTAAATAGTTTTACGTAGGATTTAATTCAAGATATAAAAAGGCATTGGATTCCCATTAATTCAAAAGATATGAGAAATGTATTTTATATTCTGAGAAGTTATAAATAGGGTTTTATTTGATGAAAATGAATATTATGACAAAAAAATCTAAGGAGTTGGAAAATTGGAGGAATGGATTAAATAAGTATATAGGTTTAAAAAAATTCCCATATTATTATAAATGTGGTAAAAAGAAACCTAGGTAATTTCTTACAAAGTCTCGTAAGTTCTTATGATGTAGCATGTTTGGTCATATGTATCGTGACTATAAGAAAAATGATTATAGAAACAATGAGAATTCATTAGTAATATGTTTTAATTGTAATCAGTAAGAGAATTATGCTAAAATTTTCCCAATGTATGTTACTCTGGGTGTAAATGAATATGATTGAAATAAAATGGGTATGAAAAAATCATTTTTTTATATTATGGTTGATGTTGGGCTACCAAGTGAAGTAGTTAAAAGTATATTAAAGTCTTATTAAAATTATTCCAATAAGCTATTTGACTTTGGTTATTTTAATTCATTCATTTCAAAGAAGTTTTCAAGTAAGATGAAAATATCTCCACATGAAATGAGGATATAACTTTTGTTAAAAATGATAGGTGGAAATATTAAAGTAACTAATATCAATATGAATCCTATTTTTGTTATTGTTGGAGTGGTATTACCTAAAAATCTTATTAAAATGACCATAATATACTTTTTTATCATTTTGGATATGAATTGGATTATAGTTTATCTTGCTGATATAGATTGTAGAGTTAAAGAAGTTTTAGTCCATGATTTCCTAGCTTTGATATCGTACCAAGAAGCTATGAAATTAATTAGGGAAGGCAGCGAAAGTCTCCAATAACATATTATTGAAAAGAAATAATCTTTTAAAAATTAATGATTTTCTAGTAGTGAATGAATACATGGATTTATTTCCTAATGAGTTTCTTGATTTTATTCATTATTGGTTGTTGAATTTACTATAGACTTAGTGCTTGATGCCAATCCTATTTACCAACCCACTTATTGAGTGGTACATGTAAATATTTTAGAATGGAAAAAGAAATTATATGAGTTGTTAGATAAAGGCTTCAGTCACCCTATAATTTTATCATAGAGTTCTCCTGTTTTGTTTCTTAAAAATAATGATGGTTTAATGAGACTTGTAATTAATTATAGTGCATTGAATAAAGTCACTCTTTATAAAAAATAACCTTTTCCTCATATCAATGATTTTATAATCAACTGGAGAGAGAATATTATTTTTTTAAGGTTGATATAAGGTATAAGTACAATAATATTAATGTGAAGAAGGATGAAATTCCAAATCTAGAATTTTGGACAGTAAATGTGATCAAAACTTTGTAGTTATTCCCTTAGGGTTATCTAATGCACCTATTTTATTAATGGATCTTATGAATATATATTTTCCTTGAGTTCTTGAATATGATTCTATTTGTGTTATTTATAATATTTTGGTATATTTTAAGGGTTATAAGGAATGTGAAATACACACAAGGATTATATAGTAAACCCAGAAAGATAAAAAAATATATTTAAAATTTATACGTGTGAATTTTTTTTGTAACATATTTATTTCCATGGATGTATTTCTTGTAAATATGGAATAACTATTGACTCAGATAAAAATGAAGTTGTTAAAGAATGGATGATTAATAAAAATGTAATAGAGATTCATAGTTTTCTTTATTTCGTAGGATCATACTAATGATATTTTAAAAACATTGCTTAGTCCTCTACCACAAAAACTAAATTAACAATAAAATGAGTTAAATTGTTCTAATAAAAAAAATTTGATTTTTTTCTTAGGAACTAAAAATAATATTCATGAATGCTCCAATTTTTGACCTACCTTCCAAAAAATGGTGAATTTTTCATCAATAAGGATTCTTAATTGAATGAACATGGATGTGTCTAGATGCATTATTATCATGTAATTGTTTATCCTTCACATTAGTTGAAACCAAATTATTTAAATTACCCTTCACATTATTTGGAATTAGTTATTGTGATATTTTCATTAAAAATTTGGATACATAATTTTTATGGATTAAAGTGTGAAATATATATTGATCAAGAAATTTTAAAGTATATACTCACTAAAATAGAATTTAACAAGAGATAGAGAAGATGGACAACATTGTTCAAGGTTTATTATTTCATGATTCATTACTATTATTGAAAATAAAAGTGACGGATGATCTAAGTCACAAAAATAATGCTTCATTAACCATTTAATGTTTGGAACACGACCCTTTGGTTAATGATATGACAAATTTTGGATTTGATATTTGGGATAATAGGGAATAATCTTTTTTATTTATTATTTTGGTGTAGAAGAATTTTCCATAAATAATTAAAAAATATTAGAATAAGGATCATGTGCTACATGAAAAGGAAGAATCAATTAAGAATGGTAAGTTACCCTAGTTTAATTTTGTGAAGAAGGTTTTATTTGATTTTGAAATAAATATGTGTCCATTGTGACTTGAAATTGAAGAGAGAGTTATTTTGATTATATTATTATTCTCTATTTTCCATTTATCCTGGAAGTACTAAGATACACCAAGACCATTGGGAGTATTATTGGTGGGCTGGATTGAAAAGAGATATTTTTGAATTTGCTATGAAATGTTGGACATGTTAGTAGATTTAAAGAGAAAACAAATTACTAAATGGAATGCTTCAACCTTTTCTAGTGCCAGAGTAAAAATGATAAAAATATATAAATGGATTTCATGGGCGTATTTCTAAGGAATTATCAATGTAACAATGAAATTTTTGTTATTATTGATCGATTAACTAAATATGAATATTTAATTCCCATTCAAGATACTATGTACTTGGATCCTATTTCTCAACTATATATAAAAGAGATTATCTGGTTACACGGAGTTCCTCTCTTCATTGTCTCTGACTGTGGTCTCAGATTTACTTCTAAATTTTGGAAGTGAATTAATTCACCATTGAATTAAATTTTAGTTAAAATATTCATCCTCAATATGATGGACATTTCCAATGAGTGATTTAAATGTTGGAATATATTATTCGTTCTTTTTCAATGGATTTCATTGGAATTTGGGATCAATATATGTATTTTGTATAGTTTTCTTAAAAAAATGATTATGGTATATAGATGGAGCCTTTTTAGGAATTATATGGAAAGTGGTGTTAGACATCAGATTTTTGTGGTGAAGTAGCAGAAAGTAAGTTAATGGGACCAAAGTTTGAAGAGGAAATTTATGATAATGTGTAGTTTATTTTGAAATATATGATGATGAATAAGAGGAAAAATTATTCCGTTAACCATATGAATGAATTTTATTTTGAGGTATGTGTTTATGTTTTCCATAAATTATCTCCAGGAAAAAGTGTTATGAGTTTTGGTAAAAAGGGTACGTTAAGTATATAATTCATTTGACCATTTGAAATCTTGGATTAAATTGGATTACTTTCCTACTGAGTAAATTTTCCTTCAAGCATATCCTAGGTTGAAAAAGTGTTTCCAGATTTAATATTAATGAAATATGTGCCAAATTGATCTCTACTTTTGATCCATGAAATAGTTCAGTTGGAAGAGAATATTTCTTATAAGGAATATTCTATTCACATTCTTTACTATAGAGAACAAGTATTTTAAAATAAGGAGATTCAATGAGTTTATGTTTTATGGAAAACTATATGATTAAAGAAGAAACATGGGAATCTGAAAATTCTATTAGGGGAATATATCCCCACTTGTTTAATAAGTGAACAAAATATTGATAATAAAATTTCCAAAAGGGAGGAAAATGTAACAACATATGTAATGATAGAATAAATCACATTCACAAATGTGCCTCAACCCAGTTGGGGAGGACTCTTCAAGTTAATTCACAATACATAGGTTTAAATCTTGTTGGAGGCATATTTTTATGATACTGTACAGGGAACTATACTAATCACTATTGCAAGTACTATTCAGTACTATAGAATCTAGAACTATTCATCTTCGAGATGCCCGTTTAGGCCTGGAGTCCTTTAGGCCTCCTAGCCACGTCAAGACCTTCAGGCCACCTTAAGGAATTTGGGCCACCTAATTCAGATCCTAAAGTATGTATTCAACTATACATACTATTGAACTAGCTCTAGATGAGGACTTAGAGAAGGCAGTTTCACTAATATGACGCTATATAGATTTGGAATAATCAGAGGGTATGAAAAATTGTTATCAGGACCAAGCATGTGCACCTATGCATTGGTATTGTTATCTGAACAAGAAACGAGAAAGTTGAGAGCTATATTCATGATCTAGATGGTGAGTATGGGAATTTATATGTATTCATGTTTAGCATGATTTCCTCTAATACCATCTCGTCATGAAAACCATTAAGAATACGAGCCATATAAGGGTTCCTCATCAACCCTTGAAATTACGATTATCAAAAAATAAATAAAAATAAAGGATTCAGGTAATTAGGGATAAAAAATAAATCACTTTCAGGTGTATTAGTATTAATTATATAATTGTATTCATTATAACTATATTAAGTAATTATTTAACCAAAAAGAAATTATTTTTAATTAATATCTTTTTATATGTTTTTATTTAAATATTTAATATATAAATTATATATTTTTAGTTTCAAAAAATTAATTTCATTTTTTAAATCAACGTGTCAAAATTATTGTAGGATGAATTTTTTGGATTTTTCAGAAAATATTGATTTTTATTGAATATTAAAAAATACCGACTTTTTCAAAAATGTCATTTTTTCAATAAATTAAGTAATTTAATTGTGAAAAAATGGTTTGAAAATGAATTCAGATAAAATATTTATTATTTAGTTATATTTAATCAACATAATTAAATTTTAATAATCTTAATATTGGGTTTTACTATAAGTTTATATTTTGGTTTAAAAAATGAATTTTTTCTAAAATCTGTTTTAATGTGAAAATAGATTCTTTGTTTTAAATAACTAAAACTAACCCAAATGAGGATGTATTTAAATTAAATTATATATTATAAATAAATATTTATTTATTTAAATTATTACAATGATAATCACTAGTAATAGAATTAATATAAAAGCATCTTCTTCTTGAACACTAAATTCCTTAAAATGAAATTTTTCATCACTCTTGATGGTTTAATATTAAATTAAACTATACCAATTAAATGAATTTTATTTACTAAAATAGATTCCATATTTTAAATATTAATAATTTATATTAGATAATAAAGAAAACATAATTGTTTTTTCATAATGAATTGTGAAAAAAGTAAAAATATTTTACTGCGGTTAAGGTAAAAAATTAATTTATAGAGAGGTTAAACTAAAAATATAATGGTTAAAATTGGATATTTTTTTATAAAATATATTGGATTTAAATATTTCAATCTTAAAAGTTTAATGATCAGTAACGGTCTATTTTAGATCCTTATGTCATGTAAAAAATATGGGACACCTTATTCTTTTTAAATATTACTGGTGTCACACTCAAAAAACTTATAAAATCCCACCCCCTACTATCCTATTAACAATTTAAACACCATTTTTCCTAGAAAATAAATATACAAATATTTTCATTAATTCCCTCCCCAAAAAATAGATCTATTTTTATCATAAAACCATCATAAAGATGGATTTTGGGACTATAATATGGTGTTTTTTGAAGAAAAGGAAGAAAAAGAACATTCATGATGAATCATGCTAAAGTTAGGGGACTCCATATAAATTTATGTTTATTGAGGAATATTTTTATGTTATAAATCTATAATATTTTTAGGTGTATATACATCCTCTTTGACATGTTATATAAATAATTTTTCTATTCTCATCACATTTCATGTTCTTTTCAATGTTATTATTCCATTTGGATTATGATTGAAATTTTTCCAAATTGGTAAAGGAATTTCTTTTTAAAGAAAACCATATTTTAAAATTGCCTTAGATCTATTTTTTCCATGTATATATTTTTTCATTGTTTTTATGGATGTAATTATGTGGTCATGAATGTTTTATAATGGAACTTTTTTTCTTTCTTTCAAATTTTATCCAAGGGAATATTTTTACATGTTTTATACATAATGTTTTGATAAAAAAGTAAAAATAATGGTCTATTTTATCATATATAGCTATAAAGAAAATTACCTCCAGCACAATCAATATTTTATTATTGGATTCATTTATATGATTTAATTTTTTATTAAAGAAATTATATTTACATGTTTACGGGTGTTCTGTAATTGAAAATGGGTATTTAAATGGAGTGAATATTTCAATGTCTAAAAATAATATCTTATTTGTAAAATAAAAATTTTATTTGTTTAATGTTAAAAATTTCAATCTTTTATATGTTATGGTTATTTTATGGTTTTTTAATATTATTTATGATGATGGGTGGTTCCATTATAAACCAAGGATGGGTGGTTATCTGATAAACCAATGAAGTGTAGTTACATTATAAACTAAGGATGGGTGGTTATGTTATAAACCATGGATGGGTGGGTCCATGATATCCATCAATTGAATTGGGTATGTAAGTCAACTGTATGGTAATTAATTATAGGAGTGACATGATAAATTATTTCCCAATACACTGTTATTTTTAATATGCTCTTTCTATGAGTTTTTATAGAAGTGTTATGATTTAAAAAAATATAGGAAATTAGAGAAATTTTCAAAATAATGTATTTAGTAATTATTAAAGGTAAAAATTATATTGTTTTATGGGTTTTATTTTTCCATTATGTTTTATTATTAAAGGTGGAAATATTTATGGGTTTCATTTTACCATTAAGTTTTATTATTAAATTTGCTTTGAAAATATTTAGTAAAATATAGTGAATTATTGGTTATAAAAATGTTTATTTTGAGCCGAAGGCTTACTATGAAAAGGAAACATTTTTATGTAATCATGGAATAATGGTTTTTTTTCCTTTATGACCCTTACTGAGCTTTTTTAATCTGATATTAAGTTTTATTTCTTTTCAAAGGGTTTAAGGATAGGCAAGAGTAAGGAAGATGTAAATTAAAAAGTCATGGAGATTTTTCATGACAAAAATCTTGTTTTTTACTGTTTTATATTATGGAAACAATTTATAATAATTAGAAGTTTCCAATTATTATATATATGAATTTTTATGTAATAATTATGACCTAACTCTATAAAAATATAAAACTAAAAGATATTTTTGTATATAAGAAATAGAATTCATATTTAAAGTCACTAGAATATGTAATGTTTAAGGCTAGGTCCTTATAGTGTGATTGAACTTTCCTAGTAAGATCCTACTAGGTATTCCATGTATAGCCATTATAAGATAAATAAAAACACCAGTTTGAATGAAAGAAAATAGTTCAATTTGAAGACATTATTTTTCCTTGATATCACTGTGAAAATGATAGAAAACTTTAAACAAATATAAAATTTCAAATGAATAATGGGAAACCCATATTAATCTTGGTTACTGGGGTTCTATATACATCATATATTTGTGATAAACCATATATAAATTTTTCCCTATGCATGAGCCATTATAGGGGATGCACCCATGTTCTAACCATAATTTCCATGTGTCGAACCATATGTCAACTGTATGGGATCCTCTGTCCCAAGGGGGATAATATTGTTTAATTTTTAGGGATTGCTTCACAACTATGTTCCTAATCATGTGGCTTCCCAACGCCTCTATCTAGACTGCATGGTTTGCAGGGGCATGTGCAATGTTTCTACTTACTATGTACCAACCATATACCAATATATATCCCTCGAAAAGCATCCAATTTTCTTTGAAAACACCAAAAAACTATATATAAAAAAATAATAAAAAATAAATGGAAAATACCAAAAACAAACACAATGTGGGTGTGGAGTAGATTCCCATGTACTTGTCTCTAGCCTATGGGGATTGGGAACACCTTTCTAGTCATGCCATAGGCTGACACACTTATCTAGGTCACATATGAATTTTGTCTCTTCATGATGATGATGAACTTAGAATGAGTTATAATTAAAAAATATTGGTTATTAACATTATTACATTGGATATTTTTACATAAAGAAGATTTAATATTATGTTCAATGATTTTAATATCAATACTATTAATCCAAATATCAATATTATTCAAAAATTGTTTCCTTATATATATTATTCATTAAATGAGTTTAATGATAGGATTTATTCAGTGGACAAATAGAGATGTGGAAATATTTACATAGTTTTGAAATGATTTTAACAAAAACACAATAGTATTATGAATATAATTCATATATAGTTGTATATCATAAAGGAAATTATTAGGTGAGTACTTACTTGCATTTTGGATTATATTATATAAATAGTATAAGAATATAAAATAGGATCTTTTTATTTAAAGGTAAGTCGTCACATTATCATTATTTCATATATTTTTCCATATATTACATGAATTGAAATGATAATTAACCGTACAAAGTATGAATTTGAGTTATCAATAATCAATGGTTAATAAAGAGTATCATCGGTTAGATGAAATGTGAAAATTAACATGATTTGGGTTTCATAGAGAGAAAAAAGACACTCATGAGGCATAATAGGAGTTTCATATGCTAGATGAACTGCAAAATATACCCCATAGTGTATTGAAAATCATTTAAATGATATAATATTGTTTTTTGTTTCTTATTGAATCACCACGATGTCAGGTTTAAATGATACATCATTTGAGAACATTTATACTTAAACACCATTCATAATTCATCCTTGAGTCTGAGATAAATTGGGGTTTGTTGGGTATGTTATTAATAATGTCATTAATTGAGGATTACCAAAAATGTGAATTTTACACTCATAAAAAGATTATGACATCTTGGTTCTCAATTGACATACCAATGAAATGTATGTCCATACTAATATATAGTACATGTGATATTTTTATATATTTATAGGAGGATAATGTGATATTCTCTTTCATCTAGGTGAATTACATGTGATTTGTTCGTTCATATGGCCTATCTATACAAATATAATTGAGACCATATAAGAAATATATGCACTACTGAAATAATATATTTCTATTTGTCACTCATGATCCTAGAAAAATGGATTATATAATTATGTAAACTGGTATATGGTATATATCTAGACCCAAATATGGATATACTATTGTTTGATAGAGATCACTTTAAATTCATTTATACCTTATATAGAATTGAATCTTTTCTATAGGCTTTATTTAAATACCTTTATGGGTTATATAATTAAGAATTGTTTTCAATTCCACAAAGACCTATAGGGATATAATTCGAGGTTGTGTGAATGAGTATTATGTTAATATATAAAGTGTTTTTATAAAACCTTAATAACTATTACTATAGTGTTTCTAGAGGATGTCCAAAAACAAATTTGAATGATTTTTTTGATGTTTTTAGATATAATATAACATGTTGTAATAATTTATGATCTCTTTAATAAAGTTTGTTTTTTTGGAAAATATACAAAATATTTTTGCATATAGATTCACATACTTTTAAATATGATGATATATGAGGTGAAACTATAGTAATTCAATAAAGATTTAGTGAAAGTGAGATATTTTTTAAAATATTAAATAAGAGAAAACCATACAATGGTGGGATAAACCGCATATTTATTTTATTTATACAGACCATAAAAAATTGACAGTTACTATGATATGGTTTACTACATTAAAATGGATACATTATGATATAATGTTTAAATATAATTAATTCTTACACTCAATCTATCATAATAAATTTATAATATCATTTAATCATTTTCAATAAATTGAATATAAAACTGGTAATTTAAATATTATTTAAAAATGGGTGGATTTAGTCTGAGATTTATCAAGTTATAACATTTGAAATGTTAATGAAAAATTCCATCAACATGCTATTTTTTTACTGATTTATCATATATTTTAAAACTTATACATTGAACAAAAATTATTTATAGATTTATTTATCCCATCATATGTTCCTTTTCAAATCCATAAACATTATGAAATTTATTGTCATAAACATGTTAAAAATGAAAAAATATATTATCGGCCAATTGAACATCATTATTTAATTTCTATGATAATGTTGACTATAATGAAAAAAATAAACAAATTAATTTATTTAGAATTAACTAATTATTTTTGTTAAATTTCTTCAATTTAATTAAAGGAAAAATAAAAGCATGTGAGGATGAAAAGAAGCAACCATTGTGAACATGATGTAGGTGGTAAATATTTGACCTACCTTTAATAAATGGTCAAAATAATGGGAGACAAACATCTAATTGTGATGAATCTACATCAATTATTAATTTAAATTAATTTAATACATATAAAAAAATTTAAATTCTATATTTTTTCCCAAGTTAGTCTTTAATGTAGATAAATTAGTAGAGAAATGTATTCCATGAACAATTCACCTATATCATAAATACATGATTTATTTTATATCTATATTGTTGAAATTGTACTTAAAATCACACATATACTTCACAGGAAAGGTATGGTGTACTAGATATTCTGAGAGGAGGCTTTGGGTAATTTCATATTTTCTTTTTCCCCTTTAATGGTGTGATAATTGTTTTTGATTTCCTGAGGAGAATTCTGGACACAAATCCAAATCTTCAACTTATAATAATTTTTATTATCTTTTAATTGTTGGTTTTTATGTTTTATTCTTCATATTATATTTTTCTCTATGAGTAATTTATTATAATCCCACACACACAATTAAAGGATTAGGTTTTTGGGAAACAATTCAAGTTAAGATTTATACCCACGTTCTTTGTTTAATTCCCTTTATACAACAATGTGTTTTAATGGATTATATAAATTTATCAATTACATATTAGAACACCCATGATCATGAATATATAATTCATGGGAACATGAAATAAAACATACAGATATATACAAATCATTAAGTTATTTATTTTATGATTTGATGAGTTTGGGTTACAATGTTTCACACTAATAACCCGATAATCTATGGTATCCAGTGAATCACATTGTATTTATATAAAATTCCAAGGAGTTATCCTAATAACAAATCGCATAAAAATATGATTTTGAAAAATAATATTTTTCTAATTGATTTATCTTTATCCATTAATGTAAATATGGATGTGAATCAAGGGAATTACCCAAGGCGATTCAACTTTCAATAGGTATTCACATTAAAACTCTTTAGTTTTTTGGATTATTTATTGTCACATAATCATTAACCCAATATTATTTAAAATTTAATCAATTTTTAATAATTCAAACCATCATTAATTATTTTTTATTTAAGTTTCAATCAAGAGATGACTGAGGTTTCTTTCTATTCTTATGAAATTTTAGATAAAATAAGCACTAATTTTTTTTATTTTACAACAAGATCAAATATTAAAAAAATGGAAAAAATTAACAATTTATTCCATATATGAAGAATAATTATAAATACCAAGGGATAATAATACAAAAATAATCCCAATAATAATCTCTCTATCCCCCTATAGTTTACAAAATTCAATTATGGAAAAAGAACACACTACTGTACACAATAAAAAAATAGTTAACCAAAAAAAGTGGATAGTCATAAAAATCATATTAAAATAAGTAATGAAAATAATTATAAGGGTTGTATACATGTTCTTGAACAAAAGTGACCTAAATACCATAACTAAAGGTCGTAAAAAATATTCATGATGGGCATAAAGTAAAGAAGGCAACAAAATCTAGTTTGACCACCTTTTAATTAAGATAGAAAATACATTAGTAGTAATCCAAATAGGATTTTCATAAAATTACACCTATTAACCTATATTGATAATATAGATCTCTATAATAGTAATTCTGATGAAATATGATCACCCACTTTCTCTATAACTATATAATGGAATCCAAGAGTTCACTAAGAAACTATAAAATCAATCCAAACCCCCAAATAATATTGTCTTTTCTCACATAGGTAAATACCAACAAATACACTTATAAAACAATAAAACTACATTTCATAGATTGACCGGTTTTAAAAAAAATAAAGACCAAAATCAAAATTAATATAAATTAAGTGAAAATTTAATATTAATAAAATAGTTTATATTAGAATGGGATACTTTGAGATTTGTAATCATGGATATATTTTTTTCATATAATAATAACAAATTAAATAAACAAATAACATCATAGGGCCCATTATTAGGAAAAATAATTTAATTTTTAGATTTATCAACCTGGTACACAACATAAAAATTCAATTTTTTGTACAAGTGATGAAAAAATATGATCTCAGGTAAATTAAAATTAATTCTTAAAAGATCTTCCAACCATAGAAAGTAATGAAAATTTGTTGATAATCATTCAAATTGAAAACCACTTTAGAGGATATTGCATAAAAATGGTATCTAGTTTCTGGGAAAACATTATAAAATGGGTGATATGTTAGAATAAATGGAATAAAAAGTAGAACAACTTACCTAGTAAAAAAACCTATCTTAATCCATAAACCACTTCATAAAACAACGATTTAATGTAAAAACATTCCCTAGTAAACTTGGGGCCATTTAAATTTATACCCAGTCTTTAAAGTGAAAATTGTTTCCAATATGGAAACTAAAAATGATAGATCACATTTTCCTTTGCACATAATAAAATATTAAAAAATCTACAATTTCATGAACTGACCACTGAGGTCTGCCTTGTGGGTGGTACATAGAGAATGACACCCCTAGCCTTCCCCCAATAAGTTAGAAGGTTATGACTAGAATCGAGTAGAAATATCACCCACAAAGGATTCCATATCCTAATGTACTTGTACATACACATGCGTTTTCATACAATAGTATAATGCCTGAGGATAAATAAATCATAATATAATTGAATGTATTAAAAATATCCCAGAACAGAGTATTTAAATGCATAAAAAGTGGAAATGTGAAAAATTCTAGACCACACAAACTATAAGAGAACATAACAAACACAAAAAAGGGGGCAGCTACCCAAACAAAACTATTGGATCCATTCATGGTGTATTTATCATAATTAACCTCCACCTACTTCTTGCCCACAATGGACTCAAATTAAAATCCTATCATATACATAATACATGACATGTGTGGGAAGAGGATATTCATGGGTGAGTATAAATATACATAGTCAGACACCCCAAAATCACCAAACAAAAATCATCAAGAGGGAGGTCTGATCATTATCATAATTATATTTCAATCAAAATATTAGAAATAGTAATAACTATAAAATCCCATATATTCTCAAGGGTAGACAATGAGTCTCAAGGTGAGGTCACATCTTCACTAGGAGCCTACGACTTCTATGAGAGTCTTAGAGTAACACTTTTTCGAGAGAGTAAACTCCATGAGTCTTTTTATTTCTCATGAAAATAACTTTAGAGGTCTCACCCATCAAGTCATACTATATTAATGGAAATAATCCAATATAACATGATAATTGGGTATTTTAAAAAAGACTCAAAAAGCAAAACCAATATGAATCATCCGAGATACACACTTGATAACAATACTACTCAATAGAAGATAACTAATGTTTATACACAAATTGGTGGTCAAACTTATGGCCTATGTGGTATACATAACACTAACTACAATAACCTACTTGATAGGGGATCATGTCCATGTTTATTTTTCACATGATTACTAAAACCTTAATAAGGGATGAAGATAATGGGAATGAGGATACAACTCTTATGCCTCATGAAGAGATTATTATCCTAGTCCACCAAGGAGATCTTGTCCAATATCTGATTTTTTTGATCTAAACAATCATATTAGTGAAATGAAAAAAATCACTTCATTATGAATTATGGATGGACCACACCCACATAGAGATAGATCAAGGGAACATACCCAATATCAATCTAGAGCTACACTAAAAATAAAAAGGTTTCAAACTTTCTCTTGACTAAGAACACCATGTATACCTAGGTGTACAAGGCATTCCTCCCAAATCCTGGAGTTTCCAGTGTCTAATAGTCCCATATGAAATGGTTTTCTATTAAAAACATGTTGTGTCCAATAGAGGTTCCTGATGTGTATAGGTCAATCTAGAACATTACAAGCCATCTGATCTAGCCTATCTATTATAGATCGTAGTTCTATACCGAAGGAATACCCATGCACACTAGACATGTTTGAGTAGTGTTTTATGTACATTGCATGGAATCTATGTCACATGATGTATAGGGGGAAGGGGTGGAACTTGGCGTGTTCCATCATCCCAAGCACATATACTTCATGAAGTACATGAAGTGTGCCCCACCTGTAAATATCCCAACTATTGTAGCCCAGAGTCGGTGGTTTCCTTATTAAATTAGAATAAGATACAATAAATTTCATCCAAAAGGACCAAATAATAATGTAGTATCTATGAACTAGATACATACATGAATCTCCTATTACATTTTACAACATAAAAATACAACACAGTGAAAGTAAATACTCTATGTCCTTTTGCTCATATAAATATTCCTTCTTCATTTCACGAGGAAAGGAAAATAAGTAAAGTTTGATCTTAGATTAGAAATGAGGGTATGAATACAGTGTAAGCTATCTATAGTAAAGAAATATAGTCAATATAGTATGTTAAATAACTAAAAAACATTCTATTTAATCAATAACATTATAATGAATACTAATGGGAAATGAAAACATATTGATAAAAAAAGTTAATATAAATAATCACATGACCATTAAACTTATCCATGTATATCATAACTATTAAAATATTCTCATGGAAATAAATAAATGATTTCATCATGATGGAATGAAAAATTTGTGACATCATAAACTAAACGTCAATGACTTGTGCTAAGAAAGTTTTGAACTATGGGTAGGTATACACCGAAACCCCATTTGAATAAGGCTATACAATTGATTTTTTCTCATCAAAGCTACTAATACATCAACGGGATATGTAATTATGGTCCCACCCATCACATAACATGGTTAATGTATTCATCATATGAATAAACATTATAACTTAATCAATATCAATATGTTTCTATATCAGATAATGTAAAATATGGAATATAAATACCTCACCCAGTCAAACTGATCATAAACCATCCAAAGAAAGAATAAATATGGTATCATTATATCATATTACAAATAAAAAATATATATAACAACTGTTTGTTGTCATTAATGAATAAAAATACCATAAAAATAACATTGAAACATTATTGAGGAAAATAATATTGTCCCTTTAAAAATAACTATTAAAAAAATCAACAAAATGTTAGGAAATCCATTTTATATTAAAATAACCTTTAAAAAATGTAAAGTATGTTTCAAATCATTGATTTTTTATGATAGATGTATTTTTTTGTGCTTTATAAGTTCAAAAAACATTCCATTAACATTTTTGTAAAAAATTCATGAAGTACCTGGTTTGGAGAAGGATAATAATTTTTTTTTATAATTTTTTTTTAAATTAAAATATAGGAAAAATTTTATTTAATAAATTATTTTATAATATTAAAAAAATTCTATACAATTTGTTTGGAAATATGTACATGGAATAAAAAAATCCGCGGCCGAGTAGATGAACAAATTCTGTTTTCCTTAAAAACATTATTTAAGTATCTTGACTAAATAAAGTTGGGAAAACAAAAGGCTCAATTGTAATTTCTTGAAAAAATTATATTATAAGATGATGAGTTTTAAAAATAAAGATCAAATAATTCCCCTGATGATGACTTACACATAAAAAATATTTAATAATGGTGAGATTATGAAATAAACCCCTACTCTTTTGTAACATTATAATCATAACCACTATGAAAGAAAAAATTCAAATGAAATATTATATATCATTAATATTAGTAGAATAATTATATTATCAGTAAAAGAAGTATTATATACACCATATAAAATAAATTAGGTTAATAGAAATAAAATATTCCTCAATGATGGAAAATTGAGATGGAATACCATACAAAGATCATATCGTTAGAGTGAGAATTTATCAATAATGTGATAGTATATAAAAAATTTAAATAAAAAACAATTGGAAATAAAACCTCATAAAATAAGAGGTTATTTCAAATATAATCATGTAATAACATAGTCAATGAAGTATAGGTATAACCCAATGACTAAAAATTTAGCTAAAAAACCCCTTACAACTTTAGAAACTATTGAATCTTAATCCCCCTGAATGAATAACTTCAAATGAAAGAATAAATTTCATGAAAATAAGGATAATAATGTTAAAAAATTTCAAATAGAAATTATATACTCCATATAATATAAATTAAGTGCATAACAATAAAACATGACTCAATGAAGGAAAATTGAGATGAAATCACTTTGCTCCCAAATCCACTTAGTTAAAAGTACTTTATCCTCATATATAATAAGTTTATATTTATTATAATTCTATACCATAATATTTTTCAAGCATATAATATCATATACAACCCACATATAATATTTCAACACTCCATTAATAATTATTTATTGAAATCACTGTTTCGGGTGATTATGACTTTGTTTTTCATACACGTTTTGGTTCTCTTGATTTGGTATGTATACATTTATCATGGTTACATAATATGAAAACTATTAATAAGGACATGAATAACATAATTATTCATTATATATATTTATAATCATTCATAGATGATAGAGAATGAAAAATGAATTTCACCATTCATAGAGACGATGGGCCATACATACACACGAACACTCTATTAACATTTCAATAGATAGAATAAAAGAAAGGTAAATAATAATTTAATATTATAAAATAATTATTATATCATTTATATAAAATATTTTTATTACATTTATCATTATTACCATCCATATAAAGCATAATTTAAAAAAACATCACATCGCTTTGTGGAGGTGGTAGTCCACACTTACGCATGAGTGATGTTGTCATTTTATGTGAGATTGGAAGGAAAGAATGTATATATGATATTACAATTATAGATGAATAATAATTTTTTAAATATAATATATATTCATTAGTTCTATATTTATAACCATCCATGTAAATTGGTGATGAGTAATGAATTACACCGCTACATGGAGACAATATGTCCTACATACGTACAAGAAATGTTTTTCTATTTTTATATGATGTGATGATAAGTAAAATGGTTATAACATAATCATATTAAAATACATTAACATTTATTATAATTCAATTTTTTTTATGTTTACAATCGATTTATAGGAAGCTTAAGAAGAAACAAATTTAAAGGAGTCGTTAAAGATGATTACCACTTCTTTAAAATAGATCCTTTAGATATTATCTTAAGAATCCTAGGGTTGATCTTTTAGGAATATAAGAACCAATATATAATTTATGAGGATGAATATAAGATGTTTTGGTTGGTTTTGATTGATATAGGAGGCTCTATGTGGTGTATAGAAGGGATGATAAGTGGTTTATTTTTATAGTGAATGAAATGACACACGTGGAATTATATTAATGGTTTAAAAATAATTAATTTATTTTCAAGCGAAAGTGAAAAAATGTAGACATAATTTCAAAGATAATATATTATATAATTGAATTATCACTAAAACAATTAGTATAGGTATAATTGGTTTTTTAAATCCTATCTTTTGGTTTAACCCTTTAGTTAATCTATTTTAACCTTTACCACAGTAACACCCTTTTCACACTTAAACAAGTATAATTTTACTTATAAGGTAAAAATTGGACCATAAATGTAAAATAAATGATATTTTGTCCAAATGTTTTCAGCCTAGTTCTCTATAAATATTTTTTTATTTATAACTATTTTAATAAAATATTAATTTAAAATATCTCATTAATGTAATTTTTGACAATATTTATTTAATTTGATGTTAATGGCATAAAGAAAAATATATAGTTCGAATATAGTTTTTTAACAAATTATAATTTTTCATACAAATCTATAATTTTTTGGGTCTCTGCAATTCACTAAAAAATACTACTTTTATAGTTTTTAAAATATTTTATTTTATTTATCTATTAATTGAATAAATATTACATCTAAGTTGTCTAAGCATTTAAGGTAATTATTTATCTATTAAAAATTATAAATAAACTATCATGATAAAAAATAAATTTATCATGAAAATACACATTTATAACTGAACATTCCAGATTATTATCCTTGTAATAAAAATTTAGAGTAATTAATGTTAAGATAGTGAAATTTTTTATTTATAATTTTCATAAATTTTTATAAAGGTCATAATCAAGGAAAAGTGAAAAAAATTGTACATATATTTTTGATTTGGATGGAAATGGTAAAAATAAACTCATAAAATACGATAAATTAAGGTTTTAGTTTTGATTCATAGTTCTTATCATATTATATTCATCCTTAATTACCCGATTTACCCTTATCATAATGAAAATTATTTAATATGTTCACTATTCATAATTACAAAAAATGAACCTATTTAAAAGAATTGGATATATTAATTCCTACTATATGTAATACATTTTTCAGGATTCAATTTCTTTAATTTGATGAAATTAATTTAAGATTAAAACACAAAATTCAAGGAATAATAGTTTTCTTAAAAATTTCATTTTAAGTATAAAAATGTGTTTTTAATAAATTAAACAATAAAATTGATTCCAATGAACTAAATTGAACTATTTGCAATACCATATGACTAATGTTACTTTGAAACTATTTTAAAACAAAATTCAAATATGTAAATTCCCTAAAATTATAGTCTTCAAAAAAAATGAGTATTTTAACTATTCATTAGAAAATCAATTATTTCAGAAAAATCCCTAATATTTTCCCTAAGTTAATTTTGATAATATAATTAAAAAATGATATAATTTTTTATAAAATAAAATTTCCAAATTTTCTTGAAATTATGTACAATTTTCACTCTTAAATATAAATAAAAACCATTTTTGTAGAAAATGTATTTTTTTGTAGAATTAAACGACTTTACTAAATATTTAGTGTTTATGTACTATAAATTAATTAATAAATTTTGATTGATTAAAAATTTTATAAAAATTTTAAAATTTGTTTAATCTTATATATACTGACAGATTCTAATACTATGTTATAACAGTCGTATTCAAATAATAATATTTCATGGTTTTTTTATGATTAGTATTGCGTGTTATATACGCTATCAGGCATTGTATTATTTTAAAATCATAGTGTTTTAAATTATCTCCCATTTAATAAATCTGATCATCACAATTTGAACTTTATCTCAGAAATCAGGGGTTTTGTGTTGGAAAATACCTATGTTGGGAACCCACATTGTAAAAATGGTCAATAAAACATTGTCTTAAAAAGAGGGAAAGGAAAAAATGAAGGTCATCTCGAATAACAAAAACCCATGTTTACAAAAAAATATAACATTAGTGGGAAGTGAAAATACACACATGGTGGAAAAAATAATTTCCAAATAATTCTGGATAGTGAATAAGAAAAGTTATCACAAGAAATTGAATGATCAAAAGAATGTTAAAGACTACAAAACCATAAACCAAAAGGGCATGTAAAAGGTTATTTATTGATTGATAATGAATATAATATTGGAAAAGTTTGGTTTTAAAATCCTTTTACTACAGTTAATGGTTTTCTTTATAATATAGATTGAAAAAAATAGAAAATATATATACTTGAGAAGTATAATTTCAAATTTAAATCAATTTCACACGAATATCATCTATTTATACAAAAATGAATATTAAAGATAAATTTTTTTCATGCCCATACCACTAAAATCATACACTAAAAGATCGCATATTTCATAAATGGATATTAATCTATTTCTCCTACATTAAAATATTAACATAAAACAAAAATGGTTACCACAAAGTAATATATGATCAAAAATACATAAACCATCATATAAAGAATACACCATTAATATCCAAATCCAGAACTGTAACACACAAAGTTCTATAGAGATTATTTAATAAATAACTGTGCTAAAAATTATTCAAAATATTCCCAACCATGATAAAAACCCAAAAATAAGAGGGATTTTAAAATCTATTATTATGAGAATAATTTAATATTTATCTCCAAATAACTACAATCACTTCTAAATTATCATATAAAAAATGTATATTCCTCTTTCACATATTCTAAAATCTATAAAAATCATTTCCTAAAAAAATGTTACAATAAAATCATTTTTATTCCAAATTCAAAATCAACTTTTATTCACAAAATAAAAACCCATATTAGCCAAAATTATTTTTATTTACCTTAATTATATAATGTTTTCACAATAAAGAACTTATTCAAAATTAATATTATTCACATAGTCACCAAATCAATTATACATTCCATGGTTATCTATAAAATAATATATGTTTTCCAAAATTTCAATTACCCATAATTAACTCAACATAAATGATCATATTAACCCGAAATGTTATCATTAAAATTACAATTAGGTCCATTTAATATAAAATAATTATTCCTCAAATGAAAATTTCCCTTAAACATATAATAAAAAAAGTGTTTTACTCCTATAAATTTCTCCTGTAATATCATTAATCATGTTAAACACATTCAAAAAAATACCTTAAATGAGGTATCTATTCCTTTAATCTTATTATCAACTATAGAATTATCTACCTAAGGATCTTTAGGTTTATCTAAAATCACTATAGTATATCATAGGATTTTATAGGTTATATTATCTCATTCATCACAATGATTCATAAAGAAAATGTGAATTTACCCAAGAATATATGCTGGGAGTGTCAGACTGGTGAAAAGAAAGGGAACACTCACTAGGCACTAAATTTATGGTCAATATATATTTGACCAATATTTTCGTGTTTATTACCCCTAGATGAATCTGTGACAAAACCATTTACACATGTAGTATATAGTTAATGATTTATTAACAGTAAAACCACATAATCTCACCCTTACCAAAACATTAAGATGTTATCTTATATTAAGAATTATCCTCAAATTCATCCACAGGTTTATGTTCTCTAATTTATATTTTTCTTAAATCCAGTTACTATGTTTTTTACTAAACGTTCTCTTATACCAACTGTAAATACCCTCACTCCAATAGCCCAGATCTAGCAGCTAATTTATTACATTGGAATAAGATAAAATATATTAAAACCCAATGATCAAATAGTTTATTAGACTGGTTAAACATGATACACTCATGAATCTCATATTAAATTTTATAAAATAAAAATACCACAAATTGAAGGTAAATATTTCATTCCCCTGAGATCATTCAAGGATAAATTCATTATATCAAGAGTAATGTAAAATATATATAGGACGAGATTAGATAAATAGAATGGGTATTCATAAATAATAATCAATTTTTAAGTAAAAAAATAATAATCAATATAGAAAGGAAAATAACTCAAAAAAATTCCATTTAATCAATGCACAGATCCTGAAGAATAATATGATATAGAAATATGATAATAAAACTAAGAGATTTAAATAATCAAAATATTTTGAATATTATCTATAGATATCATAACTATTATAAAAATCACATGGACATAAATAACTAATATCATTAGGATGGAATGCATAGTGTTGAACATCATAAACCAACAATCAAGGCCTTATTCTAATACAATTTAAACTGTGGTTATATATACATAAAAAACCCATTTAGACAAGTCTAAACTACTATTTTTTTCATGAGACCAAATGATGCATTGAGGGGTTATGTGATTTTAGGACCCACTCATCACATAAAACGTCCATTGTATTTATCATTTGAATAAAAAATTCAACTTAATCAATTTGAATAACTATCCATATTAGAAGAACTAGAATATAGAATTTTAATAGTTTCCCCATTCAAACTAATCATAAACCAACCAGAGAAATAATTATAATGGTATCATTAAAAAATATTCCCAAAGGAGCATAAGTAAAATAATGGATTCTTTTCCTTAATGAATAGAAATAGCATAAAAATATCATTAAAACATTCTGGAGTAAAATACCATTTTGACATTAAAAATCCATTTTAAAAACTAAAACATTATAAAATATTAGGATTACCATTTTCATTGAAAATAAACTAATAAAAAATAAATTAATATTTATTTCATCGAGAGTTCATGACAAAGAAAAATCCTATTCATGCTGTATAAGTTAAAAAAATATAGATTTCTTACTTTTATGAAAAAGTAAAATATCATTATTTGGAAAACAAAAAGAATATTCGTTTAAATTTTTTTTTTTAATAATTAAAAAATGGTTAATAATTTGTTTAATAAATTATTATATAATAGTTATTATATTATTTAAAACATTTTAATGAAAATTTGTACAATGAAGAAAAATATTCCAGACTGAGTTGAAATTCGAAGTAAGTTTTCATAAAAAAATTATTTCATTATCCTATGTACATAATGAGAAGAAAAATAAATGATGAATTTTAATTTTTAAAAAAACCCATAGGATAATATATTGATTTTAAAATACAAATCTAAATTAATTTACCTGAAAAATACTTGAACATAAACAATCATGAATAATGATGAGATAGTGAAATGAACCCTTATTGATTTGTAACATGTGAATCATAACCTCCATGAAAGAAAAAAATCAAATGAAACATAAAATATCATGAAAATATAAAGAATAAAAATATAACCATTCAAATGGGTATTATATACACAATATAAATGAAATTAGGTTCATAACAATAAAGTATTCCTTAATAAATGAAAATTGAGATGAAATCCATTACAAATATCATATCATTGGAGTGAGAATTTAATCAATGGAGTTATTGTATATAAAAATTAAAAAAAAACAATTTTAAATAAAAAATAATAAAATAATAGGTAATTTTAGAGATGATGATTGCATAAAATAGTCATTTAAGTATAAGTATTACCCAATGAATGAAAATTGAGTTATGAAACCCCTTACCACTTTGGTAACTTTTGAATCATAAGAAACATGAAACAATTACATCAAATGGAACTTTAAATATATTAAAAATAATTATAATAGAGATATAACATATCAAAGGGGATGTATATACACCATCTAAATGATATTAGGTGTATAATAATGAATTGTGCCTCAATGAAGTAAAATTGAGACGAAATCTCTTACCTCACACCTCCACATAGTTGGATAAGATTTAAACCACTGTATAATAATTTTATATTTATTATAATTATACAAAATAATCATTTTTTACTTATAATATCATATATGACCCCATTATAGTAATTTGATACGACTTATTATCAATTATTTATTAAAATCATTGTTTTAGGTTACAATTTCTTTGTTTTTCCGGTATATTTTCGTTCCTTTAATTTTGTAATTATACATTTATCATTATTATAACATATAATTAATATTAATAATGATATAAATATTACAATTAATAATTATATAAATAATTATAATCATCCATAAAATGAATAGACATAAAAATAAATTACACAATTCCTCGAGATGGTAGGTCATATGTACGTATAAACAATATTTTCATTTTTATATGAATTTAATCACTGAAATGTAAATAATAATTCAGATTTAAAATATAATTACTATATCACATATATATATATATATATATTATATACTCATTAAATCTATACTTATTACCATTTATTTAATGTGGAAATGAAAAATTGATCACATTACTTCGAAGAGGTGGTAGTCCACATGTACACACAACCAACATTGTGATTTTTCTAGTGATTTAGAGGTAAGAAGGTAGATATTATATTATAATAATACAAGAATAATTATTTCATAAATATCATATATATTAATTAGTTCTATATTTATAATCATCCCAGTAATGTGGTGATGAAAGATAAATTACACTGTTATGCACAGACGGTAGGTCATCCGTACATATTAGTGATATTTTAAGTTTTCATAGGATGGAAAAGAGATAGAAAATTATTATACCATAATAATAAAAATAAAATAATATTATTTATGATACTGTCGTTAATATTTTATGATGGTTACATTATATTTAAAGGAATTTAAATAAGAACTAAATTTTGATGAGTCAGTAAAGAGATTACCTGTTCTTCAAAAGATCCCCTTTAGCTCATCTATTAAAGGGATTAATGTAGGTATTTTACGAGGAAAAAAACATTAATAACTAGTATTTGTATGTTTGAAAGAGTTTTTTTAGGGGTGGTCTAGAAAAGAGGCTATATGTGGTGTATATAAGAGAGTATTTGTGGTGCCTTTTTATAGTGAACGAAAGAACACACATGGAATTATAAAAATAAATTAAATATAACAAATTCATTTATTTGTGAAATTTGAAAAACATGGTAATAATTTGGAATATAATTTATATCATTGTTTAAATATTATCAACCCATAAATTTTTAAAAGGTTTAATCAGTATTTTAAAACTTATCTTTTAGTTTTGCCCTCTAGTTAACTTATTTTAACTATAACCATAGTAACAACTTTTTCTCTCTTAAAGTTTTATTATTTCACTTATAAGAGATAAATTGGACCATAAATGGAAAATAATTGAAATTTTAGACCATATATTATCCACCCCATCCTCTTTCAATATTTTCCTAATTTTTAATTATTTAATAAAATATCATTTTCATAAAATATCATTAATGTCATTTTTGACTATCTTAATTAAATTTGACATTATGCAGAAAAATATGTAATTGAAATATACAATTTTACCATAGATATGATATTTAATATATATCAATTAAATTAATAAGTCATTATATCCCACTCAATGGATACTACATTTAGATATTTTTTTCAAAATAACTTATTTTATTTTTCAATTAATTCAATAAATACTAAATCATTGTTGTGTAGGTATTTAAGATAATTATTTAATCCCTAAAAATTAGAAATAAATTTCCTAGATATAAAAACTTATTATATCTTTAAATTAACCATTCATAAGAAAAATGTTAGTATTTTTATTCTATTAGAAAAAATCTATATTTAATAAAGTCATGTGAGTGATATTTTATATTTTTTCCTTTATTAAGTTTATATAAAAGTCCTAATAAAATAAATATGGCCTTAAGTAGCCATATATTCTTGAATTGTATAGAAATTAAAAATCCTAATTAATCTAATAGGATAATTGAATATATTTGGTTCAATGTTTAGTCCTTATTATATTATATTTAACCTCAATAACCCAATTTACCTTTACTACAGTGAAAATTATTTTCTATGATTTCTATTAGAAATTTCCTAAAATATAAGGGAGATATTTACCAAATTTGGAACTTATGATTCCAAATATGGCAAAAATTCATGATTCAATTTATATAAGTCATAGAAATTAATTTATGATTAAAATGAAAAAACGTAATGGAAGATAATATTTCCTCAAAAGGAATTTTTATGTATAAAAATGTTTAAATACTATTTAACCCATAAAATTGATCCCAATGAACTAAATTCTATTATTAATTATATAATATAGATAATGATACGATGAAACCATTTTTTTCTAAAAAAATGTAACATTGTAAATCCTTGAAATAAAAATGTATTTTTCAATAAAAAAGGAATATTTTTCTCTATTCATACCTTTCAATTCAGTTGTTAGGTTATAAGGGTAATATTTAAATAATAATATTTCATGGTTCATTTAAGATTCATGTCTCATGTTTAATTATCTATTGAACATAGTTTTATTTTAAAATCTTGGGGAGTTACATAACACACAATATGTAGGGAGACATGGTATCCTAGGTGAATATTATTCATACACACTAGGCCACATGAGTTATAGGTCCTATGATCCCACCACAGGATGTGTGGGGTCACATTAATTCCTAGGTGTGTACTCTTTCTACATGAAAATCCATCCTATAATGTATACATGACATGTTATCCGAAACAAACAACGTGTAACGTTACAAAGATCCATGGGAATGTACTCACTATAAATGACAATCTGGACACTTATGGGTCACATGTATTGTGGACTCACCAAATGGAATGTGATAATTAACTCCACATGAAAAACCGAGCTTCCACATATATTGGAATACATGGTGTGTGTTCCTCCAAAATATAGAATGTGTAGTTCAAAAACTTTCAGAAACCACTAGCCCTCACATGGTTTCTCTTACACCATTAAATCCTTCACTCCTACTGCAATTCCTAGACATAAAACCATAGATCCTAGTTGACATGACCTAGAATGTTGTTAGGGGTATGATTTTGGCCACCCTTTCCCTCAAGAATCATCTCCTATTTCACCATGACACTTCCATAATGACCAACTATGAAAGATGAACAATGATCGAATCTTAATCTATCCTATATCTTTCATAGTAATCAGTATACATTAATCATTCTGACAAACCATAGCTCATACTCATGGTATTGATATGTTTCCCCAAATAATGATTGTTGAATGATATTCTACTGAACCACCACTTAAAGGAAACACTAATGATTAACATGAAAATAATTATTAGAGAAATTCATAAAACACAAACACGAGGAATGCACCACATGCATTAATCAGGATAGTATCAATATATTTCTCTGAGAATGATAAATTAAGAGAAATAAACAAATATCAATAAAATCATAAATTAGGGACAATAAATCCACATACTTAAAATCAACATTTTACCCATGAATCAATTGTTTAGAGGATTAATTTTCATTTAAATTTGAATAAAAAATATTATATTAAACAAACATAAAAAACCCATCTATTTTTTTAATTGATCAATGATGTACAATTCTTATTATTCATTATCGTTAATGTGATCCAAGAACTCCATCAATGGTGATGATCCTAGTGGTACTCATATCATTGATCCTAGACCATTGATAATCCACCAACATGTTCTCCACTGTATATATCTCTCCATTAATTCTCTTTTCTATAGGTTTATACCTATAACATTAATAATCATGGAATAATTTTGTTTATAAAGTTGTGTCCTTAAGGATTCTCAAATAAATTACAATTAAATTAATTGATTAATATAATTTATTTAATTCTCCAAAGATTACACTATTTCCACGCACCTGATGTCAAAAATAAATATTTTATGCCTTTGGTAAAACCCATATTATGGATTTAATGATGAACATAGATTTCTAATCCAAGTCACCATTTAGTATATATTCTATTATTTCTAAAAAACCCATATGCGTGTTATATAATATAATTAATACTTTTAATATATCAACACTATGGATCATCTTGCCCCAAAATCCAACAATCACTCGATGTATAACTTCAAAAATATTCATTTAAATATTACAATGTATTACATGGAAATTGGAGTTTTTATATTCTCCCAAAATTTAAGGCTTTCCATCATGAAAAGTGAAAAACTCTCTATGGCCTGGGACGATATTCTATTCGCATCTGGATCTCTCTCAACGATGAGCTCTCATGGAAGTTCACAGGCTTCCAAAAAACACAGACCCAAGGTAATCACTTTCCCAAGAATGGTATACTCACACCATTTCTTTAACACTACTAGGCTCCTTGAATTTTAAATACAGACTTAACAGCCATTTCATCCTAGGAGACATCATGCCATGAGTCATTCACATATCTCATCAACTGCAACATGTTGGATACATTGAGTGACTGATTCTAACTATAGTGGTTGGGATGAGTGATACACCAACTATAAAAACAAATATAGTTAGTGAAAAAATGCCTATAAACCTTATAGATATTATGAATCCCTGTCAAAATATCAACAATCCTTGATGAGGTGAGATCTCTCCGAAAAGATGATATACTCATTGAACTACAAAGGACATCTTTATCATTCCAGAAAAGACTCCAGAAATTTCTTGGCCAGTCCTCATCCTCTCTTGGTTGAATAAAAATTTAACTACCATCACTAGTACCTCCTCAATGCCCCTAAGTAAAGTTTCTTAATGGCTCTATCTAGTACAGCAGTGACCTTCACGGTCTACTATATATGACCTCAAATCGTGCTACACTGATAGTGGAGTCGATCATGTTGTGATACAAAACCTCCAGTGATGGTATGTGATCCTCCCCTCCATGAAAAGAACTAATATGAAAAAATATGAGTGTTCTATAAAACCTCAATGTGCTACATTACCTAGCTATATCTCTGGTGTAGAAACACCATTTTCAATTGTAACAAAGTCCCAAATACTTATGTATCCTCTCCATAATATTGATGTGATGGGACCAAAATAGTTTAAAATGATCATCCAGGTAACACCATGATTTTATACTACCTCTTACATGCAAATGAATCTATAACTCTCCATTAATCTATGTCCTTAAATGGTATGTAATTGTACCAATAGGGTGAGTCGGTCTATGATCACTCATATAGTGTCATAAACTCTCACTGATCATAGAATATTCTTCATGAAAACCACAATGATACCTTCACATTTCCACATATATTTAAAACCTCACCTCCACCTTTTAGTAGGTGATTTATCAAGAGATAAACCTAAAAAAATTTCCAATATACTTTGGAACCCAACTTGATAATAATGGATCCTAGTAAATCCTCAACTCTCCTAGATGTACTAGTAAGGGAAATAAAAAAACCACCTTAACACCTAGTATTGCAGTATGAATGGTATTATTATCCATCCTTAAATATAATGAATTCTTCCCTATCTTCATAAAATCCATCTAGAACTTGTATAATGTATATTTGGCTATGAAGGACCACATAATTGATATCCCCAAGTTATACATCATTAATGAATTCTATATGTGGAGGAGAGAAAACTAGAGAATGTAGGTATGTTACATCATACTTATCCTTCAGGGTCAACTTTAAAAAGGTTAACTTCCCTATCACCTCACTTAACAACCAAAAATATAAATCCTTACTTTGAGCATCTTCCATCATCATCAAACTCTTAGGTGGATGCCAAGATAGAACCAACTCATCCTTGTTGGGTCCATTATCACTCCCACTTACAAAAATATGAATCCTAATAAGCAGAACTCCCAAATCAAGAACTGGCACTTTGAGAGATTCTCGTATAACTAGTATGCTTGAAACATTACTTAAACCATCAAAAAGTGTATTGCATTCTCCACCTATGATTTGAAGTACAAAATAATGTCACTGAAGATGAATTCCATGAACAGAACCAGAAATGGTTGAAGGTTCTAGTCTATAAGCACTATAAACACTACTGGGGTGTATAACATGACCCATCGTATCACCATGAACTCAAAGAAACCATAGAAGTCTTATATATCCACCTTCAGTACATTCACTTATTGTACTTAGTGATGGTGATATCCTTTAATGATGTCAACCTCCGAAAACTACTTCACCCCTAACTACTAGTCTAAAAAGTCATCCATTCTTAGGAGTGGATACTTATTCCTAGAAGTTACCTGGTACAAGTGATGTTAATATATTACTAACGTTAATATATAATCCAAATTATATGCGAACAACACTCAGGTGACCATGGGAATACCATACATCTAAAAATCACATACTATTCTGATTTATCTAACCACACCTTTATCTCTCACAGCTACATGGGGTCATCTAATATGCTAACATATATATTGTGCCTTCTATGGGTGAAAATCTATATAAAAACAATTTTTATGTGGAGGAAAGCATGAAACATCCACAGTGAAGACATCTATATACTCGTCAAAAACCATAGAAAATTGAAAAATCATAGCATCCACAAATATGAGTTTCATACTATCCAACATATAATAAATTGTATATATCCTCCTATACATTACCTCATCCAACAATATATGGGATTCCTACTCATCCATGATAAAAAGTTCCATAAAAAAAAGTAGATACTCTAAAAACCTCATTTGTAAAAGTCAACTGAGCATAGATGGTGGAAAACTAGAAAATACTAATGAAAAAACCATAGGGTCTCACTATAGCTATGGAAATATTCCACGTGAGTCTCTCTATCATCCTTGAGTTAGGTCACATAGTCAAAAAAAGTGTGTGATCATCAAACCAACTCCATAGAGGCCTCCAAACACAATGTTTGAGGAAAAAGGCTTTACTAGAATAATAAGATCCTGAAAAAGGGATTTTTAGGGAAATTACGATTGTGAAAATGTTCTAAAACTACAAATGGAGCATTGAAGACACAAGTCACACCTTAGACCACACTCAAAGCCTCTAGGTCACATTCTCCAACTGTTCGAAGCTGTCTTTTCCCTTTCCCAACTATTCTACCCAACCAGTTCTCAATCTAAAACCTTAGAAAATAAAAAATAAATTAAAATTACATGTTATAGGAACACGTCTACTACATCTAAAAACCATATACTTTTGAAAGAACTGAATCACTCACAATGTTTTAAATATTTTCACAAGAATGCATCTTGGTTGGGAAAGTTTACATTTTACATGCTTGTACAAATCCACATCAATCATCTCCAACACAAGGCTCCACTGATTCCCTATTTCAACCTAGATAAGTCATAAAATATTGACCACCATAAATTGGAGTCCTAACTTAGTAGGAATATTAAACCATAGATTCAATCCAATCCACTGTATTCTGATAATAGGGTATAGATCACCATGAAATCAGAGTGATCTATACATCTAAAACTCATGAAGAAGACTCAGTATATGTAATTCATCTACCAGTACAACTAGAATCAAATGTTTCATAACCTGGTAGGGAGAATCCACCTAATCTACCACAGGAGGGTTAACAAGTTGTTGAATGGGTAGAGAAATTGGTTGACATCCACATAGAGGAACCACCTCCTGCATAGGTCCATAAACTAAATCCAAATCACTATGAGAATCATAAACGTGGTATTGATGGGGATTCATAGTTATATCTCGTTATGGAGGAATGAAATCTAGATGTATCATGGTTAAGAGAGAATTTATAGGAAGTTTACTCAAGAATAACAAGGAAACCACAACCCATTCCAATATTAATCACGTACCGATTTCTTCCATGAAACAAGTGTGTATATGTGTCGAGTAAAAAAATTATGATATGAGACTCATGGTAAATGGATAGATCATCCATAGCACCAATATTGGATTCCCTACCATTATACCTAAACTTAAGACACTTTATCACTATTAAAAATGTCCCCAAACCAATCCTCATAGCTAGGAAATCATTAAATTATAGTCCTATGATAACATGATCTGACAACACTCTATAATAACCCGAACGAATGGGTATTGTTTGGCCATTGGTAAATAGAGAATAACATCTAAATATGACCTCCAATAAGAAATGGGTTAGAAACTATCACCAAGTAGGCATGTAACACACAAGGGAGGAATTTTCTTCAAGTTCCTATACACACACATGAATCTCCATAAACTAGTATAATGATGAAAGATAAATAAATCAAACTTTAAATAAATGAATAAAATCTATTCCACATCAGAGAGAAATAATAAGTAGAAAAAAGTTAAAGGGGCTAAAATATAAGACCACCCAAACTATAAAAGAATACAACCTACTAAAAACACGGGGGAAGCTAACTAAAAGCTACTCTTGGATCCATCTGAGGCCTATCTAGAATAACCGGGCTCCACCTATTCCCAGTCCACCTAGGAATCCAAGGAAAGGCATGTTTGGTTCATAACCCAAGAAATTTGTTAATAGATCTCATGTAGGGTTGAGTATTAACATACCTATTAGGACATCCTAAAATAAGCAAAACAAAGCATAAAGATAATGGCGAGCTCATCATCATGAAGATATTTAAATAAAAATATGATACAAAAAAACAAAAAAAATGTCTCATTTATTCTCAAAGGTAGACACTAAGTCTCAGGGTGAGTTCATGTCCTCACCATCATCCTAGGATTTTTATAAGAGGCTAAAAGTAACTCTCGTTCAAGAGAGTTCACCCCACGAGTAATTACATCACTAATAAAACTCATCTGTGATGCCCCACTCATTAGGTTTCACTTTACTAATGGAACTCATCCAATATAACATGATCCTCAGGTCTTTCTATAAAGAAGTATGAAGGAATATAATTGGGATTATCTGAGATATACACTTGATCAATCTACACCTCACTAGATGACATCAGATTTTGATACAAATATTATGGATTTTTCATAGGGCCTATGGGTTATACCTAACCATAAATAGAATAAAATACTAGACGAGGGATCACACCCATGTATATTGGTCATGTGATTCCTGAAACACAACTAAGGGAAGACGATGATAGGAATAATGATGCAAATTATGAGACTCGTGGAGGGATTCCGACCCTAATATGCTGGGGGATATTTCTCAATTCCATGAAAAAAATGACACACAAAGCCCTCATGGTGGGGGGATGAGAAAACTCAGCCCAAAATAGTAGAAAAGGGGAATAAAACCATAAAGATATAGACTGAGTGAAGGAACCCAATCTCACACCAGATATGATTTGAGAAGAATAATGCATCAATCGTTCAATTAAAGAACTAAATGGTTTTTACCTTGTATTACATGATGTGTCTCACTAATATTGACACTTACCATGTATTATGGTCTCCCATGGAGTATTTTTCTAAAATTAATGTCATGTACACTAGGGGTACATTACATGTAGAGGTTAGTCTAACACTCAGTGTTCCACCTAGTCTAGCCTATATACTATAGCCCATTCCCTTGTAATCATGGAATTATCATGTACACTAGCTATGTCCAATTAATTTTCATGATAAAAGAGGTTTACTCCATGTCACATGGTGTACATGGGGGTGGTCCGACACTCATCATGTGATGTTTTCCCAAGCCCATATATTTTTTGAAGTACATAATGCATTCATTTCTATACATGACATGTTGGGAAACATGGTATCGTAGGTGTTTACCCTCTATAAATGATGAGCCTTCTGGATGACACAATATGTCATCCCACCACATAATATTTGTGATCACATGACCTTTTTATCATGTACCTCATTTTAAAACCAAGCCACCCAATAGGGAATAGATAACATGTGATCTGATACACATGGTGTGTAGGGTTTTATAGATTCCTGGGTGTATAATCACTATATATGCCAATATATTCAACTAAAGGTAACATGGAATGTGGAATCACCCCTGGAATGTAATATTTAAATCAATGTAGAAACCCTATAATCCACACTGAGGGGACTACACAATGTATTTTCCTATGAACTATCGATGTGTGGTTCAAAACTTTCTATAAACCACTAGTCCTCACATGGTTTTTCTCATGACAAAGATCCTCTGCACTCACTAAAAAAATGACCATAAACCCCTATATTTGATTAGATTAGGCCAATAATTTTACTATTGGTTAGATTATAGTCACCATATTCCTCAATAATCTCCTCCCATTATACCATGCCACGATTGCAACACCTAACTATGAAATATGAAAATATATTCAATCCTAATCCATATTCACTCATCTATAGTCATTATCAGAAATGGATCATGGAGAAAACCATGATAAAAAACAGTTAGTAAAGATCCATTATTCCAAAGAACAATTTTGAAATGATTTTCTATCAAGTGTATGTTGAACCACTATCCAAAAGGAAATGTTAATGTTAAAGATATGATGAATAATGGGAGAAATGGACAAAACTTGAACATAAGGAACAAACCTCAGCTACTATTTGGGTTGGACTCATTATGATTCAATGATAATTAGTAATAAAGGTAAATATACCAAGATCAACAAAATAATAAACTAGGGATAAAAATTCATCAATTGTAAATCAGCATTCTACTATAGAATTATTTATCAAGAGGATCGATTCATGTTCGACATGAAATAAAAAAATAAGGGATTAAACTAACATAAAAAATACAAAATATCTTGTTCATATTGATATATGATGAATAAACTTTTGATTCATTTATATTGGTGAAATTGAAGAATTACATGGCTGGTAAAAATCACCAGGGTACTCAGATCCTCGATCCATGACCCATAATCATCCGTCCACATGATTTCCACTAGATCTATATCTCCACCCATTATATTATATTTTGTATTATGAAAATAACACTATGTAATTATACATAATGGGGGTTATATAAAGGTTTCATTATGGTTTCTAAAATAAATTATAATTATATAAATTAATTAATTTAATTAATTTAATTTTTCCATGACAACGCTGTACCCAAGTGCCAAATTATGACAAGACTTAAGTCATAACCGGGAAAAAATAGTTGTTCTAAATAAAATAGAATCCTTATATTTCCCATCTAAGTCACATTTTGATATTTATTTGATTATTTTTTAAAAAGCATTCCAATGTTATATAATAAATTTAATATTTTTAATATATTAACACCGATACTCCTCAGGCCCCACAACTCCACAATGACTTCTCTGCAAACTCTAAAAATTTTCCTCAAAATGTTCCAAAGTATTAGATAGAAATTTTATATTCATTACAAATAAAATTTTTATATTTTTACCAAAATTTTAAAAATTCACGAAAATTATATATGAAGGCTTTTAACAAAGGACATGCTCAAAATAAGAACCTTGAATATAATAGGGGTTCACCCATTGAACACAAAGATATTCCTTAAAAAAACACAATTCTAGATTTCATAAATCATTGTAAAAGCGTTATATAAAAAATAAAACATAATACCTAAAACACTAATGTATTTAGGAAGGGTTTTCTTATTCTATGAAAATCAATTTTTTCTAGGACTCTCTTACTCAGGACTTATAAATATCATACAATGTGAATTAATTATTTTAAGAATAGTTTTGGATCTATTACTGGGTATCGAATAACATTTTTAACTTCTATCTTGAATTTATATTTAATTTATTATATATTTATTTATATTTTTTTCTTTCCCTTTACCTTTCTCCGCACTCTTTTAATATTTTTGTTATGTATTTTTATATTTTATTTTTTAACTATAGTATTTTAATCAAATAATTTCAATTTTTTTCCTATTTTGTTGAATTAAAAGACCATCTAAACTAATCATATTTAATTACATGTCCCAATTCTAAAATGTTAAATTACATTAAATAGACCAATAAATTAAAAAAACACTTCACACACACCTATATCATTTTATGGTAGATAAATCAACCAATATTGATGAATTGATTATCGAATCTCAAGAGGTCTAATCTCAAGATATGCTTAAACCAAATTTATAATATAACAACATGTTTGATAATAAGTGAAACAAAAATGATCTAAAAAACATATCTTAAAGTGGTAAAAGATGAGAAAAATTATATTTCCTTAGGATGATCATAAATAAACATCCCATTAAATTTTTATTTTCATATAGTCCTATTTATTCAATGATGATATCATGATCCTATAACCCCCAATTTCCCCAATTATATTTCCTTTTATATAATTTAAATCATATTTTAAAATTAATCTATTTAGGATTTATTAGGAAAAAAACTACCATTCGTTTTTATACTTTTGAAATTTTAGTTAAGTTATAAAACTAATTTGGTGTGTTTGATGAAGAAATCATACCACATCCACCAACTTCAAATATTTTATTGTATTTTTTGGGAGGACTCGATGAACAAAAATTATGTATTTTAATATAGTCTGTGTAATTCTCAGAAAATTTAGGTTAAAATAATTTTATGTTAGATAGATTTCAAAACATGAAACATTAAGATTTAAGAGAATTGTGATATATTTGGAAAATGTTATTATTTAAATTTGACTAAACTATTGAATTGGAAGGTATGAATATGATTAACCAGATTATGAAATAAATTTATAATAGTATTAAATAATTCAAATTTATTGACAAATTATTAGTAAATACACATTAATATTTATTGAAGTTATTTTATGCTTTAAAAATTATTTTTTCAACAAAAAAGACATTATAACATTTTGTGTATGGAAAATATAATTAATTTTTTAATAGTTTTAAAAAATTTATTTTTTAAATTTTATTTTTTAAATAATTATATAAAAATCAACTTAGTGGGGAATTTTTTTACTTTTCAGAAATGATGGATTTTTCAGTGAATAGAGAAAAATACCATTTTATGAAATAATCTACTTTTTCTAGAATTAAGTAATTTAATAATATAATTACATTTAGTGTTATTTATTAATGTTAAATATAACCCATTTTTTTATAACAAATTCCATTTTAATCATATATATTCATGATTTTTGAATAATTTAATTTTTATGCTTAGAGATGAATTTCTTTTTTTTAAAATGTTTTTCGTTATGTTTTATTGATTTATATTAAAAAATATTTCTGAAAATTATATAGAATTAATCTTAGAAAATTGATACCATATTTTCAATCAAGAAGTTCTATTTTATTAAATAAGTCTTATTTTATTTTTTGGTCATTATGAATTTTAAACGTGGTAAATATATATCACCTTGTTAATGGTAAAATTGGTAAATCATGATAAAAACCCTGAAAAAAGTTCATAAAATCAACCAAAAAATTTCAAGAATCTCATTTTATTGTATAAATTTGACTATAGACATCAAAAAATTTAATATATATCATTTGAGTTCATTTTTCCCTTGAAAAATAAATTTATGTCATTTTAAGTAAAGTAACTTCAAAAAATTTCACTATCTCGACATTAATAACTCAAAATTTTTTACATAAGTAAAAGAGAGGATAAGTTAGGTTATAAAATTGTAAATGAAACATTAATTAAAATTTTTATCATAATAATTTATTTTTTAATTTTTAGCAATGAAATAATTACCTAAAATTATTACACAACACATACTTGTGGAAATAGTAGAAAAATATTGTAAATGAATTGTAAAACTATAATAGTAATTTTTTTGGGTGAATTATATTTAACCACATATTTTATAGATATATATATATATATACATACATATAACATACTGGGGTTGTTTGAATGGTTTATATTTGAATTCCACATTTTTCATGATGTATTTAAAGTCAAATTAAATGAATATTGTCAAAAATGATATTAATGTTATTTTATGGTAAACAATATTTTTAAAAATTATTTAAAAATTATAAAAACCATCAAATAGTAATATTATAATTTAAAATGTTATAAAATTTAAACCCATTTCCAATTATGATCCTATTATTACCTTTTAATGAAAATTATAACCCTTTAATATTGAAAAATTCATTACCACAGTTACAGTTAATATAAGTTAACCAAGGGGTTAAACCAAAATATATGTATTAAAATAATAAATAAACCCATATAATTTTGTTTGTGTTATTAAATTATGACAATATCCTTTTTATTCAAAAAAATGACATTTTAAAATTATTTATCAAGAGTTAGACAAATATTATAACATAATATTTCATGTATTTCCAAAAATGACATTAATGATATTTTGTTATACAATATTTAATTAAATGATATAAAATTCAAGGAAACCTACATTCTATAAATATATTTTGATACAATTGAAGATATCATCCATTATCCATTTATGGGTCAATTTTCAATTTATTTTAACTTTTATTCACTCTAAAGAATAAAAAATATTTATATCATGATAATTGTGAAAATGGTCCACTGAGGGGGGGGGGGTGGTGGTGGATAAGGTTAAGATATAAGGTCGAAAAATAAAAAAAATATCAAATTCTATTGGATGATATTATTTTAACTCATCATACTCCTATATTTTAAATATATCAATTTTGTGCCATTATTTCCAAGAAAATTAATTTATATAAATTTAAAAATTTAAGTAATTCTAAGTGTACCCCTCCCTCACTAATAAAAGTACACACCTTCTCTCTTTTCTTTAAACCTTCTTAAGAATGAAATATTGAATAATCCCTAAAAAAATTCTTTAAAAATTCCTTATCTAATAAATTGAGGTTTTGGTCTTCTTAAAAGTCCATTCCAAGGGTCCTTAAGAAGGGATCTAAAAGATGTTTACCAAAGAATTTGTAATCACCTTTATCGACTCTTTGATGACTACCTATTCTTTTAAATTATATAAATCTATTTAAAAAACATAAAATATTAAATTCATTATCTTCAATATAATAATATATTATTAGGATTATGGTAAAACCAATTTCAACCACCTTTTAATTCCATGGGAAGTAAAAACATCCCTCATGTGTTCATACATCTAACATTATCTACGTAGTAGTGTAAATTATTTTCATCACCATTTTACTTGGATGTTTATAAATACAAAACTAATATTTATTTATTATATTTAGGATATAATTATTTTTCTATAAATATAATATATCATATACCTTATTAGCTTTCTATAGGTTGGAAAATAATATTGTTACTCAAGTTTACGTGCAGACTACCGCCTATACAAAGCGATGTGATTCATTTTTTCCATTTTTTATTTACATGGATTGAAATAAGGATATATTTAATGAATATATATTATATTATAATTTTTTGGTAAGGTTAATTTGTATTAATCATTATTTTATTCAATTTATTAAAAATTTAAAATCAACATTAATGCGTATGTACGACCTACCATCTCCATAAAAATTGCAATTTATTTTTTATCTCCTCCTTTCATGGATGATTATAAATAAGTATATAATTAATATATATTATTCATATCATGAATATAATTTTTTTATAATATGTATCCATGATCAATGTATAAGGACCTGAACCACCAAACCAAAACTTTTATGAAAAACGAAACACTTTACAACAAGAAACCACAATTTAAAAGGATACATTAACAAATTGGTATTTAAATGTTATAAGTAGATCAAATTTGATATTATGAAAATGTACATAATTTTATTATATAACAATAATAAAATTATATTTTTTATACATGAAGTTATAAAAAATTCAAAGAATTTCAAGTAAGAGGTAAGGTGTTTCATAATTCAATTTATTTTTATAGGTTTATACTATTACTTCATTGAATTTTTTAGGTAAATATTATGTGTGATGTCACTTATTAATTTATTTTTGAACCTTTTTAATGTATATATTTTTTTCACACATAATGACTTCATTTATTAATTTTCAATTCAAATATATGATCATTGTAAGGGATTTCATCTCAAATTTAACTCCATCATGATATATTTGGTATTATAAACCTATTTTCTATGATGTGGTGAATATAATACCAATTTTCTATATTTATCAGGAATAAATATTTATTCATGATGATTATGTTTCAATTAAAGATTATACTAACAAGGGGTAACAATTTAAAATTTATTAAAGTGGTTATAATTTATTTTACAATCTCATTTTTCTCAGATGGCTTATATTTTTGATTGAGGTAATATTATACTCAAATTTTCATAAAATTCACCTAATTTTTTATATTATCAATATTTAATGAGTTTCTATGTTTTAATAATAATTTTACTCTCTTTTTAATATTAATCGAGAAACAAAATGTTCTAAAAAGGCTGATCTTATTTCTCTTTTGATTTGATATACTTTTCATATATGTCCAAATTGTTAAAAATTATATTAAAAAAGTATTTTTTATATAATAAAATGATTTATTATGGGAATTTAATTTTATCCTTGAATTTTAACCTATTTTGGAAAGATTTTATATAATTGTTTCTGGGTGGTTACTTTTAACTTTATTTATAAAGAATGAAAATGAATGTTTTTTTAATGTATACAGTGTTAACATAATTTCCCACCACAATAATAGTTTTATTATATTTATATTCTTTGAAAAATATTCAATGGTTTTAGAGAGAATATTATTCAGTGATATTTTATTTTAAAATATTATTCTTTAATTTTCTTCAATATATTTAAAGTCTTGATTTGACAATAAAAGATACTTTTATAATGAACTAATGACTTTATATAATCTCTTGATTTATTTTTTGGTCATTAAATTTATATTGAAACATTGAAATTATTATGATAATTTCACATTATAATAACCATATTCATTGAATCATTTATATTTTTATTTTTTAAACTATAAATCATTTCTACATATGGTGTTTTGTTACTTGAATGACTTGGAAAATCTTTATATTTTAAATTATTTACTCAGTATGGATATTTATTATTGAGTAATAATGTTTAGGAATTCTATTGAATATTAAATATATGAGGAATATATTTTACTTATTATGTGATGGGTGGGGCCTATTAATACCCCTAAATCTATTAGTAGGTCTCATGGGTAAAACTAGTTTGGGTATTTGGAATACACCTTACTTGTTTTTATGATGTGTATGAATATCACCTTGATGGTAAGTTTGTGATGTATAAAAGTATAAATTCCATCATAATAAAATAAATTACTGATGGCCACATGATTATTTTAATAGTTATTATATCTATAGATAAATATCTAGCTTATGTGATTATTTTTGTGGAATTATTTGATCCTTATTAAATCATGATTTATTATTCATCATGAATTTTTTTTAATTAAATAGAAATAATTTTAAGATATTTATCTTTTAATATTGATGATGCATTATTTACTCATGATAGAATCCAATATATGTAACCCTTATTGAGCTTCTGAGATCATATATATATATTTTTTCTTTTCCCCTAGATATGAAAAAGGAATATTTGAATGAGTTCAAGGATGCATATATATTTTTAAATTTTACTTTGTTTTTATATTTTATTACCTATGAAAATTCAGAATCTTGTTTGTATCTGGTTCTACAAGATCACTAAACCATTGAGTCCTTTGGGATGTGATCACTTTTATGTAGTTCCACTGTAAGGAATTAACCACAATTTCTGGCCTACTAGGGTTAGGATCTTTATAGTTTGAATTTGAGAAATTTTAGTAGAAACCATGGGACCAGATTTTGTAAAATTTAGATTAGGGAACATAAAATAATGGTAGAATTTACAGATAATTTTAAATATAATATAAATCCCAAAATTTTGGTAATGTAGATATTATGTGGTTTTCCAAGAAAAAATTTTCCATCTAGATACTATGAGTGGATGTGTTTTTGGTAAAGATTAATTTAGGGGTAATAACCCTAAAATAGTTAGTTAAGTATATATCGACTATTATTTGGGTGAATAGTGACTGTGCCCTTATTGAACACCTAGTTTGACACTCTCGATGGATGTGCTTCGGTGAATTAAAAATTTCTTTATGAACCATTATGGTATTGAAATAATAGAAAATATGGAAGCCTATGTTATTAAATAATGATATTAGATAAACCTAATGTTTTTAGATTTATAAATCTAAGGATTATCATAAGTATGAAGGAATATATACCCCTTTTTTATGTTTTATGTGATGGGGTTCTAACAAGATTAAGGATACTTTTAGATACATTTATGGGAATTCATACTTTATGCATTAGTGAGAGGTTTTTTGGAGGAATACTTAATTTTTATTTTCTTGACACAATGTTAAAGTTATTGGTAACTTGTACTATCAATATGATCATTTATTTTAATGTAATAATAGTAAATTATGATTATTTTTTTTGGAAAAAATAGGTTGAATAGAAAACATTAGCAGTTAAAAATTATTTGATGATAAATGTTATTTTTTATGATGTTTATTATTTTTTTGGAAATGTTATAGAATTTATATTAATATAGTTTTCAAAAAAGGAAATCACACAATCCAAGAGATAACCCATCACATCAAGAGAGGCTGTAGGGATTAAACTGATAATCGGTGAGCGACAAGGGTGCAACGTCTACAACTGGCCAACATGATGTCCGAGCTAGTATAATATATTTTCACATAAATTATTTTTTGGATTATGGTAAAGTTTATTTTAGAAATATTATTATAGCATCAAATCATTTTAATTTTTTTTTTCATTTGAGGTGATTAATGATAATCCAGGATATGTTTTATTTGGATGAGGTATATATAACATTTAGGTAAAAATAAATGATTGTTTGAGAATAATGATATTATTTTTTAAAGATTTAAGATTAATGGTATAAGATAACCATTGATGATGAAAATTTATTTAATTTTGAGGCTATTGAGGTTACAGTAGTGGAAAATTAGTTTATCAAGACACATGTTTCATATTAGTTATCTATAACCAGCATTAAAAATTGATTTACCATATTGGTTATTGGATAAACTACAAGGTAAATAAAACTACCATACTTTTGACATGAGTTATTGAATAAAAATTGTGAAAATAAATTTTTTTCACATTGACTATTATTTAACAGACATAAAAAATTGACTTTAATTTCGATTATTGCATTAACGATATGAAAAATTAACATTTTAAGAAATGTTATTAAATAACTAACGTGGAAAATATTTTTTATTATAATTATATTTGGGAGTATTTTTTTTGATTTAATTATATCTCATGAAAACCTTTTGTTTTTTATCACAGGAAAAAACCCTAACCCTTCCACCTTTGATCTATGGTCTAAAATCTACTCGTTCTTCAATATGTGTCCTCAAATATCATAATTATTTGGTCATTGGCCTCAAATATCTTCAGTATTTAATCTGATGGATGTGACTATCTTTCATTTAACATCTAACACCATCATCCACCATCACCTATCATCTGACGCCTCTTGCACCTTCTTCCCTCTGGTTTCAAATTATCAACCATCCCTGTTTTGAAATAATTTTATAATTTGTGCTTATTGTTTCTTTTTTCCATGCATACAAGGAATTTTATTTTTTATTTCATTTCCAATTATCTATTTATATGTCTTTATACTGTCAATTTATATTTATATTTCAAATCATTTTCACAAATTAGTTATTTTTAAATTTATGAATTATTATTTTTAGATTAAGTTTTGTGATATTTTTAAAAAATAATGATTATTAAATATCTTTATGTTATATTTTTTTATACAATATGTTGTATTTATTTTTTATATGAAATATTTAATGGTATTTTTTATTCTTGTTTATGAACTAATATATGAAATTAAATAGAAAAATATAATAAAATATTTTCAATTTTTTATATTTGTTATCAATAATAAATATTTGAAGTTATATTACTTCAATGTAAACTAGTAATGAATATGAGGAAGGTGTCTATGTTTTGTTTTTGTAATTTTCAAACTAAATTTTTCTAAAAAAAACTTGTTTCTCTATCAATGCATTAAATTATTATATATGAGGAAGTAGAAAAGTAGGGAAATTAAAGATCATTTAATTTTTCATGGTTTAAATCTGATTTGTAGTCCATTGATTTGGTATAGTGAAACTGTGAGTAATTCATGATATATTGATGATGATAATGATTTTCAAGATGATAAGAGTATTCAAATTAAAAAAATTATTCCTGATTTTAAAATAGAGGAAATTTTAAAAGAACCAAAAATTAGAAATCTATATAGTGATACTAAAAAACCATTGTGTTCGGGTTGTATAAAATTTATAATTTAATCAATGATGTTCAGATTGATTAACATGAAAGAGAAAAATATATTGAATGAATGGAGTTTTATAAAGTTTTTATTGTTGTTTAAAGACAAACTTCCTAATGGTAATGATATTAAAGAATCAAATTATAAAGAAAATAAAATATTATGCATGGTGGGTTTGGGATATAATAAAATAAATGCATGATTGAATGATAGTGTGCTATATAGGATGGAGTATGAATTTCTGTCAGAGTTTCCCAAATATGGGGCGTCAAGGTATAAGTTGAATGAAAAATAATAGGATGATTTAGTAGTTATATAGAATCATATGAAGAAAATTTGGTATCATACTATAATTCCTTATCTGAATCAATTTTTTTCGATTTAAATAGTGAAAAAAAGTTAATAAATTATAAAGATGAGTGGATATGAGATGGAAAATTTTATCATCTAGTTGATTTCCCATAGTGGAAGATTATTGATCAAAAGTTTCCAAAATTTAGATATTAATGTTGATATCTTAGACATAGAATGTGCACAGATGAAATAAATCCATATCCAAGCCTTAATAGCTCACATAGTTCACAACCTGATTTATTAGTAATTTACAACTTATCTTCGGAATTTTTTGTGAATTGAAAATAGATTATATTATGTTTATTGATCTATGGACTAAAACATGCCTGAGATGATAATTACATTTTCCTATAACTATTAATTTATTATTTTAATCTTTTATAGGAGAAAGGTATTAGCGGATATGATTCTTATAAAATGAAATATTTTTTAACTACATGAAATGATTATTTTCACAATAATTTACATCCTATAATATGAAATGGTTTTTGGATACAATATTAAGGGGCCTAATGATTTTCCAATTTATGAATAATAAATTTCATATTATTAACTAAAACATAAGAGAAAAATAGTATACTTGATCCATCAGAGGGTTTTGTCTATGGACCAATCTTATAGAAAATTAAAAAGGAGTTCAATAACTCAATTTAATGTGATATTTATATAAAAAAATCCATCAATAAATATTTTGAAAGGGTGAAAAACATTGATGTCACATTCTGGAAGACAAAAAATATTTCAATGATATAAATATTTTTATAGAACAATAAATATTTATTGAGATACCATATTGGAGATATTAGGAGGTCAAACATTAAATTTATTTTAGGAATGTGTAGAATAATATATAGGATATTTTATTGTAACATTGATAGATATTCAAGGAAATACTATTGATGGGTTGAATGAAGGATTAGAATTACTTCTAATGGGAATATGTTTAGAGTTGGGTCCTACTCGTGATAGAAGGTGAAAATACCTCCCTTTTTATTTTCATATATTGTAACAGAGGGATAAAATTATTTTTTTTAGTATCTCCATATTATTATTGTTCTATAGAGTTATTCATAAAATTTTAGAAAAAACTGTAATTAAATATTTGACATTAACATGCTTGAAATCTCAATATTTTCACATCTGGATGCAATATCTCATACCAATTTCATTGTGTAGAATATTGTCTATCTATTTCAGAATGACTATCATGAATTTGTGTAATATTTAAAATTCAGTATGTAAAAAACTTATTTATTATAATTCATTGAATAATGAAATGAATAATATAGTTTCTATACTTTTTCAACAAGAAATGTATTTTCAATAATCTTTTTATGATACAACGGTGCATCTACTGGTTCATTTAGTGAGAGAAATTAAGTTTTTTAGACCATTATATATATTTTGGATGTATACTTTCAAAATATATATGATGATATTAAAGGCATATGTTTAGTATCCATACTGAACTAAAGCCTCCATTATTCAGAATTATATTTATGACGAGGTTAGTTTTTTTTCAAGCAATTTTTATGTTGTAGAACATATCTGTTTTCCAACATCTCCTCATGAACAAATAAATAATGGGGGAAAGGGGATCCAGGGATTAAAAGTAAAATAATTTGTAGGATAAAAAATAAAGAAGGTACATTTATACATATTAAATAACATATATGGTTCTCATCCATATATAACATTGCATATAATTATGGTAAAATAGTGTTATCAAAAGAAGAATGATATGTGGATTTTGATTGAGAATAAATGAACATGTTCACCATGGTTTAAAGACACTATTCATAATAGATATAATACATCAAAAACAAAGATATGGTTAGTGGGCGGCCTAAGTTTAAATTTGATAACATAGTAAAGGCATGACATTAGGGTCTATACATTTTATATAGAATATCTGTATAATAGATGTGTTCCTAAAAATAATAGTGTATTAAAGGTCACATAAGAAATGAATTTTTCTAGTTCAAAATAAAAAAACCAATAATTACATCAAGTGAATATTTGAGAGTAATTAATGAAATATGTTAAGTTTATTACATAATTATTTTAGATCTAGTGGTATACTGCCAAGGGGTAATTCATAATAATAATGGTAGAAATATGAATTTTGGATGAAACTAATTAATTTTAATAGATTGGAATTCACCACTCATCCATTTTACATGGAAGCACATGAAATGCAACATTTCTATTTTCATGATCCATCAAAAATATAGTGGTCTATCATCTTACATTGAAAAGAACAATATATTGGTGATAAAAAACATGATGAAGATGATGACTTATTTGACATCCCTACTTCCATGGAAATATTAGTAAAGACCATTAATGAGCACGTCATTGATATAGTGTGTTCCATATGAAATAACCACGAGGAAAGAATTTGGAAAACCAATCCTATGGTAATTTATTATATTATAGGCAACATATATTTATTTCCTGTTTAATTTTTAAATTTCATAAAATGTTAAATATATTAGTTTTATTTTCTTTATGAAAACTCATATTATAAAAAATAAGTTAAATATTTTCATAAATTAGTTTATTTCTTTAGTTTATAGTGTTTACCATGACTTAAATTATGTAATTTTTTTATTTTATAGAAAAAATTTAATTTTAATCTAATATGTTAAACAAAACTTAAAAATGTATAAATGAGTATATTTAAAGAATATTATTTTTTCTGTAAAAACATTATAATATATTAGATCAGTTTTAATATTCATTAAAAATTTTGGGAGTTGTTTTCTTTCATTTATGTAACTCCACCTCTAAATAATGTTGTTAATATTTTAGTTATATTTTTTAAAAAATATGTTGAATAATGTGTTTATTTTATTTTACTTTTTTGGATCATTTTTAATTTTATATTTATTTTATGTCAAATATTTTGATTTCTATATTTGATTGTTAAATTTTTTGAGTCACACACTATTTTTGGATTTTATTTCATTTTTTATATAATTTTGTATCCCATTAACATTTTTTGGATATTAGTTTCTATTTAAAAAAAATTCATAAAACATTTTTTATTTTAGTTTAGTCTTTGTTTAATCATTTTTCATTTTTCATTTACTTTTATATGCAATAATTGGATTTGAATATTTTTGTTTTAGTTATGTGTTACATTGATTTTTAGGATAATGGCTGATCAAACATTTGATCCACCTAAAACTTCTGGTTAGGATAATTGATATACATATATGGAGGACTATAAACAAAAAATTATTGAGGTTCCTTTTCATCCTTCTATAGAGGATCTATCAACTTCAATAGGGGGAAAATTGTTCAAGGGTTGGTAAACATGGCTCAACGGGTTTACAAAAAATAATAGTTTATTTGAGCCAAGACCAGAGGATACCCGTTTAATTTGTTGATAATGATAATCCTAGTATTCCAATTACAAAACAATTTAATACTTTTATTATAGTTAAGGATAAAAAATATTTAATATTTTGAAATCTGATTAGAGAAGAGTTGGCAATGTTACCATATCTCATTTATGGGAGAAAATTTTGGTAATGTATTTTGTTATTATTTTACATATCATGATTTTTTTAATAATATAGGGTTTTCCCCTTCTCACCGGATGAAATATGATGTACCTGATACTAAAGGATTTGGGAAGAAATAATTATCTTTAGCTGTAAAGGGATGGAGAGATTTTAAATCAACCCTCACAACAAAATTATTTTTTTGGGACTAGACAACATTGAAATCCATGTGATATATATCCATTTCAAGATTAAGACACGTGGAATAATTTTGTTGAAAATAGTTGACATGAATAATTTATGATATGTTCAATGTTAAATTTTAGATATTTTTTCTATTAATGATCATAATGATTATTTTTTTATTCTTAATTTTCTATAAAAAAGAGATCTCATTAGGATATCCAATCAAAAAATGTATACCCTTATAGTTTATCTCATAGAGGGTATATATTATTGAAAAAAACAATGGATGAAAAATTTCAAAAATTGAGAGTTTTGTCTTAAGGTTCAACGTAGATTGAACCCCCACCCCCACAACTAGACATAAAAAATTAAAGTAGGGATGAATTATCAAAATAGGAAGATATATTATTGAAGAGTAGAGTATTTTAGTGACAAGGATTGTAATAACTTATTTAATTTATTTTTTATCATCACGTTAAATAAAATATTTATGTATTTTGACTCACTAATGAATATTTCAAACATCTAATATAGGATTACGTTGAAGAGAAGTGAACACATGGGTCTTTCATGATTGGGTCTCAGAAGGATATTTTATCTATGTCATTGGGAAGGCCTGAACACCTATGTTGTGTATGTAGTTACCTAATAAGTGTGTCAATGAAAAGTTTTTTTTCTTTCGGAAGCATATTCAATAAAATATATATATATAATAAATATTGAATATTTAGAGGCTAAAGTTAAAGATATGGGGGATACGATGGAGGGAAAGATCAAAACGTCGGTACAATAAATATTTGTAGATATGCAAAGATAGTTTCAGGATACTGATCCCACATCTCCATCTCTTCCTATGGATCCCAATCCTCCTCCACCTCTTACTTATCCATATCCTACTTCACATTCTCCCTATCATCCCATTTATTGTGAGTTATATGTTTAGTATCCCCAAAATAAAAATTTTCAATGTTGGATTGTATATTATATTAGGGGTACCATTCATTCTAAATAGATAGAGATAGATAATATTAGGGTCACTATATAGGATATTATAAATATATTAGGAAAAAATACCATTTATTATAGATAAGGTCACTATAGTTGGACAACATATCGACCATTTTTAGTTTTTCCATATAGAATTTTTTGAAAAATTTCTATTGAAGTATTTTTATATTATATTATTTAATTCATATACATTTTATTTTTATTAAATTTTAATGTTTATATATTTATCTACTTTTTATAAGAATACATTAATGGTAAATACATACAGTATAGAAAAAATAATTGCTGGATGTTATAAATTAAAATAATTTTTTTTTGTCTTGATAAATTATCAACATATTCAATTTTTTGGGATGTTTATAACATTCCAATGTAAGATAATTTTTTTTCATGAAATGACATGGATGATTTAAGAAAATATCACATATATTGTTACTAGAGATGAGTTGGGAATCAAAACAATGAATGTCTTTTCCATGTAACAAAATTTTCACATATCATCATGTTATATTAATTTTTTGGAAATTTATACTTTTATTGTATTTAATTATGTATCTTTATAAATTATTTATGTAATAAGATATGATATCAGTATGTGGTTTTATGGACCTATGATTTATTTCACCTGTATCGATTATATTGATTGATGTAAAAATAATAGTTTATATTGTTGAAATAATTTAGAATAATGAAATTTAGTATAAGACATTTTCATATCATTAGGAGTATAAAAAATATTTATCATAAAGTGTTATATCTGTTAATAGAATAACCACTCATATTATATTTTTTTGGTATATTTTTTTACCATTGGTTGTTTGGTATTTTCTTCCATATGAGAAGAAATTTTACTGGTTATGCTCGATTTATTGTGACACGTGATATAATTTTAATATTGTATTGAACACATAAGTTTGAATATTTTTATACTTGTATATACTATTATGATTTTTAAATTTATTCATATATATTATTTTCAAATAGGGTATGAAATTTATTTAAAGATACAACTATAAAGTAAAGAGTAAACATCAAATATGTAATAGTAAAGGTGACTTATCATTTATAGTTACTACATTTTAGATGTATGTAAATAATTTTTTTTGGATTTAAACAATTATATTAAAATATAAGTTTCATTAAAAAGGATTAAAAGAATATGGATACCATATAAATGATTTATGTTTTAAAAAATTTAAACAAGTCTTGTTAGAATGTTCCATAAGGTTAGATTTTGTTATAAACATTTCCTTGAATTTTTCATTTATTTCATTAAGATTTAATTTTATCTATATTTTTTAATTTATCACTTTTTTATGAACCTTGGACCTATACTAGAAAAGTGTTAAGACACTTAAAAATTGAATGAAAAAATCACAGGTCCTGTTGGATTTTAGTTTATTTGTAACATAAGATAAAAATCTTTAAGTTCAAATTTTATTTTTTTTTCATTGTAGTTTTTTGGTTTGTTGTATGCTACTGAACTATTAGTAGGGTTGAACATGTAGTTTTTATTTTAAAAAAATTATTTCTAACATAGATTAGTATATAACTGATGTCAAAACATTAAAAATAATATTTTTTGATTTTTTTTAAAAACTGGCATGAAATTTTTTTTCAACATTTAATTTTATATAATCAATGTAGGGAAAAACCTAGAAATATAAAATTTTAAGATATTTTCAACGAGAGTTATGAGAAAACAAGATCTTTCAATTTAATTATATTGTCAGTTTTTTCCCAACAACCAACATGATAATTTGTTTTCCAAGCATGTTTTATTAAAATAAACTTGGAAAAACACCTCAAAATATGAATTTTTAGGATGGGATTTAATATTGGTTTTTATAAAAAAACATTAAAACCATTAATAATATAACTTATCATGTCACTTATGAAAAAACGGACATGGAAATAGATTTATCATGTCAGATTTCAAAACAAAATTGACATGATAAATGTTTTTTCACATTATTTTTTGATAACTAAATTAAAAAACCACATCTATATATTTATTTATAGTTTCATTTATTTTTAACATACATGGAAAAAAGTTTCCAATGTACCATTCAATTATGTTATGTGCTAATCGATGATATATTCTAAAAAAATGTGAACCCCATTTTTTACTACTATTATTGGGGATATGGGGTAATTTATTTATGTAATTATATATGTTAAACCATTGGTTTTATAGTTTAATTTTAACGATTAATGTATTATTTATTTGCAAGAATGCTTATAAATTTTGGATATAATATTAACTTTTGGTTAGAATTTCTGTTTTGTTTAATATTTAAAGTCATGAGGAATTACTTATTATCCATTTCTAGATTATGCAATCATTACAATTTGATGTTAGTAGTTGAAGCATAAATAATTCACCTTGAATACTCATAATATTTAGTAAAATATGAGATTATGGAGGTAATTAATTAAAAGATGAAATTATACATTTCATGTAAGTATATTTTCTTAATTCTTTATTCAAGATGGTAAAATAATTCCTAAAATATTATAAAGGGATCTTAATTTTTTTTATCATATTACATTAATTTTTTATGAATTGATGGATTTTTTAAAACATTATCGATTTTTAGTTTTTTAGTCATTAAATTTCCCATGACCATGTTCTATGTCACTCTATATTAGTCCTTTGATGGTATCTTTCTCTTATATATATAAATTTAAAATTTCCACAAATGTTATACTTATTTTAGGAACCTGATTTTTTAATATTTTAGGTAGCCTTTATCCTTCTAACTCATCCCTTTTAAAATAAGTTTTATTTTTCCTCAGCATGATGTGATTTTTCAATAATGGTAATTTCAAATATTGAACCATTGATTACCAATATAATATTTCCAAGTTAAACATTTATCTAGGGGGATTTAACTCCATGAATATTTATTTTAAATGAATAATAATTTCAATAGATTTACTAACACGCAACAAAATTCTTTATGTGAACTGAGATATATTTTAAAAATATTATTATTTAAATGTGACATAGACATTGAATTATAAGGTATAAATATGAGTAACCATATTATAAAATATATGTAAAATGTTCCTACTAAATAAAAATTTATTGATTAATTCTTAATAAAGAAACGCTTAATTTTTAGTGAAGTTATTTTATGCTTAATAAATACATTGTTCCTCAAAAAAGATTTAGTTGCATTTTGTGTTTGAAAATTATTTTTTATTTATACTATTTTTATAAATTTTATATTTATAAAATGAACATCATCTTTGAAATGAGAATATAAAAATTAAAAAAGTGTGAAATTTGGGTATTTCTATGAAATGATTGATTTTTTTTGTGAATGGTGGAAAATACCAATATTTCAAATATTCTCATTTATTGTTATAAAATAAATTAATTAAAATATAAAATTATATTATTTATATCTTAATAAATATAAATAGGTTCCATTTTATCAAATTAATTCCATTTTAATCAGAAATATTCATGATTTTTATATGTGTTAATTTTTATATTTTTTAAATGCATTTTTCTAACAAATTTTTTTATTCCATTATACAGATTTATATTAAAATTGACATATACCTCTTATAGAGAATAAAAAATTAAAAACAGACAAAATATATTTAATTATTAGGTTCAAAAGTTTAAATATGGTCCTTTTATTTTTGATCATTGTTAATAGTAACGAAGGTAAGTATTTGTCACGTTGATAAGGGTAAAATGGGTAAAATATGGTTTAAACGATTGAAAAAGGTCTCAAAATTAACCCAAAAAAATGACATAATTTTATTGGATTACATAAATTTTAACCTATCCATAAAAAATTAAAATATATGGATTTTTGTGTCATTTTCAATTGATAATTACATTTATATTATTTTATGTAAAACATTAAAAAAATGCCAAGATCTTTACTTTAATAATAATAAAATTTTTACATAATCATAAAAGCGGAAAAGTTTAGTTATAAATGTGTATTCCAAATACAACCTAATTTTGTATCTTATTAATTTATTTTTTTTTCTTTTAGATATACAATAACTACCTCCAATGCTCACACAACGCCAATATAACACATGCTTAAGAAGTATAAAAATATTTTAAATTATTTTAAAAATTATAGTAGTAATTTTTTTGGTGAATTAGTGTCACATAAATTTTATAGATATATATAACAAATTAGGGATATTTGAAATGTCTATATTCAAATTTCATATTTTTATTGTTGTCTTTAAAGTCAAATTTAATTAATAGTTTTAAAAAAGAATGTAATGATAATTTATACTAAATAATATTTTATAATTTTTTTAAAACTATTAAAATAATGAAAGGGGAAATTGGGATTTTAAATTGTCTAAAATTTCATACCATACCCATTTATGAGTAAATGTTTACCTTATATGTAAAATTATAAACATTTAATATTGAGAAATTAATTACAACTATTAAAGTTAAAATTGGTTAACTAAGGGGTTAAACAAAAATATAAGGATCAAAATAAAATATAAACTCTTTAAATTTAATTTAAGTATTAAATTAAGGTAATTTCTTAATTTTAATAGAACAAATGTAATTTTGGAATAGTTTTACATGTGTTAGACACATATTAAATTATAATATCAATTTTATATCAAAAAATAAAATCAATGATATTTTATAATAATAAATAAATAAATGATATAAAATTAAATAAATTACTATATTTATCCAAATTATTTTTATTTGGTTTAAAATATCAACCATAGTTTATTTATGGGTTACTTTTCCTTCTATAGTAACATTTCAAAAATCATTTAAAAGCATATAATTTTTCTCTATTATAATTAATCAATAAACCATAATATGGAATTATTTAAATGAAAATTTTATATTTTATATCAAAAAATATTAATTGAAATTCATATAATGATGATGACTAGTCATAAAGTTAAATTAAAATCAACTTATGGGTGAAAAATACATTTCCTAAAAAACCTCTTTTTCATCACCTCTATGATTATAGTTTTAATTTAAATTCTTCCACTTAGATGAATTTAATTTGCTAAAATTGATTCTAGATTTATACTAAAAATAATTTATATTTTCTAATATGTTCAAATTAATTTTTTTTCATAATGAATAATAAAAATAGAAAAAATATTTTACATCGGTTCATGTAGAAACTGATGTATTGGGGGTTAAACTAAAATGATAATGGCTAAAATATCCTTAAAAAATTATTAAATGTATTTTATTGATGTATTTTAGTATTATAATGTCTAATACATTATAATGGTATATTGTTTATACTTTTGTAATGTGAGAAACATGGGTACCCCATTTTTATTTTAAAAAATTACTAGTTCCCACTAACCAATGTTATAAAAGGGAACCCCTACTCTCCTATTCACACCTTCAAATACATATGGATATTACAATAAACACATAGATATCATCCTTAATTCCATGATAACTAACCCGAGACCATTTTGGTTCATAAATCTATCCCAAGATGGCTTTTGGTAATAATCTAAAGAGTTTTTTTTGAAGAAGATGTATTATGCTTAACCAAGTGTTTTTATTTTATTTGTTATTAAACCTCCTTAAAATATTCTTCAATCATTATTTTATAAATAAACTATAATTTTTTAATCCTAATATTTAAAATGGGAATACTATATTCGAGAGCGTACAGGTTACACATCATCGACCTTGAATGAAAAATGAATTATTATTTTTTAAATATGATTATCAAAACCTCTCCATTTAATTGGTGGTTAGGAATATGAAAAAATAATTTACCGAATAAATATATATTTTCTAATTAATATAAATTTAATTATTAATTTATATTAAATAATCACTTATTTTTTTAAATTCACTTTTTATCAAGAATATATTTTCTTGAAGAACGAGTTTTCTTATTTTTATGGGTGAATGTTATATCTATTTTATGGAAGTTTAAGAAAATTTATCTGTAAAAATTAGTTTAATATATTAGTTAATCAAGACAATATTTTCTTTTGATTAATTTTTTTGAATTTTTTTGAAAAGGTTTCCTTTTCCATTAATATTGAAAAATTATGTTTTTTTAATAAAAACCATGTCATATTTAACTAAACTGATAAGGTAAAATTTTGTTTTTTATTATTTATAAATATTAATAAGTTAATATATATTCAATATATTAAAATTATATTTTTTAAAATGAATTTTATTTTTGAATATAGTATAAAAACATTTTATTTTTAAAAAGATTTTTTTTGAAAAACTATTTATCATTTAATTTCTCTAATTCAATTTGAAAATAAATTATTCATATTTTGTTATTTAAATTTTGAAATATTGATTCCATATTTGGAGTAATGATTTACAGATTTATTAAATAGGACTGTTGTTTTGGAAAATATTATTATTAACCATAGTATTTTTTATTACCACAATAAAGAGTAAATCTGGTAATTTATGTTATAAATAAAATGATAAGAACCATTTAATGATAAAAAATCCTACATCATATTGTATGAGTATATATAAAAAATAGTCATACAAGGGTCCAATTTATGAACCTTTGGGTCCACTTGGATAATGTAACGCCCCGACCCCACCTACCAAGAGTTGGTACATTATTGCGTAACATTGGCATGATCACAAATGATCAAGTCTCAAAAGACCGATTAGTTTAGTAGCTTTGGAAACACTAGATACATTCATAAGTCGTACATTACATCATAATATAAAAAAACTACAACAACATCTTGTCTTCATATCCCCTCATACTATCCCTGCAGGTTATTCATAATATACTTCTTAACATCCTGAAAAAATTGAAACATTGGAAGGGGTGAGCTCAGATTCCCAGTAAGGATAACAATATAGCAGAAGCTTTTATAAATAAACATAAACATTTAAGGCAATGTATAACTAAAACAAAATACTTTTAAACATGAAATTCAACAAAATAGGGGAAAAGTAAAATGATATAATGCCATTTACTTATTCACATGGATATTATACTGGTTGAATAATCACATGCAATATCAATAACCACTTTCATAATGATGGAATGTATAATGCCAGACTATCATAACCACGTAGCCAAGGCCTCGTACCAAGACCAAAAATAAGATTTTGTCAAGGCCTCATGCCAAGACACTAGTTTGTCTCATGAGACCTACCGATGAATTGAGGAGCTACATCGGGCTCCACCCATCACTTATTAAGTCCAATGAATTTCTCATATGAACAGGTTTAAACATATCATAAACCATAACATAATTGTATCACATAAAACATGCATGAAGGAAACATAAGATTTCTTCACTTAAATCACAAGATATCAATACAACACATTGATATAATAAAAAATTTATCAAAACCATTTTCAATACCAAAATAAAAGAAAAGTAAAACATGGTATTTATTTTTCTTTTAAAAAAATTTATGGCCTGTAGAGGAAGCCGAAACTCAAATAGTGCTCAAGGAGGCGGAGAAGTCGTTGTCACCATATACGTATGAAAAGAAAAACATTACTTTTGTTCATCTTGTAAAATGATTCGTATAAAAAAGATTCCTTTTGAATAAACATAAAATTCAAAGGGTTTTATACACCGTATAAAAGAAAGTTGTGTATAAAACAAAATATGTCTCAATGAAAGGAGATTGAGACGAAGTCCTTACCAAGATAATTTTTTTAAATAAAATAGATCTATTATGTGTATTCAATATAAGTACACATAATTAAAGTACAAATACAAGATAGGACATAATAATATCATAACATAATTTTAAAGTAGGAGATTAACCCAAATAATGAAAATTGGGTTATGAAAATCCCTTACCTCGTGTCCGACTTGACTCGACCGCTCTTTAACCTCCTGAATAATAAACTAGGGTTAATCTCTACCTGCTTAAGAACATTTTTCAAGTTCATTATTCCTTTTATATCACTTATTACCATGTTTTGAACATTATGTAATTATTTATGTTAATAACGGTCGTTTTGTCGATCTTAGGAACTTGACTCAAAAATAAACTTCTTATAATTACACTTTGTTCATGTGGTAAAATATCCATTATATCCATAATTATATTCATGATTTAGATATCATATACATCATATATATCCAGTATATACATTCATTTATAATATTACATAACATTTAGAGGTAATAAATGAAATGTACCGTTCATGGAGACGGTAAGCCGTACGTACGCATGAACGCTAATTTCATTTATATTTCATATTTAATGGAATGAAGTTATAATTATATAAAGTTATAATAAAATTCCTGTATAATATAATGTATAAAATCATTTACTTCATCCTTTATACATCCCACATATGGCATTAATGGTTTAAATCACTTTGAGGGGGCGGTAGTCCGCACTTCCTAAAATGAAAATTTCGTGTTTACCCATAATGGAAATCTTAAAGGTATGCCATAAATGAGAAATACAGAATCATAAAGAAAACATAAACATAATATATATACCATATATGAAAATAGTTTCATCATAATGGCCACCATTAGAGGTGTTAAAAGAATATTGAACAATCATCGTTTCATGAGGCAGTATTTCGCCACCCACAAAAACAGTATGTTCTTTAACCATTAGACGAAGGTGTGTGTAAGTGTAAATCAAATACTTATCATAACAAAATACTAGTATATTTTAGATACTGGTGTTGTTATAAAGTAAAGGAATAAAAGGAGTTTATGGGGTTGGGGAAGCAAAATAAATCAAAAGAACATAAAAGAAGACATTACCTTAAAATCGGGTAACTCTTTTTGATTTGAGACAAACGCTTCGTTGGGAAGAATTATGCCCAAATTGAGGCTTATAGGAGTAATATAAGGATGTTTAGAGAGTATTTGGGCAGAGGTTGACCGAGCCAAAATGCTTTGATGGTGTGAGTAAGGCGGTAGTGGTGGGGGCCTTTTATAAGAGGAGAGGAGGGGCACTCTTGAAAAATCATGAAATGTTACTTTATTATATAGTGAGTTTCGGATTTTAAAGGTCCCAAAATTATATATTTCAAGGATAAGGTGATAAGTGTTCAAAATATACTCATAAAATAGGTTTTTTACAAGTTTAAGTCTTAGATTTTACATTATCTTTTCATTTTATTTAAATCGTTAATTAATGAGGTAATCGCTGCATCATTATGGTGTCATAAAAAATTTAATTTATTTAATGTCTAAAAATTATAAAAAAAATATCATGATGTAGGAAATCTTTTTATATTTCCATTTAATATTTATAGTCAAAATGTTAACTTATATAACCCCATGTAATAATTGTTTTAGTAAAACAACACATGTTTGTGGCAATTTTATTTTTACCTTAAATAGAAAGTTATTAATGTCATTTTCTTACTCAAGTGGATCCATGGGGTCCCCAAGTTGACCCATGGATTTTCATGGTCGTCCATGACTCATACAATAAGGGTAGGACAAGTGTAAGGGTATTTTAATATTTTTATAATATCATTTTTACCTTAAATTTCACTAATTGCCTTTAATCGCGATTAATTAAACTTAAAAGTTACTATTCACCAAAAAATAATATTAATCCCATTGAACCAATTTTTACTTCCTAATGGAAACCATGTATGTCAGAATTTTGAAAATAAAATCACAGAAGTGGTAATGTTTCATTTAGACGAAAAATCAGTTTTTAACAACCACTTAGTGCTTTCACTATTCATCAAAAATTGATGTTTTTCAGAATGATGCCAAAATTTCTCATGAAGCTATAATTGATATTAAGAATACAAAAATGATGTCTATTTTAAAAAATTCCAAACATATAAGTTGAATTAAATAATTTTATAATCAATTCCCGTCGTCACAACAAATAGCGTGTTTTTAGGAAACAATATATATCAAAATATTGACAATTGTTTATGTCCAATTTAAATGTGAAATTAATTCTAATGACCACCATTGGATAAAATGGTAAAAATATATTCTAATTATACTTTAAAACCACTCAATAGTATAACTTATCAATATAAATTATTTTGATTCAAAAAGTTGTTTTGAAGTATTTTTCACTATTCATAAAAAATTGGAAGTTCTCAGAAAAATACCAAAAATTCAACATAGGCTAATTTCGATATTACAAATCCAAAAATGAACTTCATTTTGAAATATAAAATATATATAATTTCAAAAAGTGGGTATTACTATTCATAATGGCTATTTTGATTGGTCACGGTGTGTTAGAATCTCGAACTTTCGTACAATGCAAGCTATTGAATTATTGATTGAGAAGCGTATCATAGAAGCTTGGGGTGTTACATTCTCCCCTCATTCAAAAAATTGCGTCCTCACAATTTGAAATTTTCTTTTTGAATATAAAAGTTTGAAAATAGAAAATACCTTTGTGGAAAACCCACATCGGAAATAAGGTTAATAAAAATATAACTTTAAAAGAAATAAAGAGAAGTATAAAGGTCACCCGAGATAGCCCATACTAGGATTCTATGAAAATATGGATATGGAGGAAAAAAACCATCATGGTCTGATGGAGAGTTATAGAAAACAGAATTAGGAGAAAGTTAACTACAAGAAAATCATAAACTTGTGATTGGTTAAACGGTCATTGATTCCCCCAATTGGAAAAGTTAACCGACAACATTTTTGTTTTAAGTTACCTTTCATAAAGTTGAGGAATTTATTTATGAGATTTACTAATAATGTAAGGAAATATACTTACTTGTCATGTAGACTTTCATTCTTTAATAAATTTTTACCACAAACCCATCTTTCACTCAAAAATATAATAGAACTCAAAAATATTATATTTATCCTAATCGTACATGGTTCCAAATATTAACACATACAATTTTCATTAGGAAAACTATTTTGTAAAAACCAGGCACTTCCTATAGGATAATGGTAGGTAATAAAGGCATGTCGCACTATGGTTGTGGGTTCTATTCCTACAGCTTTGTCCAACGTGACGGGTTATCCCCCGACCTGCAGGTTGTCCTTTTCCTAAAAATATAGTATTATAATATTCCAAAAGTAATCATCAGAAATGTTTTAACCTTAAACAATACTGTCTAAGGTTCAACTTAATCCGTTACAACCTTTATAGTTATCCAAAATACCTCTGTCCAGACATTCTCTAAAAGGTCTCGAAATTTCAAAATCAATTGTAACATCAGATTTCCCAAACAAAGTAAATTTTCCCTTATTGTCACATACTTAAAATATGATTACCTTTATCATATATTCTTTTTAAAACACTGCAACATCCTAAAATACCATAAATCCTTATTGATTACATTCATGATCCCTAATTCCTTATAGAATACTAGATACACTCCTTCTATCCAAAAATGTATACAAATCATTAATCAGTTTCAAGGAAGTTAAGAATATCCAATATAATTTATCCAAATCAATAATGTCTTATTCCAAAATCCCTATCTCGATATCAGAACCATATTATGGTTTATCTTTCTCTCAACCATATATTTTCCAAAAATTTAACATGTTGTGGAGTCACTTTTCTTGGTTCCACACAATCTCAAGTCCTTGATGAAATAGTACTGTAGTACAATCCTTATATAATCCATAATTATTATAACCAGTACATCATTGATACAATACTCAAATAAAAAAATTATTTAATAACAAAATAAGAACTGTAATCATTCCTCCTCATCTGTGGTAGTATCGTAACTTGATTATTATCCAATAACATCATTTGGGACATACTCTGATGATTTGGACATTGGTTTGCATAGTGTCCCCACTCCTTGAAGATGAAGCATTGTACATTTGAAAATTTTTCAAACCCTTGCAGTCACGCACTTGGTGTCCTTTTTCTCCACAATTATAAAAAACTCTCATTCACTTCAGGCAAGTTCCAAGGTGTTTCTTCCCACAGTTATCACGTATTGGAAAATTCTTCTATTCCCTCATCCCTTTATCCATCATTCTCTCTTCCATCCTTTTCTTCCCTTTCTTCCCTTCAAAGCCATAAGACTCAGAGAATTCTTTACTTATCTTATTAACACATGATATTATTTCTTCATATGTTGAGAACAAATGGGAGACTATTTCCCTTCTAAATGTTGTCTTAATACCGTCAAATATATGATCCTTCTTAATCTTTGGATCATACATATTGATGGAGTTCACATTCCTTCTACTGGGTGCCATTTCTATACAATGGAATAAACTAGGTTAGTTTATGAATTGCAATAAATAATTCCAAACTTGTAAAATACTTAATGAAAATTGAACGGTTTATGGATATAATCCATAATCATAAAAAGATGTTTTCTCTGAGGAAGTATATACTCATAAACCATTCATAATGGTTTGTAAAGAAAATGAGAATTATCATATGCATATCTCTTGGAAGTGTCGTAACCAAGAGTACATCAAGGCACGTTTTCGTGCACCAGTTCCCATTCAAGTCTAGCTCAAAGTGGGGTTTTCAATTTTTACCCCTAGGTACATATGTACAAGAGCTGCCTCTACCTACTCGTATCTAGACATGGATTTATTGCTCATAAAACTCATAAAATCTCTATAATACCAAAATTATAGGATGTTCTTCTATACTAAACCTCAAAGTCTATCTTAGGGATATGTTCTCTAATCAGAGTTTATCTAAATCTAGCTTCCAAGGTTAGTACTAAACTACCTCTAATACCAACTATAACGCCCCGACCCCAGCTACCCAGAGTCGGTGCATTATTGCGTAACATTGGCATGATCACAAATGATCAAGTCTCGAAAGAATGATTACTTTAGTAGCCTTGGAAACACTAGATACATTCATAAGTCGTAGACTACATCATAAAGTAAAAAAAACTACAACAACATCTTGTCTTCATATCCCCTCATACTATCCCTGTAGGTCATTCATAAAATAAGTCTTCACATCCCGGAAAAATTAAAACATTGGAAGGGGTGAGATCAGATGCTCAGTAAAGATAACAATATAGCAGATGCTTATATAAATAAACATAAACAGTTAATGCACTGTATAACTAAAACAAAAGCCTTTTAAACATGAACTTCAACATAATATGGAAAAAGTAAAATGAGATAATGCCATTTACTTATTCACATGGATATTCTACTGGTCAAATAATCACATGCAATATCAATAACCACTTTCATAATGATGGAATGCATAATGCCGTACTATCATAACCATGTAGCCAAGGCCTCGTGCCAAGAATACAAATAATATTTTGTCAAGGCCTCATGCCAAGACACTAGTTTTCCTCATGAGACCTACCGATGCATCGAGGAGCTATAGAGGGCTCCACCCGTCAATTATTAAGTCCAATGAATTCATCATATGAACAGGTTTAAACATATCATAAACCATAACATAATTGTATCACATAAAACATCCATAAAGAAAACATAAGATTTCCACACTTCAATCACAAGATATCAATACAACACATTGATATAATATAAACTTTATCAAAACCATTTTCAATACCAAAATAAAAGAAAAGTAAAACATGATATTTATTTTTCTTTTAAAAAAAGTTATGTCTTGTAGAGGAAGCCGAAACTCAAATAGTGCTCACGGAGGCGGAGAAGTCGTTGTCGCCACATATGTACAACAAGAAAAACATTATTTTTTGTTGTTTAATAGAGTTATTCATATAAAAAAGATTTATTTTGAATAAATGTAAAAGTCAAAGTGGCTTATACACCGTATAAAATAAAGTTTTGTATAAAACAAAATATGCCTCAATGAAAGGAGATTGAGACGAAGTCCTTACCAAGATAATTTTTCTTAAATAAAATAGATCTATTATGTGTATTCAATATAAGTACACATAATGAAATTAAAAATACAAGATAGGACATAATAATATCATATCATAATTTGAAAGTAGGAGATTGACCCAAATAATGGAAATTGTGTTAAGAAATTCCTTTACCTCATGTCCGACTTGACTCGACCACTCTTTAAACTCCTGAATAATAAAATATAGTTAATAAATAACTACTTAAGAACCTTTTTCAAGTTCATTATTCCTTTTATATCACTTATTACCATGTTATGAACATTATGTAATTATTTAAGTTAATAAGGGTCGTTTTGTCGATCTTAGGTACTTGAGTCAAAAATAAACTTCTTATAATTACACATTGTTCATGTGGTAAAATATACATTATATCCATAATTATATTCATGATTTAGATATAATAGATATCATATATATCCAGTATATAAATTCACTTATAATATTACATAACATTTAGAGGTAAGAAATGAAATGCAACGTTGATGGAGACGGTAAGCCATATGTACGCATGAGCGCTACTTTCATTTCTATTTTATATTTAATGGAATGAAGGTATAATTAAATAAAGGTATAATATAATTCCTGTATAATATAATGTATAATACCATTTACTCCATCCTTTATACATCCCACATATGGCATTAACGATTCAAATCACTTTGAGGGTGCGGTAGTCCGTACCTCCTAAAATAAAAATATCGTGTTTACCCCTAATGGAAATCTTAAAGGTATGCCATAAATGATAAATACAGAATCATAAGGAAAACATAAACATAATATATATATATCATATATGAAAATAGTGTCATCAAAATGGCCACCATTAGAGGTGTTAAAAGAATATTGAACAATCATCGTTTTGTGAGGTAGTATTTCGCCACCCACAGAAACAATATGTTCTTTAACCAATAGACGAAGGTGTGTGTAAGTGTAAATCAAATAATTATCATAACATCATCCTAGTATATTTTAGATACTTTTGTTTTTATAAAGTAAAGGAATAAAAAGAGTTTACATGGTTGGAGAAGCAAAATAAAACAAAAGAACATAAAAGAAGACATTACCTTAAAATCGGGTAACTCTTTTTGAATTGAGCCAAAGACTTCCTTGGAAAGAATTATGCCCAAAGTGAGGCTTCTAAGAGTAAGAGAGGGAAGTTGAGATATTATTTGGGTATAGTTTTTCTGAACCAAAAGGCATTGAAGGTGTGAGTAAGGTGGTAGTGGTGGGGGCCTTTTATAAGAGCAGAGGAGGGGCACTCTTGAAAAATCATGAAATGTTACTTTATTATATAATGAGTTTCAGATTTTAAAGGTTCAAAACTTATATATTTCGAGGATAATGTGATAATGGTTCGAAATATACTCATCCAATAGGTTTTTTACATGTTTAAGTCTTAAATTTTATATTATCTTTTCATTTTATTTAAATCGTTAATTAATGAGGTAATCGCTGCATCATTATGGTGTCATAAAAAATTTAATTTATTTAATGTCTAAAAATTATAAAAAAATATCATGATTTAGGAAATCTTTTTATATTTTCAATTAATATTTATAGTCAAATAGTTAACTTATATAACCCCATGTAATAATTGTTTTAGTAAAACAACACATGTTTGTGACAATATTATTTTTACCTTAAATAAAAAGTTATTAATGTCATTTTCTTACCCAAGTGGTTCCATGGGCTCCCCAAGTTGACCCATGGATTTTCTTGGTCGGCCGTTACTCATCCAATAATGTTAGGACAAGTGTAAGGGTATTTTGATATTTTTATAATATCGTTTTTACGTTAAATTTCACTAATTACCTTTAATCGCGATTAATTAAACTTAACAGTTACTATTCATAAAAAAAATATTTTAATCCCATTGAACCACATTTTACTTCCTAATGACAACCATGTATGTCGGATTTTTTAAAATAAAATCACAAAAGTGGTAATGTTTCATTTAAAAGAAAAATCAGTTTTTTAACTACCACTTAGTGGTTTCACTATTCATAAAAAATTGATGTTTTTCAGAATAATGCCAAAATTTCACTCGAAGCTATAATTGATATTCCGAATTCAAAAATGATGTCTATTTCAAAAAATTCCAAACATATAAGTTGCATTAAATAATTTTATAATCAATTCCCATTGCCACAAAAAATAGCATGTTTTTAAGAAACAATATATATCAAAAGATTGACAATTGTTTATGTCCAATTTCAAAGTGAAATTAATTCTAATGACCAGCATTGGATAAAATGGTAAAAATATATTCTAATTATACTTTAAAACCACTCAATTGTATAATTTATCACTATAAATTATTTTGATTAAAAAATTTGTTTTTAATTATTTTTCACTATTCATAAAAAATTGGAAGTTCTCAGAAAAATACAAAAAATTCAACATAGGATAATTTCGATATTCCGAATCCAAAAATGAAGTCCATTTTGAAATATAAAATATATATAATTTCAAAAAGTGGGATTACTATTCATAATGGCTATTTTGATTGGTCACGGTGTGTTAGAATCTCGAACTTGCGTACAATGCAAGCTATTGCATTATTTATTGAGAAGCGTATCGTGGAATCTTGGGGTGTTACAGATAAGATTATTACCTTTATATAATTTTATTTTATGAAATGTCAAACATGCCACACTCTTTTTTTTAGTAAGTGTAATATTTTTAATTTATTATGTCACCCAGAGGATATGTTCGATTATAAATTTTATATTTAAATCTAAAAGAATTATATTCATCATTAAAATTTATTTTAAAATTTTATTGAACAAATAATTACCTTAAATTATATCACAATGCTGATGTGTCAATTTTTTATTTAATGAAAAATCAAATAAATGATATTAAATAAAAAATTAAATATAATATTTAATAAAAAACACGATAAAATAATTTTATTTATTACCATGAAATGTTAGGTATATAATGAAATATCTAGTTTTAATTTTGGATATTATCATGATATTATTATAGTAATTTTAATGAACAGTTCTAAAAATTGAGATTGTGGATATTTTATAGTATAGAATATTTTATAGTAAAAAATATTTTATTAGATGAAATGAAATTCATTATCATAAATATAGATAGGTGATTTGGAATTGATTTAAAATACAATCAATTATCCATTTATGGGTCATTTTTCATTTTATAGTATCTATATTGACTCTCAAATTATAAAAATCATTGTTAACAAAATAAGAGTTAAATAGGTTAAATAGGTGTTAAAACCAAAATATAAGGAAATAAATATGGTCCAAACCTCTAAAATATTTATTTTATGAGGGGTGTTCAACCAAAAATCGTATTATCATCAGATTAACTCACTTTAGAGCCATATTTAATTTAAAATTAATTTATATTAATATTTTTAGAAATGTTAAGAGTTCTCCACCCCTCTCTTGTAAATGTCCTCCTCTTATTCTCATTAAATCAAATTTTAAAACATTTTTTTAGAATACCCATACCTAAATACATTCATATAATCCCTCCCCACATTCTAGAGTTCTTGGATTAGGTAGAACACCAACCTTAGTTGTCTTTAGGTGATACAAAAAGGAGGTTGTCCAAAGAAGAGATGTTGTTTTTAATTGAGCATTTATATTTTATTTCTTATTACTATTTCATTAAATATTATTCAACTATGATAAAATAATTATATATATATCATACATATACTTATATTTTATTATGTTAATTTAATGACCCATAACCACTACCAATATCCATCAAATGGGAATGCAATTCATCATTCGAACTGCTGCCTCACAAATCGATTAAATTCATTTTCCATCAACATATCTCAAGACCGGTTATAATGATGGAATAAATTTTTATGTATATGATATTCAGGATATATTTATCATTTTTAAAAGATAATATATCATTTAAATTTATACCATTCCATGTAATTAAAAATTATAACATTGTTTGTGCATACGTGTGGACTACGACCATCACAAAGCATTGTGATTCATTATTCATAACCCCATCAAATTGATGATATATGTAAGTATATTTTAATAAGTAATATGATATATATTATATGTTTAAAATTATAGTATGTAAAAATAATAATTATCTTCATTCCATAATGATCATTGAAAAATTGAAATGTTACTCATGCATACGTACGACCTGTTATCTCCATGATTGTTATATAGTTCATTTTTCATAACCATAATTAATTGACGAATATCAAAGTATAATTTATATGTAAAATTTATAATTATTTCATGATTATAATTTTTTTAGGTGAAGGAATAATGACCTCTTTTACCATAGTGAACCTTCTGATGTGATTTTGGACTTATTTACAAAATATCACTAAAACATTCAATGTAAACATAAATAATTAAGTAATTGTTGCAACATGTTAATAAGTGAGATAAAAGGAATAATAAACTTGGAAAAATTTATTAATAAGCTATATAATTATGATACATTTATAATTCATGATGATACCAGTCATACATGATGAGTCAGACTTAATGTAATGGATTTTTGTCTCACTTTTATTTATGTGGGACACATTCCCTATACACTACTTATTTCTTTTGTGGTGTATATAATACCCATGAATTTATTTTTTGAATATTCTCATCAAAATTATAGGATAAAATATTCATATATTTTTATTTATTTCAGTATCCTTATTAATCAGATTTTAACTATTAGATAAGGGTTTATTTCACAATCTCATGATTATTCAGGTTTATTTATTATTAACTATATACTAGGGAATATTTCTCTTCCATGAACATACATTATTTTTTTTAAAATATTGGAAATATTATAATAAAATTGTTTAAAATTATTTTTCCCATGGTTTATTATTTACAAAATAATTTTCAAGGAGTCTTTTTATAGTTTTATAAAAGTTGTTCTTTTTGAAGTTTTTAGCCTAAATACGAAAGGGATGATTTTTTAACTTATACATAAAGAGATTATTTACCCACCATTATGAAACTTGAATTTTTTGAATCTTATAATATAAGTTTATATGATTATTTTAAAAGAATGTATTTTCATTTAAAAGTACACAATTATTTTAAAGAGAAGTGATTTTAGAATGGAAAAGTTATTTTATTCATTAATTATTACAATTGATCTTTCAAAATAATTTTCTATCTAATATGAAATCATTTGATATTAATTATAATTTACTAGGAATATGATTCTAGTATACCATCCTTAGTATTTATTTGGATGGTTTTTGTTTATGATTAAAAGAAGAAATGTTTATGAAACACATTTGTTTTCTATGGGAAATGGTATGATAAAATGTTTATGAAACCCATTTCTTATATGTGTCTTGAAATCATGAATGTATTATGATTCTCTTAAACAAATATGCGTGTATTTAATTATATTATGGGTGATACATATATCCATCTCAAATTAATTTAGTAAATAATTATATCTAATGTGATAGTTATGGGAACCAAGGTGATGTTCTTGATCTATTATGGGAACTAAGTTGAAGTGCTTGATCCATTATGGGAAACAAGATTATGTTTGTGATATATTAGAAGAATATATGATTTCATTGTGGATTTATGGTTATTAAAGTTATTTATGGAAATAATTATTATATACTAAAGATTATATGATTAGGGTGTTCATAATTTTGTATGAGACATAAAAAATAATTTATTTTATTAGGAGATAAATGATAAAATTAATATCATAAGACTATGTGATCAAATACATATTCTTTTTGGGATTCAATGATAGTCTGAAATAGTTTGAGAAATTATAAGGATAGTTATTTACTGGATGAAAAAAGTAAAACATTGGGTAATACTTTGGAATATTGGAGGTTAAATGTAATTTTGCTTCATTTAAATGTTTATTTACTTTAGGAATTATCATAACTTATTGTGATAATTTTTGGTTTGGAATAATTCCAGAAGATAAGAAGGAATATATTTTATCATTTTTTTTATTTTTCTGATATGTAGAAGTGGATTTTAATGTTTATATCATGAGAAATTAATCTTTAATACTCATCATATATAGAAAAATATGAGATTGTGGTTGAAATCGATTAACATATAAAATTATACTTGTCAAAAAAGTATATTTCTTCACATTTTTAGATTAGGAAGTAAAGTAATTGCACAAATATATAAAAGGGATATAATAAGTAAAAATCTTATCCCATTACTTTTCATATTGTGAAATCAATAGCCCTTCAACCTGTCATAGATTTATAGTTTTGTAGTGGTTAACTTTATCTTCACTATGTTTACTATCACTCCTTATCAATAATCAAGAATTATGTTTTTGGTTCTGTATCTATTCTATTCCTTAATAGAAACATATAATGTGTTTTATGGATGAATTTCATACTTACCTTTCTCTCTTTTGAATGGGATGTTTTTTTGATCTTTCTTATGATGTTGGATTTCAAAATATTTATTTTGAAAATTTAAACCCATGTTTTCCATGGAAAGGATAAAATTATAAAGGAAAATGTTTCTAAGAGGGGGGGTGTAATATCTTTATATTTTAAGAGGAAATATTGTGTTCGATATCAAACATGATTCACAACACTGAGCTTAAACAAACAATGAAATATTATAATTTAATTATGATCATTATAACCAAGAAATTAAATTAAAGGGTAATAATTTTAATATATTATTAATGAAATAAATATAAATTTAATTCATATTATAAATATATTAAAAATATGAAAGTGAATAATCACATAATTTTTATTAGTCATTTTATTCTTCAAAAATGAATTTTATTCAAAAATGAGTTTTTCTACTCTTAATGAGTGAATATTATAATTAATTTTTCTATGATTTAGAAAATTTATATCTAAAATTTATATTTATGTAACATATTAATATTTTAGATTATAGAATATTTAAATGATAACTTTTTGTTCCCACAACATTGAGCATAAACGAACCAGATGTACTACTAATTATTATTATTTTAAAATGACTATTGTAATCTATCCATTAAATTGGAATATGTAAATAGTAATAACTATATTATGATATATATATATATATATATATTAAGTTTAAATCATGTATTTTTTTGAAAACACATAAGCAATTTTTAGTTAAGTCATATTATTATTAAAATATATTTTTACTTCAAAAATAGATTTTCATTATTTTCTATAAAGAGATAAATAAAATTAATTTTTGAAAAATTCATAAAATATATTTTAAAAAATGAATATTATTTTTGGACTCATAAATTCACAATTAGACTATAGTGAAATTTTTATAATTCTTTAAAAAAGATAAAATTTTGATGAATAGTAAAAAGGTCGTTTTTTATGAAATATAGTATTTATAGGATATCACAAAAACATATCTATGTCATAAAAAATTATTAAAATTATGTAATGACTAATTTATTATAATAAAATAAAAATATGATACAAAAATAATTCATTACATATAAATTATAAATTATTTCATGATAAAAATGAAAATCATTTTCAGTGTTGACGTAGTGATTACGCAACATTGGAAAAGTCAATATCGACCCCTTATTTATATTAATTGATAGGTAAAAAGTATTTACATATTTTTTTTGTTAAATATAATGAATAAATTATTATAGGAACTAGTAGTTTCAAAAAATATACTTATATATCAATAATCTTAATGAAATGCTTGTGAAATGCTTGATAAGGCCATGAAAGTCAAATTAACCAATTAAATACATTATATTGACATGGATATGAGTAAATATAAGAAATGAATGAATATAAATGATTAAATTGACCCAAATCAATTAATTTTTATGATATTTTTTATTATTATATATGAAATAACTACATTGTATGAATATACAACACTGACGCAAGGCTTGTGTAAACAGAAGAAAAACAAATAAAATGATTTTATTTAAAATAATAAGAAGCATTAAACTATAGATAATCTAAATAAATGTTATTAATTGAGTATATATTAAAAATTATCATAAATGTGAAGAATTTAGGACCTTTTGGAGCCACATGGTTTTAATTAAGTCCGTTATTGTACAATATTTAATTAAAAGTCCAAATTGTCACACTATTGTTTTTTAGTAAGTATAATGTTTTTAATATTTGGTTTCACAGAAGATATGTTTGACCATATATATAAATTTTAAACATAAAATATTTATATTAAACTTGGTTATTTATTTTTAATTTGTAGTTAATAAATAACCACCTTAAAATCTTTTACAACAATGATACAATAATTTATAAATTAAAAGAAAAATAAATTAAATAATATTTCAAATATTATAATTAATATAATTTTATATAATTAATGTTATAAAATAATGTTATATAATAATATGATATATTTTTAATTCACTAAATGTTTTTTTGAATATATCTTTTTATCTTGATATTATTAAAATCAAAGTAATAGATAATATAAAATTTCACAATAATGATATTATATGAAATTAATACTGTATTAAATTATTTTAAATCCATAAAATAGTAAATAAACCCAAATATGATAATTTTCGGTCTATTTTTTTATTAAATATTCATTCATAGGGCAATTTTATGTCTTTGTATCTAGAATATCTTTATTATAATTTTATAATTTTAATAATTCTAAAAGTACACATAACTTCAATTATAAAAGGGCACCCATTCCTCCACCTCATTAGACAACTTTTAGACATCTATCGTGACCATTTACTTCCAGAATACCTTCCCATAATAATTATCCAAGTTATATAGGCCCTTTTATTCTAAAATTAACGACTATAGATTCCTTGAGAAGAGATATAAAGGAAGTTCGCTGAAGAGGAGGTAATCATACTTACCAAATCTTTCAAATTTATTTTTTCTTTTACTTCATATTGATGTGTTGTTTCCATCCACAAATAATAAATCAATTATAATTAATATATGTAACTTTTATTATGATTATGAGATGACCATGATTTTTATCTTTTCCATCCTATTGAAAATGAATGCATTGTGGGTGCACAAGTAAGAACTATTATCTTCATAAAGAGATGTGATTCATTTTCAATGTTCAAAAATTTAAAATGGTTCTGAAACTATATAATGTCACGACTCATCCCATCGGGCCCGTGTCGTAACTACCCCATTCCTTCCTTCCATAGGCCAGGGGCCGGAGACTAGCTCCAAAGGCGTAAATCCCTATAACTGGGAAGGAATTGCCTTTATAAAATGTAAACTAACACAACTAGAGAACAAAAGGAAGCAAACACTAAGTACATCAGTATAACAAGTGTGCTGAAAGTACAAAGGGGCCGGAAATACTAGCCCAACAAAAAAATAAAGCTACAACTAAAAGAACAGTACAACTGAAAAGACAGCAGCTGAATGGTGAAGCAGCTCCTAGATCGTCCTCCGGGTTCCTACCTGAAGTGTAGGTACAGATGTCCTCCTCAGCACTCCGCATCTATCGGTCCACTCCATGTGCCGTCACGCCGAGTGTCCACCTCCGGGTACCGTCCAGTCTTCATACACTCAACTTCGGTCAGCGTTGTCCGTCGTCTACATCCAACACAATGAGGTGCGGGCATATCCCGTGCAAGGGTGGGTATAACGATACTCAGTATGGATCCCGAGACCCTCAAGGTCTGACAAAATCCAACAAGGATAAACCAAAAAGAAAGATCTCAACAGATAACCTTTACTTAGTATATGCTCATACATATACCTAAGTTATCAAGTAACTCATCTCAATCACGAGGAAAACACAAAGGTCATTGACTCAGCTCAAAACAGGATTTTCATTCACGATGTCAAAACCATGGCTGCTGGAGAACTCCTCCTCTGTCGAGTACAGTAGTCCTGTCATGAATCCGAGATGCTACTCACTAACCTTATACTGCTAAGGTACTCCTCCTATCGAGTACCGCGGGTCTGTCACCCTAACACAGTAGCACTCACTGCCATGGGTCTGCTGCCCCAACACAGTAGCGGTTCCACTAATAGCCTACAGAGGTATCCTCATGTAGTGTACCGCAGGTCTGCCGCCCCAACACAGTAGCATTCATCCACTATGGTTCTGTCCCCACAACACAATAGCGCTCCCCACTGGGCTAGTCAAGTCACTCTGAATCGAATCGGACAAGAAGTCATTAGGTCTTATCTAGCTACAAGGTCTCCGGACTCCGTATGCTCGTCTTCGGGAGGATCTACTCTAGGAGCTACTGGTAGATACTTCAATGTGACACGTAATCTCATGTGGAAGTATCTCATGGGACCGCCTTGTCATAGGGGTCTCAACGCAACAGACGACACGTCAATCAGACGCCCGGTCTGTGAGTTATTAGCATTTCCGTTCCAGGGGCCCGGTTCGATTTCGGGTATGAACCAACCTGATCGTATCTCATCTGTACCCCAAATCCCCATGGGGTATACTCAAAGGGACCATTTCTCAAAGAGATTACTAACACCACTGACGGTTCGTTAAACGGACATCCGGTCTGAGAGTTATTGGCTTTTCTGTTCCAGGGGCCCGGTTGGTTTCTAAGATAAACCAACCCGACTATACTCCAACTGCATCCAAACCTCATGTGGAGTATGCCAAAAGAACTGTCTCATCATAAAGAATCCAACGTAATTGATGGAACGCCAATCTGATGTCTGGTCCTTAAGTTATAAGCATTTCCGCTCCGAGGGTCCAATTAGATTCAGGTTCAAACCAACCCGGCTGTACCCAAACTTCGCCCAAAACTTGAGTGTAATATACTGAAATGACCCTCTCGATCCAAATATTCCTACACAAATGATGGTGCATCGATAAGAGGTCATTAACTATATTTACGGGAAAATGACCGCACACGGTCCGAAAAGGGGGGTCTGGGCCCAGTCCGACCCAGCCCAACCCACCCCAGGTCCGGGTCCAGCCCGGTTGGGCATGGCGCGGCCCGACCCTGCAGGCGCGGTCTGGCCAGCCGGAGAGGCCCGGCCCGCCCCGGCTATTATGGGGGGGGGCTAGCTTCGGCTAGCTGGCGCGGCTTAATGCTGCACCTCTTTGATTTTTCCAGAACGGCTCAGCCGTTCCGGTTTCTTACGCCGTCGCGGCTTGGCCGCGGCGGACTGCTCCGGCGGCGCTCTGCCGCCGCCTTCTGCGGACCACCAGATGCACTCCGGTGGTCCGTTTTTCCCACTGTTTGCGCCCATAATCTTCTCGGGAACCGAAAATCACTGCAAAAACCCCAAATCACTATTGTGGACCCATTTCGTCGTCTCTCGTCAATCTGTGCACATACGAACAACCAACCGAGGGACCGTACTTGTTCATTATCCTGTGCCCTCCACGTTAGAGGCTAAAACCATATTTCATCATAAAGGAAAGCCCATGATCGAGGGTATAAATCACACAAAAAAATATATACAAAAACCCCCTACCTGAATTTTGTGGAATCCATTACAGACGAAGGAAAGAATGCCGCATTCATTGTCATTCGATGATTGTCGTCGCTCGTCGATTAGTGGATCAGTTCTCCAACAGTGGTCATGTTCCCTGTTATTTGTTGAAGGATGACGTTGTCGTGCTTTGCCAGAGGTTTCCCCATGATCGCCAATCCTTTCGCCAACAGATTGATTAAATAAAAAGATATAATCTCCATGTTTAGCTCATTAATAGGGTTTATTAATGAACCTTAATTAAAGAACCATTAATGAAGCGTGTGTTGTGGTTTCACAAAAAAAGTAACAGATCATTAAATTTCTTATTTAATGACCGTCGTTACATTACGGTTCATCCAAACATCGCTCAACGGTCTAAGGAAGAATAAAATAACTCATTTAGTTTTTTTATTATTTTTATGAAAAGTCTCAAAATTTGACTTGTTCGTCAGACTCTTTCCAATCGATGTTAAGCTTCGCCTAAGTGAATCTCGGTGATGCGAGTTCATAGGTGCCTCAGATTTCAATTCCGAGCACAATTTAAAAAGATAGAAAAATCCGCACGTAAATTTACTAAAAGTACCCAAACAAAACTTCAGAAATTGATTCCAGACACACTGGGCCTCTGAATCAGGTGCCTTCATAAAATACAGACTCGTAAAATTCCAAATAATTAAGAAAAAAAATTTCCTTGAAAAGTTCGGGTCTTTAAATTACTCCCACCTCAGGGCTTTACGTCCCCGTAAAGCTACAAAACACACTAAAGAAACAAATGGGGTACTAAGCACGCATCTAAGCCTCATGCTCCGATGTGCTCTCCGGGAGGTTCCCATGCTGCCAGGGAATGCGCACCAGAGGTATCGATCGTCCATGCGGGACCCGCTCCTGTCGAACCTCAATCTACACTCGAACCATTGTGAAAGTTTCCCCCTCATCATTGTCCAGCTCCCTGTGATCGATGATGTGGGTCAGGTTATGCACATATCTCCTCAACTGAGATACATGGAAGACATCATGCACCTGATGCAACTGAGCTAGAAGGGCCAGGCAGGAATCCACCTCAACTACACTATTGAGGACCAGGAAAAGTCCAATGAAACACGAATATAACTTGCCGCCTAGACCAAAAATCCGTAGACCTCATCGAGGTGAGACCCGTAAGATAACTTGGTTGCTATCCTCGTACTCCAGTGGTCTCCGTCTTCTATCAGCATAGGAATTCTCTCTACTCTGTGTAGTCTTCATCCACTCCTGGATGATTTGCACCTTCTCCAACGTAGCCTGTACCATCTCTAGTATTACGAGAGATGCTATGATTTCCCCTTTTCCAAAAAGGGAAATCCGGCCTCATCCCCTGGATGAACCACTTTATTTACCTAATTTAGTCAATCCTGACATGATCGGTACAATTAATGTCTTGGATGACGTCATATGGCATCGACGCTAATACCAAGAGATCCAACCGTTACTCTCGCCTCCAAGAGTTGAGTCACATTGTCAGAATCAGTGTGTGATCACTGTGTCTCCTCTAGTTGGAATCTCGAAAGTGAGGGTCATGTCAACAGTTTTAACCAGAACCTCTCAGTATCAACCATACAAAAAGGACAGGAATGTAAATGTTACAATGAAAATTGTCTTTTATTACTGCAGCTCGAAGTACAAAGACACATAACAACCACAAACAAAAAAATATGGAAACTAGAAGTATCATGAACAAAAGCCTCCATGCCTGGAACTAGTCCCGCTCCTATCCACCTGCTTCCAAAGCTCCATAGTCTTATGATTCATCTACCTGAAGCTGTGCTCTCCCATATACACCCATTCCCTATGGTTAGGGTGGAATTCCTGGTGGTGGGGGTGGCAACACCTCGAAGCGTCGTACACCACCAGCTGTACGACCAACTTCTTTTCCTCGGTCTGGTAGGTTCCTCTACTGCCTGATGCTCATATACTGGAAAGGTCGTGCAGTCTCGAGCCAAGTGACCCTACCCGCCGCATGCATAGCACTTCCTACTCCTCTAATAGCTAGCTCTATTTCTGGTGCCACGAACAACCGAACCTGTATCCCGAGGTCGCCCACCTGTTGTCCTAGTCCGCTTGGACTTCTGTGTCATCTGTCTACCGCTGGATGCAGAAGACTCCACTATAGTCGGAAAGACTTGCAGAGAGAGTAGTATCTTTTGAGCTTGCATAGAGCGTAGAGTTGCTAGTACAACCTCCACCCTGAAAAGACCCTCGAAATCTCCCCAGGTGAGGGTCACCTCTTCATAAAACTGGAGAATCAGGCTCCACCACCTCTCAGCTACTCCTTGAAAGAGACTAACAGCTAGGTACACCATCAAGTCATCGAGTGTCCCAACTGTGTGGAAAACACGTGCTACACCCTCCATCCATTACCCAACCATTTGAAAATCTGTCTTGCCTCGAATCCTTGGAGGCCTCTATCGTTGGAACTCGTGCAATGCGATCAAGCGGCGTGCACCCTCTGCTGCTGGGGATGGTGGAAACGGTAGCTCAGCGGTTAGTGGTACCGCTGGTACCTCTGCTGTAACGGGGCCCTACACCGTGGCCTCGCTGCTCGGTGGGCTACCATCACACTCTCCACTCGGAACATGCACTGTTCATCTAGATGAAGACATCATGAAGGAAATAGATGTTCTATGATCAAAATATTATACCTAGTGAGCTGACCTGGTATGAGATGACTTAAAGGAAATCTTTTTAAAACACACACGCAAATAGTGTTTTCATGCACTGAGTCGGAAATCAGAAGTTAGGGTCCTAGTGTTTGGATACGTCGGCCACCACACCAACACTGGACTCCCTGAACTGAAAACCACACTCAGTACGCTTAACACTATTTCTTCACAGAAAAGAAAATATTCGAGTCCTAAGTTCTGTGGTAGAACCGACTCCTCTGATAACAATTTTTCAGGACCCGTCTCCCGAGGACCGTGTCGTAACTACCCCAAGCCCTCCTTCCATAGTCCAGAGGCTAGAGACTATCACCAAAGGCGTAAATCCCTATAACTAGGAAGGCATTGCCTTTATAAAATGTAAAATCACACAACCAAAGAACAAGCGGAAACAAACACTAAGTAAATTAGTATAACAAGTGTGCTGAAAGTACAAAGTGGCCAAAAATACAATCCCAACAAAAAGGTACAATTACAACTAAAAGAAAAGTACAACTGAAAAGACAACAGCTGAATGGTGAAGCAGCTCCTGGATCGTCCTCCGGGTTCCTACCTGAAGGGTAGGTACAAATGTCCTCCTCAGCACTCCACGTCTATCAGCCTGCTCCGTGTGTCGTCATTCTGAGTGTCCACCTCCAGGTACCATCCAGTCCTTATACACTCAACCTCGATCAGCGCTATCCGTCGTCTGCATGCAACACAACGAGGTGCGGGCATAACCCGTGTAGGGGTGAGTATAACGATACTCAGTAGGGATCCCGAGACCCTCAAGGTATCACAAAATCCAACAAGGATAAACCACAACGAAATATCTCAACAGATAAAATTTAATTAGGTATATTCCCATAAATATACCTAAGTTATCAAGTAACCCATTTCAATCATGAGGAAAACACAAAGGTCATTGAATCATCTCAAACCAGGATTTTCATTCATGATATCGAAACCACGACTGCTGGAGAACTCTTCCACTGTGGAGTATAGTCGTCCCGTTGCAACTCTGAGGTGCTACTCACTAGCCTTAGACTGCTGAGGTACTCCTCTTGTTGAGTACCACATGTCTGTCTCCCCACAAAGTAGCACTCCTCGCCATGGGTCTGCCGCCCCAACACAGTAGCGGTTCCCCTAATAGCCTATAGAGGTAATCCTATTATCGAGTATCACGGGTATTCCCCCAAAAAAAGTTGTGCTCCTCTTCCATGGGTCTATCTCCCCAACATAGTAGCGCTCCCCACTGGGCTAGTCAAGTCACTCTGAATCGAATCGGACAAGCAGTCATCAGGTCTCATCCAGTTACAAGGTCTTCGTACTCCGTACACTCGTATCTTGGAGGATCCTCTCCACAAGCTACTGGTCGATACTTCCATGTGTCAAATAATATCACATTGAAGCATCTCATCGGACCACCTCATCATAGGGGTCTCAATGCAATAGACGACTCGTCAATCGGACGCCCGATCTGTGAGTTATTAGCATTTCCGTTCCAGGGGCACGGTTGGATTTCGGGTACGAACCAACCCGACTGTATCTCATATGTACCCTAAACTCCCATGGGGTATACTCAAAGGAACCATTTATCAAAGAGATTACCAACACTGCTAATGGTTCGCCAAACATACATCTGGTCTGAGAGTTATTGGCTCCTTCGTTCCAGGGGCCCGGTTGGTTTCTAAGCTAAACCAACCCGACCGTACTCCAACTGCATCCAAACCTCAAGTGGAGTGTTCCAAAAGTTCTGCCTCATCATAAGGAATCCAACGTAATTGACGGCACGACAATCAGACGCCCAGTCCTTATGTTAGATGCGTTTTCGCTCTGAGGGTCCGATTAGTTTCGGGTTCGAACCAACCCGGCCATACCCAAACTTCGCCAAAACCTTGAGTGTAATATATGGAAACAACCTTATCGATCCATGGATTCCTGTAAAACTGATGGTCCATCGATCAGATGTAAGTAACTCAATTTATGGGAAAATGACCGAAAATGGTCTGAAAAGGGGGGGTCTGGGCCCGGTCCGACCCAACCCAACCCACCCCTCGGTCAGCCCGAACCAGGTCGACCCGACCCGGGTCCGGGTCCAGCCCGTGCCAGCGCGGCCCGACCTACTTGGCCCACCATGGCCTGACTGGGGGGGGGGGGGGGGGTTCTGGCTTCGGCATGCTAGTGCGGCTTAATGCCGCACCTCTTCAATTTTTCCAAAATGGATCGACCGTTTTGGTTTCTTACGCCACCACGTCTCAGCTGCGGTGGTCTGCTCTAGTGGTGTGCCGCCGCCACCTTTTGAGGACCACCGAACACGCTCCGGTGGCCCATTTCACCCATCGTCTATGCCCAGAATCTTCATGGGACCCAAACTTCACTGAAAAAACCCCAAATCTTCGTTGTAGTACCATTTCATCGTCGCCCGTCAATCCGCGCACAAATGAACAACCAACGGAGGGACCAAACTTGTTCATTAGCTTGTGCCCTCTAGTTAGAGGCTCAAACCATAGGTCACCATAATAGAACACCCATGATTTAGGGTATAAATCACACATATATAAATATACAAAACCCCCCTACCTGAATTCGGTGGAATCCATTGTAGACGAGGGAATGAATTCTGCGTTCATTATCGTTCGACATTTGTCGCCACTCGTCGATCCGCAAATCGGTTCCTCCGACGGTTGTCGCGTTCTCCATGCTTCGTTGAAGGATGAAGTTGTCAGCGCTTTTCCAAAGGTTTCCCCGCGATCAACAATCATTTAACCAAAAAATTTGTTAAATAAAAAGAATCAATCTCCACATTTAGCTCATTAATATGGTTTTTTAATGAACCTTAATTAAAGCACCATTAATTATGCGTGTGTTGCGGTTTCACAAAAAAAGTAACAGATCATTAAATGTATTATTTAATGACCATCATTACACTGCGGTTCTGCCAACTGTCACTCAACGGTCAAAGGAAGAATAAAATAACTCATTTAGTTATTTTATTATTTTTCCAAAAAGTCCAAAAATTTAACTTTTTCGTCAGACTCTTGCCAACTGAAGTTAATCTTCGCATAAGCGAATCTCAGTGCTGCGAGTTTATCGGTGTCCTCAGATTTCAATTCCGAGCACCGGTTCAAAAGATAGAAAACCCCGCACGTCTGTTTACTGAACGTACCTGAACAAAACATCAGAGATTGATTCTGGGCACACTGGGCCTCAGAATCAGGTGCCGTCAAAAACTACGGACTCCTAAAATTCCAAAGAATTAAGAAAAAAAATTATTTGAAAATTACTGGTTTTTACATATTAAATTATCAAATATGATATTTATAACATTAATATAATTTTTTATATGATTTATATATATTTTATTTAAAATAATCGGTATATAAATGACAAAACAGGCAATAGAATACATGGAAATGAACACCCGAAATAAGTAAAATAGTGAAATATTATAAATGAATGGATTCTGACATGTCATAAATGGATCATATAAGATATCATAAATATTAATTAGGCTTTGGTATAAATTAATAACATGTTTAAACCATTATATAGAAGGATTAAACATGTTTTAAAGAAGTGGAACCAATGATAAGTGAATTATTAACCCAATTTCCATTCATTGGGTTATACTTCTACTCTATTAATTATATGATGATATGGTTATGAATAAACTTATTTTTTGTTATATAATGTTTTATTTCCAATTTTTATGTGAAATTATGGATGATACAAATAATTTTTTCATTTGGTTAAATCTCACATCAATGATATGATTTTTGTAAGGGGGTTTCTTTTAAAAATACACTTTTAAAAGTTTCTTTTTAAAAATTTAAATAGAATATTTTTTACTCATAATGAATGAGTAGGTTTTCCAAGATTAATTATTCCATAATATTTTCAGGATTTCTTCACAAGATTATAAGTTTCTTTTTATGGAAATATTTTTCTATAATAATCTCTCATCTTTTTAATAATGAATGACCTCAAATTGAAAAAGGGTATTTTCCTCAAAAAAATTTAAGTGATATTATTTTAGTAACTATTTAAACATCCTTTGTTGAATCATATGATTCATTTTGATTGATATCTTATGATACCCATTACCATATTTTATTGAATGGTTTATGATATGTGTGGATGTGTATGTACTATTTTGATTCCATTGACTATATTACTTAGGATGGTATATGATTGTGTTTACTGATTGGGGAAATTATTTACATTTTGTATATTTTTTTCATTATGAATTTATATATATATATTATATTTCACCCATTTCCTATGAGGAATACATTGGACTAACTATGTGATGGTTATGGCCTTATATAACCCCTCGATGCATCAGGAGGTCTCTTTAGACAAACTATATTGTGTTTTGGATGAGGGATTACCCATTTATCTAGACTTATTGGTCGGGGCCTTGATTTTATGTTTTAGATGTTCGGAATTATTCATCACATCATTATGAATTCAGTTATCAATATTTCATGAGATTATTCGATTAGTAGAATATATATGAATAAGTTTCATTCTAATATGATTATTTACATTGAAATAATCGATCATTATTTATTCATGAAATATTATTATCAAATTATTTATTAAAATGAATGTGTTTCAATTATTTTACCTCTCTATATTATTTATTGCTTATTTACTCATAGTGTTAATAGTACACTTACCCTTAATAAGAATCCAAGTTCAATGATTTGTTACATTTTATTTTTTCCCCAGAGGCCAAGATGTATATCCTGATTTACATGTAGGGATAATCTAGGATAATAATGGTGTTCTCAAAGGAATTACTATTTTTCATTTTATATTTTCAATTTTAACATACGAATCAAGTATGTATCTTGTTTTCAGAAACTAAGAATATATTTGTTCGTTTTGTGATGTGAGCAGTTATACCTAGTACCAATGTAACTAAGTAACCACATAATCTAGGATATTAAGGTTCAATTCCTTATAGTTGGTATTTTGAAATGTTTAGTTGATTCCTGGGGAACTAGGTTTAGGAAATCATTGATTAAAGTATGAAATCCTATGATAGAATTTGCAAATATTTCCAAATAAACCATGATTATGGATTAGTGACTAGTTATACCTAGATTTATAATTTATGTTATGTGTCTCACTAATTTAGAGATTATGAATTATTTTTTATAATGATATGATCTAATCTAGTGTATGAAATTGACTATTTATGTCACCTAGTTGAAAGAAATATAACCATATAAATGCACATAATCCATGTAGGGATTTATATCCTAGTAAAATTAATGATATTGGAGTCTGAGATATATCTAGATATGAACAACTTATAACTATAATGAGAAAACTAACTTAGGTTTTGTGTAAAACCCATTCCCACATAGACCAGACCGATCCACAATGTGGTCTTACAATGGTTAACATCTTCCTACAATAACAAAATCAATTATTAAATGAGAATAAATATCCATTTATATCTCAAAATGTATTAGTAACATAGAGAATATATATCTCACACTGGGAAGTAGTTAAATGGATAAGTTTTTAATTGCATTTTATTGTCACTCGGGAGATTCCAATCAATGGTAGTCACTAATTCCAAACATAAAGGATTAAGAAGAAATAAAAATCATTTAATGGAAGTAATTTAAGGAAATTTTCATGGAAAAATATTATCCTCATGAACAAAAAGTATATAGAGAGAGAAAATTATTAGGTCTGAGACAAAAAGAAGAATAAAATATTACTATGTGTGAAGAAAAATTTACAATGATATCTAGTCATGATGTGTACTACCAATATAATCAAAAAATAATGATTAATAATTTATTTTATAGGATTAGGACAATTATTCAAAAATAACTAGTCTTGAAAACTTTTTTATCATTTAAGGATATAGTATCATGTGCTATCAATATGGAGAATGAATTCTAAAAATCTTATGATTTTGAAGTGAAATAATAGAATAAGTGAATGATATAGAAGAAGGAAGATAAATTGAAGAAGGGAAAGAATAATTTTCTCACATGTGATAATTGTGGAAGGAAACACCCCGATACTATCTTTAAGGGAATGAGAGTTTTTTATATGTGTGTGAAGAGAGGTCATGAAGCTCATGACTATAAGGGAATGAAAGAAGTTTTGCAATTTTTTAACTATAGGGAGAAGAGGCACTATTAAAATGAATTCTCTAAACATCAAGGAAATATACTTCAAAATATGAAATGTGGTCGAGGTCTAGCTTATGCTATTGATATACTGAAGTGGAATGATTGTGTATTTGGATCCAAGAAATATATTGAATAATTATATTATTAATGACAATCTTATTATAATAATCATGAAACATATAATGATTTTACCACTATACCATTTCATAAAGGAATTTAGAGTATATAGTGAATGACAGTGATGATCAAGAAAAGTGAACTTTTGGAAAACATATGATTAAGGAAACAAAATCTTAATATGTTCTTGATGTTTAATTACTAATGATAAATTGATTTTTATATGATAGTATTGGTGACCATGAATTTTTTTAGTGACTTGATGTTTTATTTTACTATTTTTCGGTTTACAATTAGTTGTGATTTAATGAATATATTCAACAACCTGAGATTTTAGGGTGATTCAAATTATTAACATGTTTTAGGAGAATATGTGATTAAAGTCGTCACATGCTTGGAATGTTAAATTATGAACTAATTTTGTTTTTCCAAGGATAAATGTTTGATCAAATTTTTTAATATTGAATATGGTCATTAGTTCATTGGATACGACTTAAGATTGACTACTTATGGAATGGATCAAGTGGAACATTGTATTTTATTGTTTGAGGTTAATATATTATTTATCATGTTATATACAAATTTATAACCATTTTGGATTTGGTAAATATTCATATGTTGAAGGAATGACTTGATGATATTATGACTGATGAAAGTGATTCAGGCATAGAAAATCCGAATTGAATATCTCTATCCTGGTGTAAGAAATTATGTGGAAGTAGATCAAAGAACAACCAAAGGATTGGATTTTTCTTATGAAATGGAAATAAATCACATAAGTTTATTTTATTATGTAATTATCTATATTTTAAAATAATACCTCAACTCTAATAAAATAATTTTGGTATAAAAACGTTACCTGTTTACATTTTTTACTAAGAAATCAATAGACTTTTAACCAATAAAAAATTAACATTTTTGTGATGGTTAAATTTATAATTCAAATGTTCTCTATCACTTTCCATCAGAATATTGTAGTTATATTTCAAATCCATTTCCATATTTTAACAAAGTTTCTATTATTTAAAAGCCTAATTTTGTGGTGACCTTTACATTCCCATTTCATTCTTTTTAAATGAATTTTTTATTAACCCTTTAACGAAGTGAGTTTCACACAAATTAATTTTCAAATATCCACATTTGTTTTTCAATGTGAAATTTAAGATTTTGAGGAAATAATTTATTGATGGTGGTGAAAATGTAACACCCCGAAATTTTATGAGATATATTATTTTTAATTTATTTGATGTCTTATATTATAAACTACCTCAATATTAGCTTGTACTATACACAACAACGTATTATCTTTCAGTATACGCAACACTATTCTTGGCTCATGTTACACACAATTTATATTTCATTTTGTAGAAATTATTCTACGCAACATTAAGTATAGATTTTGTTTAATGTATAAATGAAATAAGTTTTGATTACGTTATACGCGACCCCAAAGGGAGATTCCACTACAAGAAGCCCTGACTTGGCTTGAATTACTTTGAACCATGACCTTCCTTGATAGCATGAATAGTATACAATGCCATGTTTCAATAAACAATGATCTCTTATTAAAATATTATATAAACTAGCCGTTATGAATATTAATACCCACTTTTGAAATTTTATAAATTTTATCATTCTAAATGGACTTCATTTTTGGATTCGGAATATCAAAATTAGGCTTGGGTGAATTTTTGGTATTTTTCTGAAAACTTTCAAATTTTGATGAATAGTTAAAACACTGAGTTATTGGTTAAAACCAAGTGTTTATTTAAATAATAATTTATTTTATTTAAATTTATTTTAGGTAAAAATAGATACAAAATACCTATATAATTTCAATATAATTCATTGGAGTCATTTTATAATAATTTTAGATATATAAAAATTTTATTGAACTTTTTACCGTCTTTTACCGACCTCCTTGGAGCATTTGCAAATTTACATAAAAATTAATTTTACAGCTTATGTGAGTTAAATTTCGAAAATCTGAGAGATGCGGTTAATATTAAGGAGTAAAATGTGGTTCAATAAGATAAAAATAATTTTTGGTAAATATTTACTTTTTTACTTTTATTTACCACGGTTAAAAGTAAAAAGGGTAATTGTGGGTAAAAATGATATTATTATTACCCTAACACATGTCCTATTTCTATTGGATAAGTATAATTCGACCAAAAACAACCTTATAAATAAAATATGAACCTATTTGGTCCACTTGGATTAGACTAGGACACTTATTATTATTTAATTTAAAGAAGAGTTAAAAGAGTTAAAATCAAAGTTTAATGAATAAAACATTTTTAATATAGAGTTATACATAAAATAAATTCTACTATATATATTCATTTGAAATATAAAAATATTCTATACATAATTCTTTTTTATTTATACTTTTTAGACATTAAATAATTTAATTTATTTATGACACAATGATGATGCGGTAATTACCTAATTAATAAAATATTAACATAATTTATATTATAAATACCCAAATAAATATAATTTGAAACTTTTTATGAATTAAAATAATTTTAAAGCTTAATATAACATATTTCGGTTCGTTAGATGAAATATTTTTGAAGTAATAATGCTGTTATGAATTTAGAGAAAAAAATACCAAAGAGTGTCAAAATTGACATAATGGAGTTTCTAAAACAAATATTATACTATTAATTGATATAATGGTCCTAAATATCTATGGTTAGGCCAAAAGACTTATATAATAATATATATGAAATTAATAAACCAATTGGGGCTTGATTAGCAGTTTATAGTATGTTTATTGATAATAGTGTAAGAATACAAGAAGACACGGTAAAAGTTAAATTATTTAACTTAGAGTTAAATCTAAATGATAAGGTTAAAATGGTAACCTAAACTTGTCTAAAACCTATTTGTTCAGAGGATTTAGATCCATCCCTATAGTAGCCTCCAAATAAGTCACTTTGGGGCCATTATAAACCGAATATGAATTTATTATAAAATAATATTTTAAGTTTTTTCTACGGTGCCTCTAACCCCTCTTATAAATGGGAACACCCCTTCTCTTTAATTCATACCTCCAAATCCATTTGGCTCGGCCAACCCCGGCCCAAATACCCTCTCAACAGTCCTCCCTTCATCCTAGTGGTCTTCCTTTAGTAAAAAATCCAACCTATAGAGCCCTTTTGATCAAATCAAAAGGAAGAACTCGTAAAATAGGTTAATATCTCACCAACTATTTCAAGATCCTTTCGTCTTCCACCTCATCCTTCTCTGTTGTTTACATTCTAAAATAATACATCCAGTATATTATACATATTAAGATGTTATTGTAAAAATTTTACAACCATATTAGTTATTTTATCCATCTTATGAATTAAAAAGTCACCACATGTGCGTACGTACGACTTACCATCTCTACGTTGTGGTGTAGTTTGTTATTCAAACATTTCATCCTTTGGATGGGTATAATAATGAGAATAATTGTTATAAATAATAAATATAACCTTATTATTATTATTTATATATTATATAGAATCCAATCATATATGATTTTAATATCAAAAAAATGATATAATCGCTCGTGCATACGTACGAACTACCGTCTCCACGAACGCGATGCGATTCATTTTCCATGATTAGACATTCAAGTATGATTATAAAGTATATATAATAAATAATCATGAAAGATATTACATAATAATGATACTGTATTTATATACATATATACTTCATTTACTTAATTCCATTCAATTCAATAAGGCAACGAAAACAACATTCATGCGTACGTACGGCCTACCGTTTCCATGAACGGTGTATTTCATTCTGTTTATCGATCTATCATATATATAATTATATTCTGAATATATATTACATATAAATCATGTTTTACATTCTATAATTATTTTAATCATGATATAAGTTATAATTTCAATAACAACAAATCATAACACATACGATAAATGAAACGATTTTACACAAAACACTACTTTAACATGGAATTTACAAAAGAACGGGTAATATAATGTCCTATGTGAACCATATATGATATCATAACAATGAATATGATTCTTTAATAAGTCAATGACATTATTTAAATCCTTATATAAAAGGTTTGGATACGTACGAAGCATATCGGAACTAAGGTAAGGGGTAATTATTCCAATCTCATTTTTATCCGAGATTGTCTATTCGTAAGTATTTACTGGGGTTATATTTATCATCCATGTCCGTGTTTTATAAAAATGTTTTCATAAAGTGTTTAATATTCCTCCATGTATGTTTAAAGTCATGTTTACCCCTATTTGACTTTTACTACATAGTATGGAAGGAATCTTTCGTTTGTTTACCATACGAGGTACTTTTGGACTTTTCCAGAAAAAGTAAAAGAAGAATGTTTTTTAACTTATACGATGTGAATAGATTTTTACAGTTTCTTAATGAATTATTCACATGAATATTCCTCTACACGATTCCATGATTATTTTCAAAAAAATCATTTTCTTTTAAAATTTCATTTCATTTTTTGAAAAGAAAATGATTTTGAAGATGAAAGGATATTTTCCTCAAGATTTCATTTCATGTGTTTTATCAAAACTATTTTACATATAAGATGAAATTATTTAGTATTTTTATGTTTCAAGTATATTGTCACTATTATTTACATGGTTTTATTCTTCTAATTATGAAATTATATCCATTTTTTTATATGGATTATGTTATGATGGGATGATGTTTTATGAAACCCATTTTACTCTTTGGGTTATGATGAATGATTTATTATTATATTGGGGCACAAGTAAGAATGATTTCATTATGAGATGGGTGGGACCTATATCTCCCTCCAATTAATTGGGTAAAGATATATATCTGATGAGATAGACATGGCTGTAACGACAAGTAAATCTGTTACAGTAATATAGGGCTGGAACGACAGGTAAACCCGATTCAATAATAGACTTTGTCCACTATGATGGTTGGAACGAGCGTCGAAATGCGTGAAAATTTTCAATATTTATTATCCTACCAACTATAGTAGAAGTGGCGAGCAGGGTCAAACCATAGAGAGAATGTGAGTAGACAATAGAAATGTCCTCTTGGAGGAATGTTCAGGAAGATGAGATTTAATTGTGTGATTAACAACTACCTTCTAAAAACTAAATGACTATTTTAAAAATGACTATTGAAATTGACTAAAATTATCTAAGTGAATTAATCTATGGAAGAAATTAGTGGAGATGGATGTTTCAGAGTCGTGAGGTCCGTTCAAGTGCATTCAATGTCAATTATTTAATTCCCACATTTGAATATTTATTTATTCAATTATCACCGATTCAAAATTTAATCAAAATACTATCTTGTCTCATTCTATGATGTTAGATAGTATTCTAATGTTTACACAAATTATCTGTCATTTTGTTCTCTTTCCTAACGAATAATTTGCGCGCCATTATAGCACTGAATCACTTGGTGAAATACGACGACCTGTTTTTCACAAAGTCAAAGTATCTACCTGTGTTGGGTTCACTCACATGAGATCAATTATTTAGTTTCACTCACACAAGTTTGAAGAAGCACACACACAAAATATTAATTTTTCAATTAATATATTTATTTATTCATAATTCGCTCACATGCTTGATCAAATTCCAGATAAATGAATTCTCCGATGAACTCTCGTTCGTGAGTACTTATTAGCTATCACAAAAACGGGCACCAAATCATGTGTGCAGAGACCAAATAAGAATTAATTTCAATGCAGATATAATTAATTAAATAAAAATCCAATAAAATTAATTTAAATGGAAATAAAAATGAGGATATATTAAATACATTAAATTACCGTCACTTTCTTCACAACTTTGACGCAAAAATGATTAGCCTACCACCATGACTACACGACACATAAAATAATAAATAGAAGATATCACCGTGCTTGTGTCGTTGTTGTGGTCACCGTGAGATGCTGTTAATGATCACAAAATAATAATCATCGCTTCGCTCCATGCATTTGCTGATGCCGCACCCGAATCAAACAACCTCGTCATTGAAAATATGATCAGATATGCACTTGCACTCACCATGCGACGTGAATCTCTGGAAGCCAAGCGAACGTCAATGACGTATCTAAAACTCCACTTCACTTCTGGTGATTCTTTTCCACTGTTTGATGCATGCTGAAATAGCCAAGAGCGGGGTGGGATTGAGGCAGCTGGGTTGGGAAGTGGGTGAAGAGAGGGAAGGTTGTGGCTAAGGGAAAGGGGGTGTGGCAGTAGGGTAGCAGGGGCAGCCAGTTGTGTAATTCGGAAGGCCGGTGGGTCTTTGGGAGAAGATGGAAGTAGGGTGAAAGGGTGGTGGGGGTAGTGGGTAGGCAGGATGGGGAGGGGAGGCTGCTGTTAAATAGGGGGAGGGGAGGGGTGTGAGGTTGGTGAAAGGATTGGAGAGAGGGAGTGTAAAAGGGGGTGTGGCTTGGGTTATTAGGGTAAAGTGAGGGGATTGGAAAGAAAAACATAAGGAATAGGTCAAAGGGGGTAATTGGGGGCGGGGGAATAGAGAGGGGATGGGAGTGGTTCAAGGGGGTAGGGGGGAAAGTGATTTGAGAGAGAAAAAGTAAAAACAAAAAAATGTAAAATTAAAGTTAAAACTAAATTTAAAATTCAAATTAAAAAAATACAATTATCGAAATATTTAATGCTAGATAATAATAATAATAATAATAATAAAATATGACCTAAAAATTAGTGCACGTGTAATTAGATATTATACTATTAAATATAAAAATATTAAACTAATAAAAAGATAATATATTATTAATACTATACAAAAATGAAATAAAATAAAATACAAATAGAGAATTAAAATATATAAATGCTAATAAAATTAATAATATAAATTAAACCTAAATTAGTGAAACTAATAATAATAATAATAATAATATAGTGTTAAATTTAATATTAATATAACTAATAAAAGTACTAAATTAATAATATAAGTATATAAATTAACTAAAAATTATCAAAATTTCTAAACCACTATAAATCTATAAAAATAAACTAAAAATATAAAAAATTGTCAAAGTAATTAATTAAAACTATGTTAGAAAATTATAAAAATACCTGTAGAATCCATGTACATAAAATCCCCCACACATAAACTTTTACACCCCTCGGCAAAATAATCAAAAATAAAACACAAGTGGCCATAGAAAAATCAATACATCAAAATTACAAGTTCAAAATTCTTCAATCTCATTTACCCATAAAATATCATGCTTCATTTAAAACATTAATGTTCAAGAACAATTTTTCTTTCACTTGCATTCTTTCCAAAACAAGTATGTGCACTCATGTATCATGTGACCTACCTTGACAGCACTCTCATCTCTCAAAATATTTTATCAAAGTAATGCTCAATTATCGTACACATGCATGTTTAGCACAGTCTTGCCATGAATTATATATCTCTACTAGTGGAAATCAAAACAATGAACCAATCTCAAGGACTTTACATGAGGTTCAAATGCCCTTAAGGTTGTGGGATGGTGGGTCATAAAAAATTGTGATAGTTTTATTGGAAAAAATGGAGGGTTGAATCTTGAAATAAATGCATGATAAATGTCAATCCAAATGTCTCCCTCAAACTCACGCTCCCCCACAATTAAAACACTGCTCGTCCCCAAGAATTTGATAATATAATGTTTTAATTTTTTTCTCTCTTTTTCTAAGACACAACTCACTCAAATAATATGATCATGAAAAACTGGTGAGTATCAACTCAAAAACCCCATGAAATAAATGTCAGACAATAATCCCAAAGAATGATACACAAGTAGCATATACACTGTAACAACTCAATGAAAGTAAGTCATATTGAAAAATCTATAGTTCCCGGAGTAATGGATCATCAATTTTAGAGGTATCCCCAAAGGAGAGGGTTACCACGTAATGATCAGCAATGTACCCATTGTTGGAACCAAATGGATTCTATATTCCTATATCAAAATATATATAATGAATGTGGCTGCTGTGAAAATTAACTCATATGATCAGGATGGGATAATGTCGATCCATGTACATCAAATGACTCACTGCCCCTCGAAGAACCCACTCCATGAGTAAATATCTCCCTCACACTTAGATTGAAAATTATCATGAAAAAATTCAAGAAAAGGGTAGTGAAGGGTATCAGTTATGGGCTTATCCTAAGAAGGCTTCTTCATGGATACTAGGGGCTACACGATGGAGAAAATATATGGGTGTCTCAATGGGTCAATGAGGCTAAAATATCAAACAGATGCCTCAATCATTTTAGTGCATCTTTAAAATTCCTATCACTTTGATAGAAAAACATGGCATGTTCTAGAAGACATAACATGGTTGATATTCCCTCAAGAAAAAGAAAAATAAGATATGATTTAAAATGGCTCAGAGTCCTCACGGATATGGAAATAAATTGTTGGATAACACATATGATCATGAGTGAAAATAATTGTCTCAAAAATATACAAGTTTTTGAAAAACATTTTTGAAGCATGAAATAATATCAGAAATCATCTAAGTCATGAGATCAAGGATTAAAAAAATTCAAACAAGAATCATGTGCTCAAACTGCCTAGGGACATAGGTGGTATGTTCTCGACTGTGTTGCAACAAAAATACAACAGCTTTTATGTGGGTTCATCAAAGAGAAGACTATTTTTTTCAATTTTTTTTGTTATTTTACATGTTGTTTTTGGAAGTATAAAATATGAAAAAAAAATTAAAACACTTCCCTATGTAAGTTCAGATAGACGCATAGAGGCTGTTTGTATCCGATGAAGCTCCAAAAATGGTATACCTATAAAACTGACACATTGACAACACATACTCGCATAATATCAAATAAGTCACACCATAATAAAAATCATGTGGATGATAAAAATATTTATGATGAATTTAAATCCACTGTAGTTCCAGGATAAAATAGATTGTGGTAAATGCATGGATTTTTATTTTATTTTATTTTTAAAGAAAACTAAATGAAATTAAATTAAATGTAGTGAAAGGAAAACAAACAAATTATGGGTTGCCTCCCATTGAGCATTATGTTTACATCATCTTCAGCCAGACATTGTTGAACCTCCACCAGGATCGAACGGAAATATAAACCATGCATCTGCTTCTTTTCCAGTAGGAGTGTGGAATCCATTCATTGAAGATGAGTTCATCCTGCAAGCTGCACAATATCTCAATGGAATTGTGTTAGAAGAATGTATGTGTGGAATGAAATGAAAATATTCCAACTCACAAGGGAACGAATATACCTCGCATATAGAAAGACTCATTGAATAATTGAATTTTGGGAAAAGGCCGTCAGTTGAAGGATCAAGAAGATTACCTCTTTGAATGTGCACCAGTGAAAAAATTCATTTACCAGACTCCTTAAGTGGTTTTCTTATATCCATTGCATCATTGAATGCAGTATTCAGGTTAACAATGTATCACAATTCATTTTCACACCCAACCACTAGCACCAGAAAATCTACTGGATTCCAACTCAATTCATGCTTTATGATTTTATTGATTGTTCCAAGGTCAAAAATATTGTTAATATATGTGGGAAATTCAAGTGAAGTGTTTTTAACCTCGACGCATGGAGCAAGTGGTGTGGGATCAATTAGAGTATATGACTCCATTACGTCAAGAATGAATGATTTTTTAAAATTTTCCTCTATAACACCCTCATTATATTTCTTTGTTGGTATATGTTTCATCACAAACTAAGGATCCCCCAAGTAATCCCATTCTTCCATTGTTTCTAGAATCTTATGAGTGTTATCTACCACCAATACTTATTTATTCTATAATTCCAGAAATTTTTCAGATGTATTCATTTTAGAAAAAGTATTGTAATCACAAATATTTTTAGAAAAAGTTGATTCGATATGATTTGAAGTGATGTCCTCTTGAGTGTGGAAATCTACTTTACCTTGGTTCAATTATGAATCTATCATGGTAATGAAGGGTCCTAGTTCAATTTCTTCTTTATCCTCAAAATGTGAAATTTGATAGACATTGAATATGTCCTTTTTCACCTTGGGATGACTAGGTTGTGAATTCACAGAAGAAGGACATGAAATCACATTTTCTAAGGGACCATTATGTTCAACAGGGTTGAAGACCAAGCTCTCATATTATTGAAATGTGATTAAATTGGAATAATTATTTTGTGATGGAGGTGAGTCATCAATTTTATGATAATAAGGTAGATTAATCTCATTATCGAACTCAGGACATAGATATTGTTCAAATTGAACCTCTATTGCACTCTACTCAAAAGAATTGTTTTGAATTAGATCATCAAGTGGTAATGAAGTAGCTAGTTAGGAAATATGATTCATTTGATTTACTAAATTCTTCAATTGATTTTCTAGATCTTTTGTTGAGGAAAGCAACTTTTCATTGCATTCATCGTGATGTTCAAACCTCCGATTGGTCTTAGTGATATCACAATGAAACATGTTCTCAACTATTGAATCACTTGTTTGACATGAATTTTTATGTTCTAAATTCTCATGAATTCATTAACTTTGAAAATGATCAAAAGATGTATAAGGACTTGTTTCATAGCATGGAGAAATATTCTCATATGGATCATAGCATGGACTTGAACAAATATCATTGAAATAAACGGGATTACTTGGATAGCTCATGTGCGGTGAATCATTATACGTCATACCTTGAGTCGAGGCTACATAGGGTGGATACTGGTTGTAATTGTGTGGTGCATACCACGTCATTTTGAACTTATGGGTGTCTTGAAAAACCATGCAATGAAAAATTCCCAGTGTTGTAAACTATTTTTTATTGGTTTTTTTTAATATTTTTTTTTATTTTTGACATAAATCACTCTTTTGAAGGAACTACAATTGCTACTATTCTCCCCAGAAACAGTGCCAGAAATTTGGCATGTGCGTTGAAACGCATGAAAATTTTCAATATTTATTATCCTACCAATTACTGTAGTAGTGGCTAGCAGGGTCGAACCATAGAGAGAATGTGAGTAGACACTAAAAATTTCCTCTTGGAGGAATGTTCATGCAGATGGGATTTAATTGTGTGATTAACAACTATGTTCTAAAAACTAAATGACTATTTTACAAATGACTATTTAAATTGACTAAAATTATCTAAGTGAATTATACTATGACATAAATTGGCAGAGATGGAAGTGTCAGAGTCGTGACGTCTGTTCAAGTCCATGCAATGTCAATTATTTAATTCCCACATTTGAATATTTATTTATTCAATTATCACGAATTCAAAATTTAATCAAAATACTATATGGTCTCATTCTTTAATGTTAGATAGTATTATAATGTTTAAAAAAATTATCCGTTATTTCATTCTCTGTCCTGATGATTAATTTGTGAGTCGTTATAGTACTGAATCACTTGGTGAAATACGAAAACCCATTTCTCACAAAGTTGAAGTATCTGCCAGCATCGGGTTCGCTCAAATGAGATCACTTATTCAGTATCACTCACACAAGTTTGAAGAAGCGCACACACAAAATATTAATTTTTCAATTAATATATTTATTTATTCAGAATTCTCTTGTTCAATTGATCAAATTCCGGATAAATAAATTCTCTGATGAACTCTCGTTCATGAATAATTATTAGGTATCACACGAACGGGCACCAATACATGTGTGCAGATCCCAAATAACAATTAATTTCAACGCAGATATAATTAATTAAATAAACATCGAATTAAAATTAATTTAAAAGGAAATCAAACATGAGGATAAATGAAAGACATGTAATTACTGTCACTTTGGTTACAACTCCGACCCAAAAATGATTATCCTACCATTATGACAACACAACACATAAAATTATAAATAGATGATATCACTGTGCTCGTGTCGTTTTTGTTGTCACCGCGAGACGCTGTCAACGATCGCAAAATAATAATCATCACTCTGCTCTGTGCATTCGCTGACTCCGCACCCGAATCATACCACCGCACCACTAAAAATATTCTATGATCTGTGCTTGCACTCACCGTACGACGTGAATCTCTGGAAGCCAAGTGAACATCAATGATGTATCTAAACCTCTACTGCACTCCTGGTGATGGGTTTTCATTGTTTGATGCATGATGAAATAGACGAGAGCGGGGTGGGATTAAGGCGGCTGGGTTGGGAAGCATGTGGGGAGAGGGAAGGTCGGGGCTAAGGGAAAGGGGGCGTGGCGACTGGGTAGCAGGGGCAGCCGGTTGTGAAATTTGGGAGGCCAACGGTTCTTGGGGAGAAGATGGAAGCAGGGTGAAAGGTGGTGGGGGTAGTGGGTAGGCTGGATGGGGATGGGAGGCAGCGGGTAAATGGGGTAGGGGATGGGCGTGAGGTTGGGGATGGGATTAGAGGGAGGGAGTGTAAAAGGGGGTGTGGCGTGGGTTGTTAGGGTAAAGTGAGGGGATTTGAAAGAGAAAGATAAGGAATAGGTCAAAGGGGGGGAATTGGGGGCATGGGAATAGAGAGGAGATGGGAGCGGGTCAAGGGGGTAGGGGGAAAGTGATTGGAGAGAGAAAAAATCAAAACAAAAAAAATATAAAATCAAAGTTAAAACTAAATTTAAAAATAAAATTAAAAAAAACAATTATCTAAATATTTAATGTTAGATGATGATGATGATGATGATGATAATAATAATAATAATAATAATAATAAAATTAGAACTAAAAAATGATGCACATGTAATTAGATATTATATTATTAAAAATAAAAATATTAAACTAATAAAAATATACTATGTTATTAATACTATAAAAACAATGAAATAAAATAAAATAAAAATAGATAATTAAAATATATACATACTAATAAAATTAATAATATAAACTAATCTAAAATTAGTGGAAATAACAACAACAATAATAATAATAATAATAATAATAATATAGTGTTAAATATGAAATTAATATAACTAATAAAAATACTAAATTACTAATATAAGTATATAAATTAACTAAAAATTATCAAATTTTCTAAACCATTACAAAGCTACAAAAATAAACTAAAAAAGGTCAAACTAATTAATTAAAACTGTGTTAGAAAATTATATAAATACATGTAAAATCCATGTAAATCAATGGTCTTGGCCACAATGCCTTGGCTACCATGGAAATCATAAAATGTGCTTAATGGTTGCCACAATTACATGTTTTATTCCCATGTTAGTTTATCATGATTAATGTTCCTTTATGATCTATGACTAATGTACTACCGTGTTTTATGTCATTGCTCAAGATTTTGATTTTTTTTATTTTATACTCGTGTTTTTACGTTCAAATGTTTATGGATTGTTTTATATTCTCCATGTTTACCCTTACTATGAATTTGAGCTCACCGTTTTTATGTTTTCTTTTACCCAAGATATAAATAAAAGTTTTAGGTAAAACAAAAAGGGGAAGAACATTATGGAAGATGTTGAAGATCTTTCACCATGATTATAAGATTGTGTTCCGAGTTTCCAAAGACACTACACTAATAAAGTATTTTGGTGTTTTTTTGTGATGTATTAAGTATTCCACAAAATTAATGTAATCTCTTTGTATGTCATTCTTTGGGTATCTACAGTTGCTTTCAGAGCGAAGGTATAGTTAAACTTTGGAAACCAAGATGTGAAAACTTTAGTGAAATCCCTAGAGATATTTCTAAGGTATGTCTAGGGATGTCTCTAAGGATAAGTATACATATAGGTTATAGTCCTAGAATTGCAGAAACGATCTTAGAATTAAACCTAAGATGTTATATATTGAAGGTCCTCCCCGTTTATTATGTTGTTTTCCTAGCATGATTTTTGCCTCTTACACTATTATTTTTGGGTTTTATATGATGGATGGAACCCGAAGTAACCGTGTTGATCAATGTAATGGGCAAGGCAATGATTGTCCTCTTGAACAAACTAATGTTATGGGAGATGGAGTGAAAAATATTATTTCTATACATAACAAGCTATGAATCATTATGGACTTCCGAATGAGCAGAGAAGGGTACAATTTTCTATTGAGTCCTTCATGAGGCAACGTCCACCTTCTTTTAGTGGGTCTTCTGATCTACTTGTTGTTGAACAACGAATCAGTACCATTGAAATGATATTTTTCATACTTTGATGTTCGGAACATTAAAAAGTCATTCTAGATGTTTACCATTTTGAAGGTGAATCAGACTAGTGGTGGACTCTAATTAAGAATACAAGGTTCCAAGGTGAAATTGAATCCATGGAATGGGACGAGTTCAAGAACTTATTTTTCAATATGTACTTCCCTAATATTCTTAGAAAAAAAATGGAAAAGGAGTTCCTTGAGCTTAAGAAAAAGGATGATGAATCTATTTGTATATATAAGGCGAATTTTACAAGGCTTGCAAGGTATGCATCTGGCTTTATCATCCAACCTAAAAGTAAAGTTGATGGATTCTTCAGTGGATTAAAACGAAGTCTTCGAAGGGAATTCGCTATAAGAAAATTCAGTAGCTATGATGAAATTGTGCGTTGTGCTATCAAGGTAGAACTGGAAGTTGGTGTTCCATATCCATCTATTTTTTTTGTAAAAAAATAAAAGATGGAGTTCAAGTAAAAATCTCAGAACAATGGAGAAAATAAGGTGAATGTTTCTTTATGCTCAATGTGTGGAAAGAAGCATGGTGGAGATTGTCTAAAAGGTACTAGAAAATGATTCAAGTGTGGAAAATAAGGTCATCGAGAAGCTGAGTGATGAAGTAATGGGTAAAAGGTTATTAATGACGTGAATGGAGAAAAGACTACATAGAATGCTCCACCAACACTTCAATTCTTCAAGTGCAAGGAAATGGGACATTATGCTAATCAATGCCCTAAACCAAGGGTTAATGATGATTGATGTGAGCAACCACTTAATTCAAAGGACAAAGGGAAGTCACATGTGATCACTATTTGTGATGTTGAGTATGACAATGATGTTGTGGAATGATTAAGTGTTTATGTAATGGGATTTCAAAATAGTATAATGGAATGTCATTTATAGTATCGTGGAATTTTGGAATATATATGTATTTGTTTCCAATAATTGTATGGTACCGGTAACCATGAAAAATGATTGAAATATTTTTGGAAAGCGGATGATATGTGCATAATGAAGGGATTAGGAGAAAATGAAATGTTTGATAGTATTCATGATCTCATAACTGATATAAGGAAAAATTGATATCATTGTTTGAGTATATAGAAATTTTGGGATTTTGTTATGTGAAAGGAGTTAACTTTTGACAGCATTCATGTTCTCACTAAGGTTCTATGGTAATTCATGTTTCAAAAGAATACATGATTAAGGTATTAACATATTTGGAATGTGACCAACAAGATATATCTTATGATATATGGGGGATAAATGATGGTATTCACGTGCTTGTTATGAGACCATTCATATAATCATTTTCTTTATACTATGAGCTTAGACTGAAGTATTTTTGATAAGCCTAAATATTGGAATGAATTAAGTTAGACATAATATAGTATTGTTTAAGGCTAGTAATTTTTTCGATATTATTGAAGGAATGTTATAATAATATAGTTTTACAAAAAGTGACATCCTATAAGACGGGCGATAAACCGTCGCCTCAGACAAGGTTGCGGGAATCGAACCCACAACTGAAGTGCGACAGGCCTTTATCGCCTACCACTGGCCTACAGTAAGTCCCTTGTTAGTAGAAACTAGTTTTATTTTATAATGAGTTATGATAGATGAATTATAAGTCCATTTTATCAACCATATACGATTAATCTCACCATATATGGACTTATTCATATTTAATAAATTGTGATAATCTTTTTGCGATAGAGACAGATGGAATGACCTATCATTCTATCGCATGATCTTCTAACACTTCTCGAATGACAAATTCAACTTCATTTCTTTTTGAGATAAAGTGGAAATTGTTCAAGGCACAAAAAATGGTGACATTGTACCAAAATCAAGTAATTATTTCTTTTTATTCATCAATTCTTCACCATTAGGGAAATGATCTTGAAAACTAAAATCATTGTCCAAGTACCCTCATACCCGATGAATCAGATGGTACCTTAGATCATCACAAATTTATGGCTTTGTGATTGTTGGATTTTTCATAGCCATTTCCTCTACCTCTCTCCATCAGAACTTCATGGTTAGATTTCTCTTCCATATCTATATTTTCACTTAAGTTCTCTTATGTGGAAACTCAATGATGGGTTACTTTGGGTAATCGTTATGTTTCATAATTTGGTTTTTGAAATTAAGTTTTAGTATTCCTTTTTACGATTTGGGTTTCTATGAAAGAAACATTCCAGTAGAAAACCATTTATAACCCCAAAGAATTATGAGGGAGAAATTCATTTTAAGGGGGGTAGAATGTAACACCCCACGATTTTATGAGATATATTATTTTTAATTTATTTGATGTCTTATATTGTACACTATACCAAGATTATCTTATACTATACGCAACACCGTATTAGCTTGCAGTATATGCAACACTATTCTTGGCTCATGTTACACACAATTTCAAGTTCGTTTTGTAGAAATATTTCTACGCAACATTATGTATAGATTTTGTTTAATGTATAAATGAAATAAGTTTTGATTATGTTATACGCGACACCAAATGGAGATTCCACTATATGTAGCCCTGACTTGGCTTGCATTACACGCAACTGCGACCTTTCACGATAGCGTGTGTAGTACACAATGCCGGGTTTCAATAAACAACAATATGTTTTTAAAATATTTTATAAACTAGTCGTTATGAATAATAATACCAAATTTTGAAATTTTATAAATTTTATCATTCAAAATGGACTTCATTGTTAGATTCGAAATATCGAAATTAGCCTTGGGTTAATTTTTTGTATTTTTTGAAAACATTCAATTTTTGATGAATAATGAAAACACTGAGTTATTGGTTAAAACTGACTTTTTTATTTAAATAATAATTTATTTTATTTAAATTTATTTTAGGTCAAAATAGATACATAATACCTATATAATTTCAATGTAAATCATTGGATTAATTTTATAATAATTTTAGATATATAAAAATTTTATTGAACTTTTTACCGTCTTTTACCCACCTCCTAAGAGAATTTATAAATTTACATACAACATAATTTTACCACTTCTGTGATTTGAATTTCAAAAATCCGAGAGAAATGGTTAATAGCAAGGAGGAAAATGTGGGTCAATAAGATAAAAATATTTTTTGGCGAATAGTAACTTTTTACTTTTATTTACCACAGTTAAAAGTAAATAGGGTAATTAAGGATAAAAATGATATTATTATTACCCTAACACATGTCCTAATTCTATTGGATAAGTACAATTAGACCAAAAACAATCTTATAAATAAAATTAGAACCTATTTGGTCCACATGAATTAGATTAGGACACTTATTATTATTTTATTTAAAGAAGAGTTAAAAGAGTTAAAGTCAATGTTTGATGAATAAAACATTTTTAATATAGGGTTATACATAAAATAAATTTGACTATAAATATTAATTATAATGATAAAAATATTTTCTACATAATTTTATTTATTTATATTTCTTAGACATTATATAATTTAATTTATTTATGACATAATGATGATGCTGTAATTAATTTATTAATGAAATATTAACATAATTGATATTATAAATACCCAAATAAATTTAATTTGAATATTTTTATGAATTACACTAATTTTCTAGGTTAATATAACATATTACTGTTGGTTATAGGAAATATTTTCGATGTAATAATTCTATTATGAATTTAGAGAAAACAAAATAAAAAAATAGTGTCAAAATTGACAAAAAAGATTTTTTTTAAAAAAATTATATTATTAATTGATATAATTGTCATAAACATCTAAGGTTCATCCAAAAGACTTATATAATAATATATATGACATTAATAAACCAATTGGGGTTTTATTTGCAGTTTATAGTAAGTTTATTGACCATATAGTGTAAGAATACAAGAAGACATGGTAAAAGTTAAATTATTTAGCATAGAGTTAAATCTAAATGATAAGGTTAAAATGGTATCCTAAACTTGTCTAAAACCTATTGGTTGAGAGGATTTAGATACATCCCCACCCTAGACGCTAAATAAGTCACTTTATAGCCATTATAAACCTAATATGAATTTGTTATAAAATAATATATTAAGTTTTTTCTAAGGTGACCCTCACCACTCTTATAAAAGGGCATTCCCCCTTCTCTCTAATTCACACCTCCAAAGCCATTTGGATCGGCCAACCCCTGCCCAAATACCCTCTAAACTATCCTCCCATCTTCTTAGAGGTCTTCCTTTAGTTAGAAAAACAACCAATTGAGCCCTTTTGATCAAATCAAAAAGAAGAACCCAAAGAAGAGGTAAATATCTCACCACCTTTGTAAAGTTCCTTTCTTCTTCCACTTCATCCTTCTTTGTTGTTTCCATTATAAAATAATAACTCCAGTATATTATATATATATATATATATATTCTGTGATGTTATTATAAATATTTTACAACCATATTAGTTATTTTATCCATCCTATGAATGAAAAAGTAACCAGATGTGCGTACGTACAGCTAACCATCTCAACGCCGTGGTGTAGTTTGTTATTCAAACATTTCATCCTTTGGATGGGTATAATAATGAGTATAAATGATATAAATAATAAATATAACATTATTATTATTGTTTATATAAGATATAACTTCCAATTATATATGATTTTAATATCAAAAGAATGATATCATTGCTCGTGCATACGTATGGACTACCATCTCCACGAACGCGATGAGATTCATTTTTCATGATTAACCAATAAAGTATGATTATAAAGTATATATAATAAATAATAATTAAATATATTACATAATAATTATACTGGATATATGTACATGTATGTTTAATTTACTTAATTCAATTCAATTCAACAAGGAAATGAAAACAACGTTCATACGTATGTACAACATACCATCTTCAAGAACGGTGTATTTCATTCTGTTTATCGATCTGTCATATATATTTATATTCTGAATATATATTATATATAAATAATGTTTTACATTCTAGAATTATGTAAATCAGGATATAATTAATAATATCAAGAAAAAAAATCGAAACATGTATGATAAATGAAACGATTTTACCCAAAATGATGCTTTAACATGGAATTTACAAAAGAACAGGTAATATAAAGTCATAAGTGAACCAAATATGATATCATAGCAATGAATATGATTCTATAATAAGTAAATGACATTATTTATATCCTTATACAGGAGTTCAGGATATGTATGAAGCATATGGGACCTATGGCAAGGGATAGATATTCCAATCTTATTTTTATCCGAGATTGTTTATTCATAAATATTTACTAGGGTTATATTTATCATCCATGTGTATGTTTTATAAAGATGTTTTTATAAAGTGTTTACTATTTATATAAGTATGTTTAAAGTCATATTTACCCCTATTTGACTTTTACTACGTAGTATGGAAGGAATCTTTCTTTTGTTTACCATATGAGGTACTTTTTGACTTTTCCGGAAAAAGTAAAAGAAGAATGTTTTTTAACTTATACACTGTGAATAGATTTTAATGGGTTTTTAATGAATTATTTACATGAAGCTTCATCTACAGGATTTCATGATTATTTTCAACAAAATCCTATTCATTTAAAATTCCATTTCATTTTTTGAAAAGAAAATGATTTTGAAGAAGAAAGGATATTTTCCTCAAGAATTCATTTCATGTGTTTTATCAAAACTATTTTCCATCTAAGATGACATTATTTAGTATGTTTATGTTTCAAGTATAATTTCACTATTTTTTACATGGTTTCATTCATCTTATTATGAAATCACATCCATTTTTTTATATGGATTATGTTATGATGAGATGATGTTTTATGAAAACCCATTTTTCTCTTTGGGTTATGATGGATGTTTTATGTTTATTTTGTGGAACAAATAAGAATGATTTCATTATAAGATGGGTGGGACCAATATCTCCCTCAAAGTCATTCGTTAAAGATTTATATCTCATGAGATAGACATGACTATAATTTCAAGTAAATCTGGTACAGTAATACAGGGCTGGAATGGCAGGTAAACCCGATTCAGTAATGGACTTTGTCCACTATTATGGTCTTAGCAGCAATTCCTTGTCTACTATGGAAATAATAAAATGTGCTTAATGGTTTCCACAATTACATGTTTTATTCCCATGATAGTTTATCATTATTAATGTTCCTTTATGATCTATGCCTTATGTACTGCCATGTTTTATGTCATTGCTCAAGATTTTGAGGTTTAGATTTTATGCTCATGTTTTTATGTTCAAATGTTTATGGATTGTTTTATGTTCTACATGTTTACCCTTACTGAGCATTTAATCTCCCCTTTTTATGTTTTCCTTTCCACAAGATATAAATAAAAGTTTTAGGTAAAACAAAAATGGGAAGAACTTTATGAGAGATGTTGAAGATCTTTCACCATGATTAGAAGATTTTGTTCCGCGTTTCCAAAGATACTAAACTAATACGGTCTTTGGGCGTTTTTTTTGTGATGTATTAAGTATTATGAAAAAAATAATATAATGTCTCTGTATGTCCAGATTTGGGTCTCTATAGAAAAGCTAACATCTTATGGTTTTAGAATATATAAAATTTAATTGATAGATTTGGGTGTACACAACACCACACTTAAATGAACCTGATATACTATTAACTATTACTATTTTAACATGAACTTTATAAACCGTCCATTAAATTGGAAGGCGTAAATAGGAATAAATATTTTTTGGAATATATATGAAGTTAATATTCATTAAAAAAGTCTTTATTTATTCTTAGTAAATTAAAAAATAATTTTTAGTAACATTATTTTAATCTTTAAATATATATTTTCATTAAAAATAGATTTTTATTACTTTCATTGTGGAAATAAATATAATTAATTTTTGAATCTTTTACTAAATTTATTAGAAAAATGATAACTTCATTTTCAAAATAAGTATGTCAAAAGAAGTCTATAATGAATTTTTGAGAGTTTTCTGAAAAATTTAAAATTCAGATTAATAGTAAAAATGTAGTTTTTTAGAAATTACAGTATCTTATGTTATATCATAAAAACATACCTATAATAACAAAATTTATTCTGAAAATAATCATATACTATAATATAATAAAAATTTAATTCAAAAATAATTTAGAACATAAAATTTTTAAATGATTTCAACATAAAATTTTTCATAATTTAGTTAAAATTGTTTTATATAACAAGAATCTTAACTAAATGTTTTTGCAATGCTTGCGTAAGGACAGAAAATAAAATTAAAAAATTAAACAAGTTATCTTGACATGAATAAGAGTCAATAAAAACAATGAATGAATCTAGAATATTATACTACGCCAAATTAATTACTTTTTATGATAGTAATTTATTTTTTATTTCTATAGATGATATTATTATAGTATATTCTTATGCATCACAAATCCAGTGATTATGCCAAAAGTAGAAAAAATTAATAAAATGATTTAATTAGGTTATTAAGAACTATTAAATGGACAAAAAATATGAATAAATATTATGGGTTAATTATATTTAGACAATGATTATCCATGGGTCAAATTTAATACCCTTTTAGTCACATTTTTGAATTTATGATCCCTAGAGTATTTTACTTAATTAAAATCCAATCTTGTCAAACTATTATTTTTTAATAAGTATAAAATTTTTAATGTGTGGTAATACAGATGATATGTTTGACAATAAATTTTATTTTAAAATATTACATATTTATATTAATTGTGGTAATTTATTTTTAAATTTCAGGTTTGAAATAATTATGTTAAAATCTTGTATGAAAATGATTCAGTAATTATATTATTAATGAAAAAATAAAAAAGAATAAAAACAAATTTAAAATAAATATAATTTCCTAAAATTAATTTGATAATAAAAATTTATATATGAATATTATATATTACGGTTGTATCAAAATTAATTTTTCCAATATATATTGTCATCTTGATATTCTTAACATTAATGTAATGAATAGTACCAAATTTGATAATAATAATATTATATAGAAATAATATATTATTAATTTATTTAAAAATTATAAAATATAAAATAAACCTTAAAGGGATAATATTTAGTCTAAAATTTAATCACATATTGATTTATATTCCCATTCTTAATTCTTTTTCACTACACTATCCTTATTATATTTAAATATTTTTTGGAATACCAAAAGTACCTCTCACTCTAATTATAAAAGGGAACCCCATACTTTAATTAATTACACAAGTTTGAGAAATACATATCAACAATACCATAAAGAATTATCATTAAAAAAAACTTATCCAATTTATGGAGGTGTTTGTCTTCTAGAAATACCATCTCTAGATCCATTACGGAAGAGATCTAAAGGATGTCCCCTGAAGAGGAGGTAATCATCCTTACCAACACATTGAAAGTTATTTTTTTTATTCATCATATTCATGTTTTTATTCCAAAATAAATTAATAAATCTAGTAGAATAAATATTATGATATTATTTTATGGTTGTGGGAATACCATGTTGCACCTTTTATCCATCCTATGAAAAATGAAAGCATCACACATGCGTACTTACAACATACTATCTCCATGACGTGATGCTATTTATTTTCCATGTTCAACAATTCAAAAATGGTTCTAAAAATATATTAAATGATTAAATAATATATTTAAAACATTAATATCATTCTTTAGATGATTTATACATACCCAATGCCAATAAATCGGGACATTCATGAAGAAATATGAAATAAAAGGCAATTAAAATCTGAAATAAGAAAAATAATGTAATATTGTTAAGGAATGGGTGGTAAGATGTTATAAAAAGATAATATAAGATATTATAAATATGAATAAGGTTATGGAATAAACTAATGACATTTTTATGACCATTATATTGGATGTTTCAATACATTTAAAGGAAGTCGAACTACCGATAAGGTAATTCTTAACCCAATTTCCATTCTTTGGATTAATCATATACTCCATTGATTTTTTCATGCAATGATTATGTGTGAAATTAATTCTAATTGTATTATATTATATTTTAAATTTTCATATGTTTAATTATTTACGATACACATAATTAATTCATTTGGATAAATCTCACAACAATGAAATGATTTTTGTAAGGGTCTTTCTTTTCAAAATAGTCTTTTAAATGTTTCTTTTTCAAAATTTAAAAATAATGGTTTTTACTTATATGAAATTGATAGATTTTCAAACATTCACAATGCCATAATTTTTTGGAATCTTCCATTATAATATTACAAAGTTCTTTTAAAAGAAAATATTTTTTTATAATTATGAAGATTTTTTTAAAATAAGTGTGTTTGATGTAAAAAAGTGTAATTTTATTAAGAAATTTGCAATGAACATACTAAATTATATTTATATAAATAAATTTTTTTAATCGTTTGATTCATTTAGAATGATATTTTATGATACCATTTACCATATTTTATTGAATGGTTTATGATTTTTTTGATTAGGGATGTATTATTTTGGTACCATTCTCCGAATTAATCAAGATGGTTAATGATTATTTTTACTGACTGAGGAAATTATTTACATTTCATATATTAAATTAAATATTATTATATATTGATCATGTATCATCCCTTTCATATAAATAATTCATTAGACTTTGTAAGTGACAGGTGGAGCCGAATCTAACCCCTCGATGCATTAGTATCTATCAAGCGACAAACTAAGAGAATTTTTGGCTAAGCCCTTGCCTATTTATGTATAATTCTTGGATGATGAAATGATGGTATGTTTTATATATCCTTCATTATTAATTCCATCAATTTTAATTAAATTATTGATATTCCATGAGATTATTCGATTAGAAGAACATGTATGGTTAAGATTCATTGTTATCTGATTATTTATATGTAAATATTTGACCATAATTTATTAATACCTTATTATTCTCACGTTATTGATTAATTATATTTTTTTAGTTATTTTGACTTTACATATTCTTTATGTCTTCTTTACTCAGATATTTTTTTGTACACTTACCCTTAATGTGCATACGAGCACACACCATTATCTTGTTTTAGTTTTCCTCATTATTCCAATATGTATATTATGATTGAAAAACATGGATAATATAGAAGAATAATGGTGTTATGAAATTAATTATTATGATTTATTTTATATTTTTAGTTGTAATGTAATAATGATCAATGTATCTAGTTTTTCAAAACTACTAAACAATTTTGTCCTTTATAATGTGATAACTTATACCCAATGCCAATGTAATAATGTAAACACCGACTTTGGGATTCTGGGTTTGGGTAATTATAATTTAATTTTTAATTTTTTCATGTCAATACTATATTATAATTATTTTTTATAATATTTCAAAAAGGTTTATTTTTCATTGAATATGAAAAAATACTTATTTTTATTAAAAAAAGTATATTTATTTAATATATTTAGAAGGTAATATATTTTATTTGATTAGGTTTAAATTTTAATTAGTTCATTATCATTTAAAATAATAAAATTAATTTTTTAAATGGTTTTTATATTATAATTTATTATAGAAAAATTTTATATTTGAAAAGAATATTTGTTTTCCAAAAAAATATTTTTCATTGCATTTTACCAGTTTAATTATAATTTAAATTCTTCCAATTTTTTATTTGAATTTTGATAAATGGAATAAAAATTAGGAATTATAATTTTCATATTTTTTACATATGAATTTTTATTTTTGGATAATATAAATAGTATCCTTCATAATTATTATTGCCATGATAAAGATTAAATCCAGTAAATTGGGTTGTAAATAAAAAGATAAGAAAAATTAAAAAATACAAAAACTTTTTAAATATTATTTTATGAGTTTATATTGACACTAATAATCCAAGGGTAAAATTAATGACCTTTTGGGGCCACTAGGATGATATTAAGACCATGATAGTATTTAATTTAATGAAATGTCAAACATGTCACACTATTTTATTAATATGTTTAATTTTGTTATTATATGGTAAAATTTGGAAGAAATGTTCGTCTATAAATATTATTATGAAATAAAATATATATATCTATCATGGTAATTTATTTTTAATTTATAGTGAGGAAATAATTACCTTAAATTCTTGCATAATGCCAATGAAATAATTATTTATTTAATTGAAAATAAAATAGATGATATTAAATATATTAAACTAAATATAGTTTAAGATAAATAACATGTTAAATGAATTTAATAGGTTACCATAACTTTTTATGGCTATAATTATTTTTTTTCAAATTTTAGATGTTTTCTTGATATTACTAAAGTTAAAGTAATGAATAGTTTTAAATATCGATATTATAGATATTTTATAGTAAATAATAATTTATAAACTGATATAAAATTCATAAAAATATTAAATTCATCTAGTTAATTAGGAGAAGGTATAAATAATAAACCATGATCCATTAATGGGTCTTTTTACATTTTATTGTAACTATATTTACCATCAAGTAGTGAAAAGATTTGTTGTCATGAAAAGAGTTAAACGGGTCAAAACAAAAGTATATGGTTATAAATATTGTCAAAACATGTATAATTATTACTTAATGATGTTATTTCGACCCATAATCGTCTTTTATTTTAAATCACTCACTTTGGAACCATTTTTAAATGACTATTAATTTGTTTTAATGTTTTTATAGGGCAAAGAGTGTGTCTCCCCTCTCTTAAAAACACAAAACCATTATTCTCATTACATCACACTTAAAAACCCAATTTATTAGGAAAATCCCTAAAATAATAAATTCCTAGAATATGTTCCTACATTATAGAGGTATTGGTTCAGAAATAACACCATATTTAGTGTTCTTAAGGTGATATGAAAAAGAGGATTTACAAAGTAGAGGCATCCTTTTTTAATCAAGATTGTTTATTTTATTTCCTTTTCCCAACTCCATCAAGATTTCTTTAACCATGGTAAATTAATAAAAAAACATATCCTACATATAATGATATATTATTATGTTAATGTAATTACTTATATACACCTCCAACATTCATTAAATGGGAAAGTAATTCATCTTTTAGACTACCTCATCATTAATCGATGTAATTTTCTTTCCACCACCAACACTCATGATTGGTTATAATGATAGAATTAATTTTAATATATTATATTGCTGAAATATTTATCATTTTTAAAAGATAATATATAATTTAAATCTTACTTTTCCTTTAACAAAAAAATTACAGCATCATTCATGCATACGTGTGGACTACCACCTTCTCGAAGCGATGCGATTAATTTTTTATCACCCCATCCCCAGGATATATATATTATATTTTATGAATTAATATAAATTATATTATGTGGTTATAATTATTTAATTATAAATTAATACTTACATTCTTTCCATAATGATTATTGAATAATGGAAACACTACTCATATGTATATACGACCTACCGTCCACATGATTGTAACACAGATCATTTTTCAAAACCATATTTAATGATTGGATGTAAAAGTAAACATTATGTATTGAAAAATATAATTATTTTATGAATATTATTATTATTCAAATTATTTAATATTAACCACTTTTACTGGAGTCAACCTATCTAAGTCATTTTTCACTAATATACCAAATATTCGCAAAGCATCTGATATGAAAATAAATAATTATGTAATTTTAATAAAATGGAAATAAGTGAGATAAAATGAATAATAAATATAAAAAATGTTATTAGGAAAGTAAATAAGTAATCTATGTTTATTATTTAGGATGATAAATAATGTATGTGTTGATTCAGACTTAAGGTAAATGATTTTCTTCTCACTTTTATTGTTGTGGGACAAATGCCTTATACACTACTTGTTGATTAATTGGTGTATATAGTAAACAAGAATGTATTTTCTAATAAATATAATGAAAATTATGGGATAAAAATATCCATAAAATACTATTTATTTCATGAGGATTATGATTCCAAAGTTACCAAAGTGGTAAGGGTTTATTTCATAATATCATTATTATTTGAGATTGTTCATTTTTAAGTCTCCACTAGCGAATATTTCTCTTCCTTTTACACATTTTCAAAAAATAAAAATGAATTTATATATTGTAATAAAAAAATTTATAATCATTTTTACCCTTGTTTTAAATTTTAAATTGTTTTTTAAAAGTAATCTTTTTCTATTTTCTAAATGAGATTCTTTGCGACTTTTCTGAAAAAAAAATGAAAATAATGTTTTTTAACTTATACGATAAGAGCATATTTTTCAAAACTCATGATTCATTAATGATATAAATCCTATTTTATATTTTTATATGTTTGTTTTCAAATAATTTTTTATCATTTCATAGTTTTTAGTTTTTTTAAAGAGAAGCGATTTTAAAATGAAAAATTTATTTTCCCAAATAAATTTTCAAAGTGATAATTCAATATCATTTTCCATATAATATGACATCCATTGATGTTACATATACTTTAAGTGGAATATTATTAAAGGGTACTCTCTTATACATTCTTTGGATGATTAATATTAATGGTGAAAAGAAGAAGTGTTTATGAAACCCATTTCTTTTTAATTGGAAATGATATGAATAAATGCTTATGAAAACTATTTCTTTTCATGATATCTAATATGAAAAATATTTTATTATACTATGTTAAAAATATTCATGGTTTTCATTATGTTATGTTTGGTACCTATGTATCCCTCTATTTCATTGGTTAAATAATTATATCTCATGAGATTTTTCTGGGAAACAAGTTTATGTGCCTGATCTGTTATAGAAAATAAGTCTAAGTGATTGATCTATTATCAGAATCAAGTCTATGTGATTTATCTATTATGAAAAACATGTTTTGATTCCTTTTTTTATGTTCCTGTTAGTTATACCTGACATATGAAATGGTTTCTATACTTATGATGATTCCACACACATTTATGAAATTAAATTATGGTTCATGACTGAGTTATATTGAATTCACATTCTTATGATTCATCCATTTTGAAATGCTATTATCTTATTCCATAAATGATTTTTTTAATATTAATAATGTTAGGAGTAAATTTCTTAATTTATGGTCATGATCCAATACCCATATGGTTATTTTATGCTTTTTATGATCAATGATTAATATCTATCATTCTTACCCTCACTGATCATTTGGGATCACCCATTTTATGTTTTCTTTTACTAGTTTATGAAGAATTATTCTAAATGATTTATGTTTAGAGAGGTCTCATATATGAGGAATTTTGTAAGGGATATTGAATAATTAACATTCAATATTAAAAGGTCGGTATAGTGGGAGTTAATTTTGATATTTATAAATGAGTGGATTATGAATGATAAATAAGTCATTAATTAAAAAATAATGTCATTTATATCGTATATAATTAATTAAATTTATCCTTATTAACTTCCATGTAATGTGTTAGTGAAAAAAAGTTAGATCACTTCCAGAGCTGATAGTCTATTGTACACATGAGCTACGTTATCATATCCAATGTGGAATTAAAAAGTAAAAAGGAATATGTAACACAACAATAAAATAAGTATTATTATGTTCAAAATATAGTATATATATATACACACTTTAAATCCATTATTATAACAAGTCATGAGAGGTGATGATGAAAAATGAAAGACATCATTTCTCGAGGGGATAATCTTTTTTACACATGAATGATGATTTAATTTATCATTTGACATAATAAGAGATCTATTTAAATTATTAAACTAAAATTATATAATCTCATTATATGAGATATACTTGTGACATCCCCAAACCCACACTTTCAGATCTAGTGCTAAAAACATAAACATTGCTTTTACGGATTTGATACAGATAAATGTGACCCAATTATTTTCATCTAGAACATACAATATCAAATAGAATTATGAGATTTAATAGATATCCAATTAAATATTAGATTTTTTGTTATTGAGAATTAGAAAAACTCTTGAAAATTTGGGTTTTTAAAATACTTGTTTAAAAATATCGACATTATCTCCCACTATACTGGCCTTTTAATATTTAAGGTTATTTATTCAATATCTCTTACAAAATTTAACATATATGATACCACTATAAAAATAAATCATTTAGAATCATTCTTCATAAACTGGTAAAATAAAACATAAAAAGGGGTGGTCTCAAAGGCTCAGTGAGGGTAAGAATGAGAGATATTAATCAATAATCATATAAATGAATAAAATTACCACATGTGTACAAGATCATGACCATAAATTAAAAAATTTACTCCTAACATGATTAATATCTTAAAAATAATTTACAGAATAAGATAATATCATTTCAAAATACATGAATCATAATAATGTGAATTCAATATAACTCAGTATAGTGGACTACCACCTCTATGAAGCAATACAATTATTGTTTCATAACAACAAAACATATTATATATATATATGTAAATTTAAATATATAATGTGGTATTTATGATATTGTATCCATTCTGTAATGATAAAATAATAGATACCATCTTTCTATAACGATCACTGAAAAATAAAAATTTTACTCATGCATACGTACGACTTACCATCTCAATGATTGCTTCATTTTTTATAACCATAGTTAATGATTTATTTAAAAGTATATATGTTGTATAAATATTATAATTATTTCAATACCATTATTATCAAGATGTGGGAATAATAAACTCTTTTTACATAGTTAAACTACCAAATTCATTTTTGACTCTCACACACAATATCGACCAAAATTCTCAAGTGAACTTAAATAATTAGCTAATTTTTTGAAGAATAGTAAGATATAAAATAAAAGGACTATATAATGTTAAAAAATCATAATAATGTAAATAATTAACATTACATGATTATTACATATGAAAAAAAATGCATTTGAAGAGTCTTACTCAAGGTAAGGGACTTCACCTCAATTTCCTTTCATTAATGCGTAATTTGATGTTATGGACATATATTATTTTATTATATGTATATATATCACCTTTTACATTATATATCATGAATCTATCAATTATAATTATATTTAATGTTTTTATTAATGTTAATATTTCATGGGGATTATGACTGAAATGTTTCCAAATTGGGAAAATACTTTTTTTTAAATCCTCTTTCAATGTTCCCTTAAAACTATTTTATTCCATTTATATGGGTTTTAAATGATTTTATGAATTTAGTTATATGGAAATAAATGTTTTATAATGGAAGTTTCTTTATCTATTTCAATTCTTTTCAAAATTAATCTTCTTATTTGTTTTTTACAAAACATCTTGATAAAAAGAAAAAATAATGTTCTATTTTAACATATATAGTGACTATATAATTTTCTTCCATCGTAACCATTATTATTTTTGGATTCATTTTTAAGAATTCATGTTTTCTTCAATGAAAACCCCTCTTTCTATTTTCAAAGTATTTTGATAATAAAAATTTGGTTTTAAATGGGGTGTATATTTTAGTATCTAGAAATATTTTCTTATGGGTGAAAATAATATTTTATGAGTGTAATGTTGAATGTTGAATGATTTTAAATGTTATTAATATGTTAAGGTTCTTGAAAATTATTTATGAAGATGGGTGGTTCTTTTATAAACGATGTAATGATGGTTCTGTGATTAATCAAGGTTAGTTGGTTACATTATTTACCAATGATGGGTGGTTACGTAATAAACCAAGGATGTGTTGGTCCATGATAACCTTAACTCCATTCAGTAAGTATATAAATTTTATAGTTATTAAATTGTAAGAGAGATATGGAATGTTATTTCACAAGATACTCTTTCATTTTATATATGATTTCTATATGTTTTATATTAATATTATGATTTATCAAAAGTTAACCAATGATCTTATTTATCGAAATAAATTATTTAATACTTCTCAATTCTGAAAATTATAACATTTTCAAAAAGTTTTCATGAGTTTTTCATATTTCTGAAGCAACCTTTATGTGTTTTATTTTAACATTATGTTTTCTTATAAAATTTTTATGAAAATATTTTGTCTATGAAGTTGATTAATTGGGTAATAAAATGGTAATTTTGGGATTAAATCTTACATTGAAAAGGAAAATTTTTACATTTAACCATTTACTAATGGTTTTTTCTATTATGTACCTTACCGAGCTTGTTTTAATCGTCACGTGGTTTAAAATATTTTTCAAAGGATTCAATGATGTGTAATAACAAGTGACAAGTGTTGTTGAAAGTATTAAAGATTCTTCATTAAAATAATCATGTTTTTTTAATGTTTTATTTCATGGTAAGAAATGAATACTGATCAGATGTTTCCAATTTGTATATATAGGGGTTAGTTATGTAATATTTATAACCCATCTCTCTAAAACTATAAAAATAAAAGATATTTATCACTGAAATAAATTTAATTCAAGTTTAAGGTCATTATAATATGTAATGTTTAAGGTTAGTTCCTTATATTTGGAATCAGAGAAAGGTTTAAAAACATTTAGAGGTCATTATAATATTAATAGCATTACCTTCAATGATTTTTCTTTATGGATTAGTTGAAATGATATAGAATTTGAAGATTACTATATTTTTTTAACTAAAATATTTTTGTTCAAAATGGTTTTCAATAGAGAAAATAGGGAATATATAGTGGGAAGACATTGAGAGGAAAATTTCCTTTAAAATTTTTATCTTATGATGGTTAGAATTGGAGAATATTAGTTTTTTTTATGGTGATGGATCAATTGAAGAAAGATATAATTGGTGGTGGAATAAATGCTAGAGAGTATCAAGATCTACAATAGTGAAACTTGTCAATGGTAGAGAATATTTTATGGAAAAATCCTATAGCATTTATTGGATCTTATGAAATAGTGGTAGATGAAGGATGGAACAATTCCTTAGATAAGATATTTGTAGCCATGGGGTTTTTGAAACATCAAAAGGTAACCCTTACCATTTATCATTTTGAATGTTAATTGATTAATGGAGGTCCTTAGTTCTGAATAACAAATAGAGAGATGATCAAGATTCCATTTAATGTGACACATTTAAGAATATCATCCTTAAGATATATTTCCCTATGATTTTTCAACCTGGGATGGGGAAATAGTTCTTGGAATTTAAGCAAAGGGATGAAAATTTTGCACCTACATACTAAAAAACGTTTAAAATAATATCTTGGCATCTATCTAGTTTTATATAAGATTTTTATAACCATATTAATAGGTTTTAATCTAGATCGAGTCTAAGATATAAAAGGGAATTTTATTCCCATGAATTCAAAAGATATGATAAACTTGATCGATGTGTCAAGAATGTAGAAATTTAGTTTTTTATGATATTGTATTCTATAAAAACAACCATAAAAAGAGATCTAGCTGGAATAAAAGTGGATAGAATGGATCAAATATGTCTGGAGGTATGAAAATAATGTTCTTATCTTGTGATATATGTGGTTAAAAGAACCTTTTATAATGTATTACAATGTATTAGAAGTGCTTATAATTTGTTAAGCTTGGTCATATGTCTTTTGAATATAAGGCAAATGATCATACTAGCAATGAATAAAAAATTCCAAGATGTTTTAATTGCAACGAGTTAGATAATTATGAAAATGTGTCACTAAAGTTGGTTACATAGGGTAGAAATCAATAAGATCAAAATAAAAAATTTCATGGAAAACTATTTTTCTACTAATACATTAGATATTGGTCCATTAAGTGAACTGGTCATAGGTATTTCACTAGTTTACTGAAATTATTTTAATAACTCATCTAAATACGTATCTTCACATTATTTCATTTCAAATAAATAATAAATAAAAATATAATATCACCATATGAAAAGAGGATAAAATATTTTATAAAAACTCCATGTGGAAATATTAAAGAAACAAATATTTATAAAAATATTTATATTTCTATTAGTAGAATGGTCATTACTAAAAATCTTATTGAACATCCCATAATGGAGTTTGATATAATTTTATTATTTTTTGGTGTTCATTTTATCATTATAAGATATATTGTAAAGTTAATAAAGTTTTATTCAATGATTTCATACCTTTGATACAATATGGAGAATCTGAGAAATTGATTAGGGATGATAGTGTATGTTACCCAGATCATATTTATGAATATAAGAAAACTATTCAAATTATTAATGTCATAGTAGTGAAAAAATACATGGATTCATTTCATGATTATTATCTATGTGTTATTCTAGATCAATTGTTTGAATTTAATAATGACTTAGTGCCTAATTAAAATCCTTTTTCCAAAACCATTTATCAAATAGATAAATTGAAACTTTTTGAATTGTAAAGGAAATAAAAGTAGTAATTAGAAAATGGTTTTTACCATATAACATAACCATGGGGTTCACTTATTTTGTTTTTTAAAATTAATTATGGTTAAATGAGACTATTCATTGATTATAGAGCCTTAATGATGTCACTATTAGGAAAAAATATCATTTTCATCATATCAATGATTTGTTTGACCAAATCTATTATGATCATCATTTTTTGAATGTTGATATAAGGTTTTGGTACCATCAGATGATGTTTAATAAGGATTACATTATGAATAAAATGTTTCAGATAATATATAGGCATTAAGAGTTTGTAGTTATTACAATTAGTGTAGTTAATTAACTTACTGTATTTATAGAACTGATGAATATGGTTTTCCATGAGTTGTTGGATAAGTTTCTTTTTGTGTTTATTGGTGATATTTTTGTATATTCTACGAGTCCAGATAAACATGAAATACAACTATGTATTGTTCTTCAAACCATAAAAGAAAATAAATTCTACGGAACATTTTGTAAGTGTGAATATTGGTTATAATAAATTTTATCCCATGGATTTTTTTTCAAATGATGGTATAACTTTTTAACCTACTAAAACTACATTTATGGAAGAATTTTTAAGGCTTAGAAATTTCATATATTTTTTTATTTTATTGGTTTATCATATTACTACAATTGTTTTGTAGAATTTTTTTTAGCAGTCTAGACCATTAGAAATGTTAACTTGAAAAAGAACTAAATTCATCTTTAAGAAATAATGTGATAATTTTCTTTCAAGAATAAAATATAATATTATTGAATGATCAACTTTTTCACATACTTCTATAAGTAGTAAATTGTTCATCAATAGTGATGCTTCATTTAAAGGAATTGGTTTTTTATTAATGAAAAATGATTAGATAATTCCTTTTTCTTCATTTATGTTGAAACCTCATGAGTAAATTACCTTACACATGATCCAAAATTATATAATATCGGGTTTTATTTAAAAATATGTAAGAATCATTTATATGGAGAAAAGTTTAAAATATATACTGATAAAAAAGTTTGAAGTACATATTCACATAGAGATAATTGAATATAGGATAAAGAAATTGTTGGAACTAATCAATAATTATGATTAAATGATTCATTAAAATATTTGGAAAGAAAAACAATTCGTAGAATAATTGAGTTGGATAAATAATTCTGTATTAACGATGTTATGTTTGAAACAAGAACCTTTAGTTCATGATATCATTATTTTTCTCTTTGATATTTTGGATTCAGGGATTCCTTTATTGTTTTTAGGTTTTAGAGTAGTCAACTTCGTTAAGAAGAATTAAGAATTCTAAAAAGTAGGATCATGCTCTATTTGAATAGGTATAATATGTAAACAAAGGTATGTTTCCTTAATATAAAGTTGATGAGGAAAGTGTTATCTCATTTGGAAGAAGATTATGTGTGACTTGTGATTTCTAGTTGAAGAGAAAGTTTTTGAGTGAAGAAAATAGTTCTCCATTTTCCATTCATCCTAATATTACTAAGAAGTATTAATAACTTCACAAGTATTATTTGTGGGATGGAATAAAAAGAGTTACAGATAACTTTTCCATGAAATGGTTTCCTTTTTAGTAGGTTAAATAAGAATTAAAATTACCACATGGAATTTTTTATCCTTTTCCAGTTCGAGAGTGTGAATGATATAATATATTAATGGATTTCATAACGATATTATGAAAGACATATTGAGGTAACACTATGATTTGGGTTATTGTTTATCGAATAATCAAATATGAACATTTCCTTCTCATTAAATATGCAATGTCTTTGAATCATCTTTCTCGAATGTATCTAAATGAGATATTCAGGTTACATGGAGTTACTCTATTCATTGTCTCTGTCCATGATCCCATAATTACTTATAATTTATAAAGAGTACATCATACGTTTCTTGGAAATGAATTAAAATTAAATATTTTTTTATTTAGTTTAATATAAAATCAATGAAAATGATTCAAGAATTTGATGATATGATTTTTCTTATTTAATAGACTATTAGAAAAGTTGTTCTCATTATATTTATTTGGTTTATTTTTGTTAGGAATACTATTTTCATTTCAATATACATATATCACATTATGAGGAATTATATGGAAGGAGATTTCAAATTCCATATTTATTAGATGAATTTGATAAATGATGTTTATAGGACTGTATTTGGTAGATGAAATGGTTGAAAAGGTGTATTTGATTCAGAAACAAATGAGGGTGGATTAGAGTATGCTGAAAAGTTTTGTAAATAACCATAAGAAAGATCATTCTTTCAATGTAGGTGATCATTTTTTTCTTATATTATTTCCACAGGAAAGTGTTATGAGTTTTGTTAAAATGTGTAAATGTAGTATATAGTTCCATGGAAAATATTAAATAAAAGAGAAATTAGGATAATTTTCCTATCGTTTTCCTTTACCTCTGTGTTTATCCCAGGTTCACAATGTGTGTCATGTTTCAATGTTAAGGAAATATATCCTAGATTCAACACATGTTTTGATCTCTAAAGTAGTTCAGTTAGAATATAATATTTACTATAATGAAAATATTGTTCATATTATTGACTATATTGAGAATGTATTATGAAATAATATAATTAACCAGGTTATGGTTTTGTAGAAAAACAATATGGTTGAAGAAGCAACTTGGGAATATAAAAATTTTATAAGGGATAGTTTTCCCCACACATTTAATAACTGAATAAAATTATGAGGACATAATTTCTAAAATGGGGGAAGAATTTTACAACCTAATTATGATATAATGAATCACATTAATGTTTATTAATATGAAGTAGATAGTTATATTCCTTATAAATATATTATGTAATTTTTAAATAATAAGAAAATAGTTTTAATTAAAGAATTTTGTTATAAGGTTTTATTTAAAAGATTAATTTTAAAATAAAAATATATAAAATTAATTTTTTTAAAATAATCATATCAACTTATTATGAAATTTTGGGACTTTTTTGAAAATATATATATTTTTGAATCGTGAAAATGTCGTTTTTTGTAAAAATATCATTCTTTTCCATTAAATTAAGTAATTTGAAAGCTACATTATGTGTTGAATATGATTTTAGGTAAAATAATTATTCTTTAGTTATATTTTCAATATTTAAATACTTTTTAATCAAATTTATATTGAATTTTATTATAATATTATTATTGGGTTTAAAAAATAGGATTTCTCTAGGAACTATTTTATTATGCATATTGTTTACCTATTTTAAATAAATTTAAAAACCTCTAATGAAAAATTATTTAAATGGAATTTATAGATTTTATATAAATAAATACTAATTTAAATTCATACAATTATGACTACAAGATATACATTTAATATAAAATCATCATTTTCTTGAAAAATACACCTCTTGAAAAATAACTTTTCCATCGCATCTCTGGGATTAATTTCAAATTAAATTCTGCACTTTTGTAAACTGAATTTAGAAAAATGTATTCAATATTTTGAATCATAATTATTTATATTATCTAATAATGTGAAATAAATTTAATATCATAATGATTAGGGAAAACATTTAGAATATTTTACCACAGTTAAAGTAAAAATGTATTTACCTGGTGTTAAACTAAATATATAAGCCTTATAATGACATAACAACTTGCATAAAATATCGTTCATGCTCATATTTTTCTATTATAATGTCTCATAATAAATAATGGTCCATTTTTCTTATGTCATTTGAATAATGTGTGCACAACTTTTTGTTTTCAAACATTACAAGTATGATACACTCCTCACTTATAAAGGGCCACAAACTCTGTAACGACCTGAAATTTTGAATAAATCTTGTTTCCTATTTTTGTGTGTTATTTTATTTTTTATACTCAACAAAACTGTTTCATTTGATAACATGAGTATAATTAAAATTAGACCGTTGATTTTTGACTGTTATATGACCATTGGTAAATATGACTGCTAGAAACTAAACATTTCGATATTTATATCTAAATACAAGTGTTCTTGGTTAATTAATATAGAAAGAAGATTCGATGTCCTCACCCAGTAGTCTTGGACCGATCGAAGCCCATCTAACTGAACATGGGAAGGAGGTAGCACCAATGGGCTTTGCTCTGGACCAAACCCAAGCCGAACTTCATCGTGTGAAGCTAGAACGGAATCACATTCGTGAGAAGTTCAAACTAATAGAAATTACTACTCGTGCGATGTTGGTCGAGCCTCCATCAGACTCTCTCACCTTAGCACACCTTACACTTAGGTCCTATGCGGGTGTGATAAGGGGCTCTGTAAGGAGACCATAACTGCCTTGTATACTCCTTTGTTTTAAATAAAAAATTTGATTTCCTCTTATGATGAATTTTATGAATTTTCAAATGTCCAGATAAATATAGTGTGCATATTTTTGATGAATTTTAGAGAAAGGATATTTAAAAAAAATGTTTATGTAAAATTTAAAGAATTAAAAATGTGTAATTAGTTTCAAAAAATGGTCTTCTACAATTTTGTTCAGTACTAAATTTAGAGTCTAATAAGATCAACATAATTTTTGATGAATAATAAATTATGAATAGTGATTTTATGCTTAGGATTAGTAATGTGACTAAATGGATTAGTAATCTCACTTAAATAAAGCATTAATATAATCTAGGCTCCTTGATTAAGTTATGTGATTAAATAAAATGGTTAAATAACGGTTGCATAAATTATTACCCAAGTATTATTTTTTTCGGGTGAATAGTGTTTTTAATTAAAAATTTAATTAAAAATATTTAGAATATTATTTTTATAAAATGGATTTCATTTTTGAACTCAGAGCATCGATATTATGTTAAGTTAATTTTTGGGGATTTTTCTGAAAAAATGAATTTTCGGTGAATAGTGTATTTATTTAAAAATTAAATTAAAAATTTTTATAAAATTATGTTTATAAAATAGAGTTCATTTTTGAAATTAGAGCATCGATATTTGGTTAAGGTGAAATTTGGGGATTTTTCTGAAAAAGTTGAATTTTTGATGAATAGTGAAAATACTGTTTTTAAGTTACGGGTTTTTAATGACATCATTAAATGATGTATTAAGTATTTAATCAATATGGTCGACTTAGTAATAGTAAGATAAGGTATGAGGTTTCCCAAGTGGCCAATACCATGGGCAAATACCATGGGAATGTCCATGGTTTTGCCAAAACCACTAATGAGGTGTCCCTTGTCCATTAATGCCTTATCCCCTCACTTTCCCTATAAATACCAAGCCATCCGCTAATCCATTCGACTCCCAAATCTCCCCCAATGAAGCTATGGTCTCATTACCTCCCAAGGAGTCCTCCCAAGGTTCCCCCAATCCCTTATGGTCCCAAACTTTGAGTTTTAAGAGTTACATTTTAAGGTAAGGGATCTGACCCCTCTCTTTTTTTTCAAGTGATCTCTTTTATGTCATTTTTTTATTCTCCATGTTCTTATGTTGGAGGATGTTATTTTATATTAATTTTACTGTACTTTTTATGTTCATATGATTAGAGATCCCCTCTTACTCTCATCGTTTCATTTTATGAATGTTTAAGTGGTGCCGTTAGGCTGCCGAAAGTTTTGTAACAGATTCTTTCACCCTTCTCATTTTCATGTTCTATTTTCTTGTCAAGTCTTTCAAGTTCCTTTTTATTATGTTGGGGTATGATCTCTATATCTATCATACTGATATTTTATGATCATATGATTAGAGACATCATTTTATCTCATCAATTCAGTATTTTGATGTTTTAAGTGGTGCTGTTAGCCTGCCGAATTTTTAAGTGGTTCTTTCACCCTTCTCGTTTTGAAGATCTACTTTCATGTCAAGTCTTTGAAGTTCATTTTTATTATGTTGGGGTATGATATTTATATCTATCATACTGAAATATTATTTTCATATGATGAGAGACCCTATTTGATCTTTTCAATTCATTTTTGGTTGAAGTTTTATTCGACGCCAATAGGCAACGGGATTTTCAGAAGAGAAATTTAACTTTTGTCTTCCTTCCATATTTTTCATTTAAAATGGTATTTCCTTCAATTTTCATTACCATGTTCATATATCCTTCATATTCTGTCCCTCTACTATTTTAAGGTTCATTTATTATTGTTTGACCCATGTCCCCTCTATTTTCAATGTGTTCTAAAACCTCGTAACATAGCCGTTATGCTGCAGAATTTCCGTCTGAAAATGTCTCTCTCTTTTTCTAAAGTTCTTTTATTTTATTAAGTGAATAATCAAAGCTATTTCTTCTAAAGTTTTACTAAAATTTATAAAAAAACGTTCTATTTTAAATTTTGTTAATTACATACACGATACCCACCTTCCTTTTCTGTGTCTTTTAAAGTGACATAAAGATCATGTCTTTAAAGCAGTTTTAAAACAACATGATTATGAAATGAAACCAATTTCTTTTATGCTATAAGTGTTTATTATGAAATGATTGATTATGATATATGTGTCCCACATGATAATAAAGGAAAATTTAAGGGTTCACCCTGATATCACTCCAATGCATTGGGTAAAGACTTAATCTCTATAGATGACCATTTAGACTGATACCTTGGTGAATAACCTTGGTAAATTTTAATGACACCTTGGGGATGGACCTTGGTGAAATGAAATTATTGTCAATATTAAATGTTGCAGCCACATCTTCATGTTATTAAAAATTTTATTTTTATTATTATATGCCTCATTATTTCATTCTCAGGACTTAAAGTTCTTTTCATGACTTTATTGATGTATCTCAAGTTCGCATGTTAAGTGTTTCCCTTGTTTCTCTTATTGGGCCTTATACTCACCCTTTCTTTTGATATATGTTCCCAGGTTATGAGGTGCAGTAATGAACCTAGGATGTACATGAGGAGAAGCCTTTCAAGTGTTTAAGAATAATGATTTATGTTTTCAGGTTTTAAGTTCCTGGTTTCTATGACACTAAACCTTAAAGATCCTCGGTTTTGTAAAATGTAATGAATGTTTAAGTGATAAAAAAGGCGGGATGCTATAGTTGGTATAAAAGGATGGTTTAGTTATTTGTGGAAATTAGGATATGAAAACTTTAGGAAGAATCACATAGAACAGTTTATATATACGAAATCTTCCTGGTATTTTTTGAGTATTGAGTAAGGGGTTTCCAAGCAAATACATCCCTGTTTGGATATGAGCAGGTAGAGGTGGCTCTGGAACAGATTTACATAGGGGTAAAACCCAAAAACACCGCTTTGAGCTAGACTCGAACGGGAACTGGTACACGAAATTGGGCCTTGCTGTACTCTTGGTTATGACAATCCCGGGGGATATGCTTTGTTAAATTCATAAGCTTTGTATGGACCATTATTAAAGGAACAAAGATAAAATAAAATAAAGATTCACATAAGAATATATGGTCATGGATAACCTAGTTTGGAACCTAGGGGATCACAAGTTAGGGTATACTTTTCTTCTAAAAGTTATCCTTCTATGCTTTAAGTTCCTTTTCATGATTATTGGCTAAGTATTTAAGCCCCTAACTGTACTTTATTTTCTTAGTTAATGGCAAGAAATGGGAGAACATGTCCCAACAACCAATGTGACAGGAAATGTGATGATCGCTGTATTAATATGACAGAGATGATTAGAGGATAAAAAGATGATTATTATATTAGAAGACGTTAACTATTTTGGGAACCCTATTTTATCGAGGTAAATAGATTACTACGGTATTTTATTTGAGGAGTAAAGATAGACTTATATTTTGAAGAATCAATGAATTTAAGGTGGACTTATAGTAATTTAGGTTACTTATTGAAATGATTAAACTATCTTTGGGAAAATATGTTTAGGTTGGATAATTTTTTATAAGATGTTAGTAGTGGTGGATGTTGTTTGGAGATGAATGATGAAGTTTATTTTGGAAGACAATGTTATAAAATCCTTCTTGCATTTGGGTTTCAATCTTAGTTTGGTTTATTTTGAGGAATTTTAAGGATAGTTATTTACGGAATGGTCTATGATGAACACTGGGTAGTACTGTGGAACATTGAAGATTTAAAAGTTGTTTCCCTTCCTATAGGATTATTTCTTTTTGAAGAGTTGTTTTATCTTACCCCTTGTGTTTTTGGGATAATTCTTAAAGATAGAAGAAATATATAGTTAATCTTTTGTGGATTATGTGATTCTCAAGAAGATGATTCTTGTGTTTTGATGAGACCAAGTAGTTTTGAATGCTCATCATTTAGAGAAAATATTATTTTTGGTAGAAACTTGTTAAAGGATGAAACTCTACTTGAAGGTAAATATATTTCCTTGTGTTTTTATTATATGTAGTAAATGAATTCCTCAAAATTATAAAAAGGAATGTAAAACAAAAACGTTGCATGTTAACGTTTCCTATTGGGAAATCAAATACTGTTTAACCCATCATAAGTTTGTGATTTTCTTTTTTTTAACATTCTCCTAATCATATTCTCTCTCACTCTCCCATAGAATGTGACCCTTTGTTTTTCATCCATTTCTATGTTTTCCTACATTGAATCATAGTATGTGGTAACTCGAGTGACCTTTTTACTTCCATTCCTTTCATTTAAAGTAATTGTTTTACTGACTCCTTTTCTGGTGTGGGACATTCAATGAAATTTCAAAACCCTAATTTTAAAAATTACAAGGACACAATTTCTTAAGGGGGAAGATTGTAATGACCCAAAATTTTGAATAAATCTTTTTTCCTCATTTTGTGTGTTATTTTATTTTTTATACTCAACAAAACTGTTTCATTTGATAACATGACTATAATTAAAATGAGAACATTGGGTTTTGACTGTTATATGACCATTGGTCAATATGACCACTAGAAACTAAACATTTTGATATTTGTCTCTAAATAAAAGTGATCATGGTTAATTAATATAGATAGAATATTTGATGGCCCCACCCAATAGTCTTGGACTGATCAAAGCCCATCTAACGGAACTTGGGAAAGAGGTAGCACCAATGGGCTTTGATCTGGACCAAACCCAAGCCGAACTTCATCGTGTGAAGCTAGAATAGAATTGCATTCGCCAGAAGTTCAAACTGGTAGGAATTACTACTCGTGCGATGTTGGCTGAGCCTCCCTAAGATTCTCTCACCTTAGCACACCTTACACATAGGTCCTATGCTGGTGTGATAAGGGGCTGTGAAAGGAGACCGTAACTGCCTTGTGTAATCCTTTGTTTTAAATAAAAGTTTTGATTTCTTCTTATGATAAAGTTTTTGTATTTTCAAATGTCAGGATAAATATATTATGCATATTTTTGATGAATTTTAGAGAAAGGATATTTTAAAAAATATTTATGTAAACCTTAAATAATTAAAAATGTGTAATGTTTTTCAAAAAATGGTCTTCTACAATTATGTTCAGTACGAAATTTAGAGTCTAATAAGATCAACATAATTTTTGATGAATAGTAAATTATGAATAGTGATTTTTTGCATAGGATTAGTAATGTGACCAAATGGATTAGTAATCTCACTCAAATAAAGCATTAATATAATCTACGCTCCTTGATTAAGTAATGTGATTCAATAAAATGGCTAAATAACGGTTGCATAAATTATTATTCAAGTATTGGTTTTTTCAGGTGAATAGTGTTTTTTAATTAAAAATATCATTAAAAATATTTAGAAAATTATTTTTATAAAATCGATTTAATTTTTGAACTCAGAGCATTGATATTATGTTAAGGTAATTTTTGGGGATTTTTCTGAAAAAAATGAATTTTCGGTGAATTGTGTATTTATTTAAAAATTAAATTAAAAATAATTAGAAAATTATTTTTAAAAAATGGAGTTCATTTTTGAAATCAGAGAATCTATATTTGGTTAAGGTGAAATTTTGGGATTTTTCTGAGAAAGTTGAATTTTCGATGAATAGTGAAAATACCGTTTTTAAGTTACGGGTGTTTAATGACATCATTAAATGATGTATTAAGTATGAAATCAATATGGTCGACGTATGAATAGTAATATAAGGTATTAGGTCTCCCAAGTGGCCAATACCATGGGCAAATACCATGGGAATGTCCATGGTTTTTCCAAAACCACTAATGAGGTGTCCCTTGGCCATTAATGCCTTGTCCCCTCACTTTCCCTATAAATACCAAGCCATCCTCTCATCCATTAGACTCCCAAATCTCCCCCAAAGAAGCTACAGTCTCATTACCTCCCAAGTAGTCCTACCAAGGTTACCCCAAGCCCTCAAGGTCCCAACCTTTGAGTTTTAAGAGTTACGTTTTAAGGTAAGGGATCTGACCCCTCTCTTTCTTTTCAAGTGATCTCTTTTATGTCATTTATTTTATGCTCCATGTTCCTATGCTGGAGGATGTTATTTTGTATTCATTATACCTTAATTTTTATGTTCAAATGGTAAGGTACCCCCTTTTACTCTCATCATTTCATTTTATGAATGTTTAAGTGGCGCCGTTAGGCTGCCGAAATTTTTGTAACAGATTCTTTCACCCTTCTCATTTTCATGTTCTATTTTCTTGTCAAGTATTTCAAGTTCCTTTTTATTATGTTGGGGAATGATATATATATCTATAATAATTATCTTTTATTATCATATTATGAGATACCCAATTGATCTCTTCAATTCAGTATTTTTATGTTTTAAGTGGTGTCGTTAGGCTGCCGAATTTTTAAGTGGTTCTTTCACCCTTCTCTTTTTGATGTTCTACTTTCTTGCCAAGTATTTGAAGTTATTTTTTATTATTTTGGGGTATGATCTCTATATCTATCATACTGAACTATTATTTTCATATGTTGAGAGATCCTATTTGATCTTGTCAATTCATTTTTGGTTGAAGTTTAAGTGACGCCGTTAGGCTGCGGGATTTTCATAAGAGAAATCTAATTTTTGTCTTCCTTCCATATTTTTCATTTCAAATGGTATGTCCTTAAAATTTCATTACCATGTTCATATATACATAATATTCTGTCCCTATACTGTTTTATGGGTCATTTATGATTGTTTGACCCATGTCCCCTCTCTTTTCAATGTTTTCTAAAACCTCGTAACATAGCCGTTATGCTGCAGAATTTCCGTCTCAAAATGTCTCTCTCTTTTTCTAAAGTTCTTTTAATTTATTAAGTGAATACTCAAATCTCTTTATCCTAAAGTGGTATTCAAATATATTCCAAAATTTTCTATTTTAAATTCTTGTAATTACATTCATGGGACCCACCTTCCTTTTCTATGGGTTTTAAAGTGACATAAAGATCATGTCTTTAAAGCAGTTTTAAAATGTCATGATTATAAAATGAAACACATTTTTTTATGCTATATGGGTTTTTTATGAAATGATTGATGATGATATATGTGGATCACATGATAATAAAGGAAAATTTGAGGGTGCTCCTTGATAGCGCTCCAATTCATTGGGTAAAGACTTAATCTCCAGAGATGACCATTTAGACTGATACCTTGGTGAATAACCTTGGTAATTTTTAATGAAACCTTGGGGATGGACCTTAGTGAAATGAAATGATTGTAAATATTAAATGTTTCAGACACATCTTCTAGTTATTAAAAATGTTATTTTTATTATGATATGCCTCATGATTTCATTCTCATGCCTTAAAGTTCTTTTCATGACTTTATTGATGTATCTCAAGTTCACATGTTAAATGTTTCCCTTGTTTCCCTTATTGGGCCTTCTGCTCACCCTTTCTTTGGATGTATGTCCCCAGGTTATGAGGTGCAGTAATGAACCTAGGATGAACATGATGAGAATCCTTTAAAGTGTTTAAGAAGAATTTTTTATGTTTAATTGTTTTATGTTCCTGGTTTCCAAGACACTAAACCTTAATGATCCTCGGTTTTGTAAAATGTAATGAATGTTTAAGTGACAAAAAGGCGGCATGCTATAGTTGGTATCAAAGGATGTTCTAGTTATTTTTGGAAATTATGATATGAAAACTTTAGTAAGAAGCCTATAGAGAAGTTTATATATAGGAAATCTTCATGGTATTTTGGTGATTATTGAGTAAGGGATTTCCAAGGAAATACATCCATGTCTCAATACGAGCAGGTAGAGGTGGCTCTGGCATAAATGTACATAGGGGTAAAACCCGAAAACACCACATTGAGCTAGACTCGAATGGTAACTGGTACACGCCAACGGGCCTTGTTGCACTCTTGGTTACGACACTCCCAGGGGATATGCTTTGTTAAATTCATAAGCTTGGTATGAACCATTATTAAAGGAACAAAGATAAAATAAAATAATGATTCACATAAGAATATATGGTCATGAATAACCTAGTTTGGAACCTAGGGGATCACAAGTTAGGGTATAATTTTCTTCTACAAGTTATCCTTCTATGCTTTAAGTTCCTTTTCATGATTATTGGATAAGTATTTAAGCCCCTAATTGTAATTTATTTTCTTAGTTAATGAAGGGAAATGGGAGAACATGTCCCAACAACCAATGTGATCGAAAATGTGATAATTTTCGTATTAATATGATAGAGATGATTAGGGGATGAAAAGATGATTATTATTTTGGAAGACGTTCACTATTTTGGGAACCCTATTTGATCGAGGTAAATAGATTACTACGATATTTTCTTTGAGAAGTAAAGGTTGACTTATATTTTGAAGAATCGATGAATTTAAGGTGGACTTATAGTAATTTAGGTTACTTATGGAAATGATTAACCTGTCTTGGGGAAAATATGTTTAGGTTATTAAGTTTGTTATAAGATGTTAGGAGTGGTTGATGTTGTTTGGAGATTAAATATGAAGTTTGTTTTGGAAGACAATGTTATCAAATCCTTATTGTATTTGGGTTTCAATATTAGTTTGGTTTATTTGGAATATTTTTAAGGAAAGTTTTTTACGGAATGGTCTATGATGAACTCTGGGTATTACCGTGGAACTTTGAAGATTTAAAAGTAGTTTCCCTTCCTATGGGATTATTTCTTTTTGAAGAGTTGTTTTATCTTACCCATTGTGTTTTTGGGATAATTCTTAAAGATAGAATAAATAGATAGTTAATCTTTTGTGGATTATGTGATTCTTGAGAAGATGATTCTTGTGTTTTGATGAGACCAATTACTTTTGAATGCTCATCGTTTGGAGAAAAGATTAGTTTTGGTAGAAACTTGTTAAAGGATGAAACTCTACTTGAAAGTAAATATATTTCCTTGTGTTTTTATTCTATGTAGTAAATGAATTCCTCAAAACTATAAAAAGGAACGTAAAACAAAAACGTTCTCTGTTAAAGTTTCCTACTGGGAAATCAAATACTATTAAACCCATTTTATGTTTGTGATTTTCTTGTTGTTAACATTCTCCTAATCATGTTTTCTATCACTATCCATTAGAACGTGACCCTTTGTTTTTTCCTCCTAGCCTATGTTTTCCTACATTGAATTCTAGTATGTGTTAACTCAGGTGACCTTTTTACTTCCCTTCCTTTCTTTTAATGTAATATTTTTACTGACTCCTTTTCTGCTGTGAAAATTTCAATGAAATTTCAAAACCCAATTTTAAAAATTGCGAGGATGCAATTTCTTAAGGGGGGAAGATTGTAACGACCCGAAATTTTGAATAAATCTTGTTTCCAAATTTTTTGTGTTATTTTATTTTTTATACTCAACAAAATTGTTTCATTTGATAACATGTGTATAAATAAAATGAGACCATTGGGTTTTGACTATTTTATGACCAATGGTCAATATGACCGCTAGAAACTAAACATTTTGATATTTGTTTCTAAATACATGTGATCTTGTTTAATTAATATAGATAGTAGATTCAATATCCTCACCCAGTAGTCTTAGACCGATCGAAGCCCATCTAACGGAACTTGGGAAGGAGGTAGCACCAATGGGCTTTGCTCTGTACCAAACCCAAGCCGAACTTCATCGTGTGAAGCTAGAACGAAATCTCCTTCAAGAGAAGTTCAAACTGATAGAAATTACTACTCGTGCGATGTTGGTCGAGCCTCCCCCATATTCTATCAACTTAGCACACCTTACACTTAGGTCATATGCTGGTGTGATAAGGGGCTATGTAAGGAGACCATAACTGTCTTGTGTAATCCTCTGTTTTAAATAAAAATTTTGATTTCTTCTTATGATGATGTTTATGAATTTTCAAATGTCCGGATAAATATAGTATGCATATTTTTGATGAATTTTAGAGAAAGGATATTTAAAAAAAAATGGTTATGTAAACCTTAAATAAGTAAAAATGTGTAATGATTTTCAAAAAATGGTCTTGTACAATTATGTTCAGTACGAAATTTAGAGTCTAATAAGATCAACATAATTTTTTGATGAATAGTAAATTATGAATAGTGATTTTATGCTTAGGATTAGTAATGTGACCAAATGGATTAGTAATCTCACTTAAATAAAGCATTAATATAATCTAGGCTCCTTGATTAAGTAATGTTATTCAATAAAATGGTTAAATAACGATTGCATAAATTATTACTCAAGTATTATTTTTTTCAGGTGAAAAGTGTTTTTTAATTAAATATTTAATTAAAAAATATATAGAAAATTATTTTTATAAAATGGATTTAATTTTTGAACTCAGAGCATCGATATTATGTTAAGGTAATTTTTGGGGATTTTTCTGAAAAAAATGAATTTTCGGTGAATAGTGGATTTATTTAAAAATTATATTAAAAATATTTAGGTAATTATTTTTATAAAATGGAGTTGATTTTTGAAATCAGAGCATCGATATTTGGTTAAGGTGATATTTTGGGATTTTTCTGAGAAAGATGAATTTTCGATGAATTGTGAAAATACAGTTGTTAAGTTACGGGTGTTTAATGACATCATTAAATGATGTATTAAGTATGTAATCAATATGGTAGACTTAGTAATAGTAAGATAAGGTATGAGGTGTCCCATGTGGCCAATACCATGGGAAAATACCATGGGAAAGTCCATGGTTTTGCGAAAACCACTAATGAGGTGTCCCTTGGCCATTAATGCCTTGTCCCCTCACTTTCCTTATAAATACCAAGCCATCCTCTCATCCATTCGACTCCCAACTCTCCCCCAACGAATCTCTGGTCTCATTACCTCCCAAGGAGTCCTCCCAATGTTCCCCCAATCCCTAAAGGTCCCAAAATTTGTGATTTAAGTGTTACGTTTTAATGTAAGGGATCCAACCCCTCTCTTTGTTTTCAAGTGATCTCTTTTATGTCATTTCTTTTTTGCTCCATGTTCTTATGTTGGAGGATGTTATTTTATATTAATTATACTGTCCTTTTTATGTTCATATTATGAGAGACTCCATCTTACTCTCATCATTTCATTTTATGAATGTTTAAGTGGTGCCATTAGGCTGCCGAAATTTTTGTAACAGATTCTTTCACCCTTCTCACTTTCAAGTTCTATTTTCTTGTCAAGTCTTTCAAGTTACTTTTTATTGTGTAGGGGTATGATCTATATATCTATCATACTTATATTTTATGATCATATGATGAGATACCCCATTTTATCTCTTCAATTCAGTATTTTTAAGTTTTAAGTGGTGCCGTTAGCCTCCCGAATTTTTAAGTGGTTCTTTCACCCTTCTCGTTTTGAAGTTCTACTTTCATGTCAAGTCTTTGAAGGTCATTTTTATTATGTTTGGGTATGATCTCTATATTTATCATACTTAACTCTTATTTTCATATTATTAGAGACACTATTTGATCTTTTCAATTCATTTTTGGTAGATGTTTAAGTGACGTCGTTAGGCTGTGGGATTTTCATAAGAGAAATATAATTTTTGTCTTCCTTCCATATTTTTCATTTCAAATGGTATGTCCTTAAAATTTCATTACCATGTTCATATATCCTTTATATTCTATCCCTATAATGTTTTATAGTTCATTTATGATTGTTTGACCCATGTCCCCTCTCTTTTCAATGTTTTATAAAACCTCGTAACATAGCTGTTATGCTGCAGAATTTCCGTCTCAAAATGTCTCTCTCTTTTTCTAAAGTTCTTTTGTTTTATTAAGTGAATACTCAAAGCTCCTTCTTATAAAGGTTTATTCAAATATATACCAAAATTTTATATTTTATATTCTGGTAATTACACACATGAGACCCACCTTCCTTTTTTGTGGGTTTTAAAGTGACATAAAGATCATGTCTTTAAAGAAGTTTTAAAACATCATGATTATGAAATGAAACCCATTTCATTTATGCTATATGGGTTGTTTATGAAATTATTGATGATGATATATATGGCTCACATGATAATAAAGGCAAATTTAAGGGTGTTCCTTGATAGCGCTCCAATGCATTGGGTAAAGACTTAATCTCTAGAGATGACCATTTAGACTGATAACTTGATGAAAAACCTTGGTAATTTTTAATGACACCTTAGGGATGGAACTTGGTGAAATGAAATGATTGTCAATATTAAATGTTTCATCCACATATTCAATTTATGAAAAATGTTATTTTTATTATCATATGCCTCATGATTTCATTCTCATGCCTTAATGTTCTTTTCATGACTTTATTGATGTATCTCAAGTTCATATGTTAAATGTTTCCCTTGTTTACCTTACCGCGCATTCTCCTCACCCTTTCTTTTGATGTATGTCCCCAGGTTATGAGGTGCAATAATGAACCTAGGATGAACATGAGGATAAGCCTTTCAGGTGTTTAAGAAGAATTTTTTATGTTTTCATGTATTAAGTTCCTGGTTTCCAAGACACTAAACCTTAAAGATCCTCGTTTTTGTATAATATAATGAATGTTTAAGTGATAAAAAGGAGAGGTGCTATAAACTCATCTTCTCTTAACAGCTTAAAATGAATTTAAATCAGTCAATACCTACCAAAATATCTTAATTATTTTTCTCCCCACAAAATTTATCCCTTTCATTGATCATAATGTCATCCTATGATTTATTTTGGTTCAAACCTTAGGATTTTGTCTGAAAAAAAGGTATCATGCTTAACCGTGCATTTTTATTTATTTCTTCTTCCTCCTCCTTCAAATATGATTCAACCCATATGATATAATGACACCAATATAACCCATATAAAATAATTTTTTTATGTTATTGTGATAACCTAAATTCATATTCTCTTCAATCAAATGGGGAAAAATCATTATTCGTGTGTATGAAGAACTACCACCCCACGAACTAATGTAATTGATTTTTCATCATCACATATTACATATTATTATAATGATGAATTCAAAGTTTTTATATAAAATTTTTAACATAATTATACAAAAATTGTTATCTTGACATATATACCATTTTACATTGAATTATATGGGGGATATGACAACATCAGTTGAGTATACAGCGGACTACTGCCTCGTGAAGCGATATTATTTTTTTCATTAATATTTTACATGGAAAATAATAAATTTAATGTAAATGAACATATGTGATTGAAATAATTATCACATTAATAACATATTTATCATTATGAAAATATAATATATCATTTTCTCTCTTACCTTTCCAAACAATGAAAAATGGTAACATCATTCGTCTGTACGTATGGAGTACCACCTTAATGAAGAGATGTGATTATATTTTTATAAAAAATCACATGGAATATATATATACATATATCTAATGAAATATTATGTTATTTATGATATGAATATTATAATTTAATGATAAAATAATACATACCTTCTTTCCATAAGGATTAGTGAAAAATGGAAACGTTATTCATGCATACATATGACCAACCATCTCCATTATTGTAATGTAGTTCATTTTTAATAAAAAAATTTATTTATTTGTTTAAAAAGATAAAATTATAAATAAAAATGAAAATTATTTCATTATAATTATTCTACATATGTTATAATATTAAACTCTTTCAACATTGTTAACTTAGGGAAGTCATTTTTGACACATACACCAAATACTACCAAACCAACCAAAGTGAACATAAATTATTAAATAATTATACATATCACAGTAATATGTAAAATAAAATTAATAATAAATTTGGAAAAAGTCATTATAAAATTAAAACATTATTAAAATTTTATTATTTTGGAAGATAATGAATGTATGTGATGAGTCAGAGTCAAGGTAAGGGACTCCGTCTCAATATCCTTTTACTGAGAAATTTTTTAATGATATGTACATATATTATTTTATGAGGTGTATATACAGGAAAATTGACATGTTATTTCATGAATTTATCAATTATCAATATAAATAATGTTTATTTAATGTTATTATTTCATTAGGGTTATTACTGAGGTGTTACCAGTGGTGAGGGACTTTCATTATAAAAATAACTTTAAAAGACCCCTTCAAAATATTTTTCATCAATTTTCATGTTTTTAAATGGTCTTATGAATTTTATTATATAGAAATGAATGTTTTATAAGGGAAAAATTGGTCTTTCATTCATTTTTTTCTTCAAAATGAATGTTTTTAAGGGGTTTGTATGGAATGTTTTGAAAAAATATAATAGGAATGTTCTATTTTAACAGATATGATGACAATTAATTTTCTTGTCCCCATAACCATTATTTTAATTTTTCTTACATTAAAATATCTCATGGTTTATTCTAAGAAAAAATTTATTTCCATTTTTTTGGTATTTGGAATTTTTTTTTAATTGGAGTTGATATTTCTGTATCATGAAATGTTTTCTTATAGAAGTAAGGAATATTCTATGAGTGTAATGTTATAAAATTGAAATATTTTATGAGTTATGATTACGGTATTGATATTGGAAATTATTTATGATTATGGTTGGTTCCTTTATAAACCAAGTATGGTTGATTCAATGATAAACCAAGGATATGTGGTTATGTTATGTACCAAGGATAGGTGGTTACGTTTTAAAACAATGACATGTGTGAAGTACCATTGGATTCTAGTATGTAACCCTTTATTTCAGTTTTTATATATAAAAAGTTTATGGATGATGGTTGGGAGTGTTTTTTGAACATAAAATTAGTTTTTGGCGGCTAAAGAAGAGGTGCATGGGTGGTGCACAAGTTATCTAAATTTTGTGGAAATATTAGGAGAAACAATGTGCAGTAGCAAGTTTGAGGTAGTACCTTTGAAAAAGATGGTGAAGGGTTTGGAAGATCACAAGAGGAGGCCATGAAATGCCTTTTCTAGGGTTGTATCAAAAGCATGGTTATTGAATGGTTTGCCTAATCATGTGACTAAACCGCATGCGGGTTAAAAACCACCTCCTCAAAGTTGGATCTTCATCGGCCTTTCCATTAATCCACTCATTGTCCCAAAACCAGATCTGAATTGTGATTTTTCTTCTCCTAATGCCAAATAAGGCTCTCCCATTTATCTAAAGGAAATTTTATGGCTTCCCATTGTGATTTGAAGATGGATTCTTGAGTTATGTCATAGTTCTTCATTGTTCATGTCAAGTTTCCTTAGAACTACTTAGATCTACTTCTCTTATCTTCTCATATTCTTGTATATATTCCTGTTATGGGTAGATCTAAGATTTTGGATTCCAAATATGTTGAGATTTTTTCCTTTTGTTGATGTGAGAAGAGATATAAGATGGTTTCATGGATAATCAACCTAGTTTCCCAAGCGTTCTTCATCTTTTCTCGATTTTCATCAAAACATTTGAGGTAGGTGGCTTGACTCTCGAATCCTATTTTTAGAAATGAATGGAATAATTTCAAATTGATTTCATTGTGTAGATTTTACTATGAATTGGATTCTATATGATTGATTCAAACCCTTTTTGTTGATGGTTGTGGAAATTTAGAAAATTGGTTCTTGTTAAAGAAGTGTTTTATTTTTGATTTTAAAATGATGTTTCATATAGGATGTTTCTAGAATAAAAAAATTAACTTTATGAAAGGGTTTTCAATAAATCTAATGTTTTTACGTAAATGCAATATTTATTGGAATTTTTTTGTTTAATGGTTTTCAATAAAATAATGGTTTTAATGAAGTTATTTGAATTGGATTATTTAAATGGTTTTGGAATATATGGGTTGTGTGAGTTCATGATCGATGGGCCCATGAATAAGGGACATGTATCCTTAGGTTACAAGGTATGTGACCATGTATTAGGGGTATGTGTCTTTGGGACATAAGTAAATTGTACGAGAGACCGCTCATGAGTTTGGAACTTTCAAACGATGCATACATGAGTGTGTATGTTGTGAACCATGTGATGGGTATTCCAAAATGATATTTCAAAATTAGTTTTAAAGACTTGTTCGATTTATTTTTTGGAAGTGTGACTAGTTGGAAAATTAGTTGAAAATATAACTTGTTTACTCTTATTTACAAATGGTTTTTGAACTTGTTTATATTTAGTAATAAAATATTTTTGGAAATTGTTTTATATAAAATATTTTATATAAGTGTTTCTAAACTTTATATCCTAGTAATTTGAGTTGGTAATTCATTGGATAAATCCTATTGAGTTTTATAATCACTTATTAATTGGCATATTGTTTCTTTTTCAAATGTTATTTTCTGAGACATGGGATAAGGTAAAGTATCACATGTAATTAAAACATTTTCATGTTACATGGGATATTTTGTGATGTTGGAACATAAATCTGTGAAGCATGGAGTCTTTTGGTCATCTTGGAGTATTTATTTATTCTTTATATGTGTACCTTGTTTTGGTTTGCCTTCTTCTATAACATACATTTGTGTGGTTTCGGTATAAATATGATAGTTGAGTTGTCTTGTTTTTATCATGCATCATATAGTGGTTGATGGGTTATTTTTTTGGTCAGTTGTTTATTCCATAATGGGTAAATTATCCCCCACTAGCATTTTAAAACCTTCGGTATTTATTTATAGCTTTTTACATCTAGGGGATTCCAATTGAGTCCTAGTAATGATTCATTGTGTTCTTAATCCAATAAGAATAAGTGCGTCATTAAAAATGGTATTATATTTTTTGGTCCCTTCTTAACAATTGTTCTTCACTTTTCTAGGTCTTAGAGTTGAAATATGTTCTTATCTATTCCTTAGGTTGTGATCTAAAAATGGATTAATATTTTTGCGACATAAAATGTATAGTATAAAAAGACGTAGCAAAAATTTTTATGCTGAAATTCAAGTTACCAGGGATTTGGGTACATAAGTGTTCGGGATACACCTATAGGATATTGGAATCTCAATATCATGGGTTTAGCCAATGAGATGAGAATGACCTACATTGTAGACGAATGAATTCCCACTAAGATTGCATATTTAATTTTTGATAAATTATTTATGATTTTGTAGAAAGGTGGAAATATTCGAAAAATACTACAATTGTTTTCAAATGAAATATTTTTATAGTTGAATGGTTTACGCATTTTGAAAATGGATTAATATTCAAAAGTAGAAATGGATTTTTCAAAACAGGTTGAATGTGTTTGGAAAAATTTGTGTGATAGTTGATATGATAGAATTTGAAATTATAATCCATCAGTTGCTAGAGAGTGGGACTTATAAATTTTGTTTTCTTTTTAGAAAATGGAACTTGTTAGACATCGTAGAAAACTACCATAAAAAGCTTCACAGAACATCATTGAACCTAACACATAAGTGAAGCATGTGTTGGTTTGTAGTATCATCCAAGCATTTCATGTTGTGGAAATAGGAAACCATAGGGATAATCCAAGGCAGGTGGATCATTCAATCTAGTTCATGAAGTAGATTCCACCCATCTTTTAGGGTGATTCTAAAATCAAAAAGATAGAGGTGCATCTGAACATGATGAATTGTATATTCAATTTCATGAACATAACATCAGTGTTCATGGTTAATATATAAATGTATATACTCAAGGATCTTGCAAACCAGTGGTGGGATCTAGAGGGGCATGTTATACTAGATCAAGGCCTTTCTTCTAATTATTTTGGGGAATTTTTAAATAAAATATTATGTCCTCATACGTTCATGATACAATGAATGATGGATTTCATGAGCTTGAAGTAATAGAATCTCTCTGTCAAAGAGTATTCTACTAAATCTTTAAATTTAGTGAAATTTTCACTGGAGGTTGTGACTAGTGCATCCTTGAAGGAACACATCTTCAAATCCGGTGTAATTTAAGAGATTTGATCGGAGATTTCGATGATTTGTATTAAATATTATAATGATATGGTAAATACAATGATAGTGGTTGAACGTGATGTCTTAGGATCTATGAGAGAAAGAAGTATGATGATACCTAAAGAAATGGTGTGAACACAAATTATGGTAGCTAGAAGAAGATGGAAAACTATTTCCAAGGTGGGGGAGGGAATCTGAATCAAATGGGTGGAGATGTGAACCTTTCTATGTGACCCAAGAGAAAAGAAGTTTGTTTCTAATGTGGTTCATTTGACCAAATAAATTGAGAGTGTATGGAACAACCTAGAGCATGGCATAACTACAGGAATATTGGGAATCATCAGCTTTATAGTCATAGTGCTCTGAGGTCAGCTACTTGAGAGACTTCTCAGGTGTCACAAGAATCATATTCTTTGACTGGGTGTGTAAAAAAAATCATACTCCTCAGCAGAATTGGGCTACCACTGGTGATTCTTGGAATACCATGAATCCTCAACAAGGAAAATATCATCATAGCAACAAAGAGTAGAGTGCAGCGATGAAGAAATTATATGAAGCTGAGTAGGTGATTGTAGTTGATCAGGTTGGTCCATCTATAGTGATAGGTATAATTATTTTGAATTCTTCCATTATGCAAGTGTTTCTAGATACTGGTGCATCACATTATTTATTTGATTCTCATGCCATTAATTTTCAATGTTTAAAACTGCAGATGATTCCTCCCATTTTAAAACATCAAACCCCCTTAGTAAAAAATATTATCATGCCTTTTGGTGTAGAAATTGTTCTATAAACATTGATGGAGATGAGTTGAAATGAGACATCATGGTGTTAGAGATGGGTGTATTTAATTTAATCATGGGTACTGATTTGTGGAAAATGATCAAGGCTCAGATCGACTGTTCTAGAATAATTGTTCGTTTAACAAATGAAAATGGAATTGAGCATCTCTACATAGGATAAAGGGCTGTAAAGATAGGTACAATGGGTTTATTGGCACATTAGTGGGAATGATTTCTTAAAAATTGGTGGCATTGACTTTTGCATCAATAGAAGAGATACATGATAACAGTTTTCCAGATATTTTGAATCAATTTAAAGATATATTTCCCAATAACATCTCTGGGTTACCACCTATAACGGAAGTGGAGTTTATGATTGATATCCTTCTATGGACCAATCCTATTTCCCTTCATTCTTATAGGATGACACCTACAAAATTAGGGGAATTTAAAGTGATGTTGGAATATATGGAAATCAATGGTTTCATTCAGCCGAGCATATTTCCATGAGAGGCACCAGTCCTGTTCATGAAGAATGATGATGGAACTCTAGGGCTATGTGTAGATTATCATAAGCTTAACCATGTTACAATAGAGAATAAATTTCCAATTCCATGCATTAATGATATGTTTGATCAATTGAGGAGAGCCCAGTCGTTCTCTAAAATTGATTTGCGATCAAGAAATCATCAACTATGAGTTTCGAAAGAATATATTCTGAGGAAAATTCTCAGAAGAAGATATGGACACTATGAATATGGAGTCAGGTATTTCGGTCTTACAAATGCACCAAAAGAATTTATCAAATTGTTGAATCAGATATTTCAGATATATTTAGATTCTTTTATTGTAGTGTTTTGATTAAAATATTATGTATTCAAGAAAAAGGGCTAATTATGAGCCTAACTTTATGAAAGTGTTATAAATCTTGATAGGTCATCATTTTTATGCCCTACTTTCAATGTGTCATTTTTGGATTAAAGAGGTACAATTTCTCTGTCATGTAATTTCTAAAGAAGGTGTCTCTGTGGATCTAGAGAAAATAAAGGCTATTATCTATTAGAAACCACTGAATAATGTCTTTAATATATGATGTTTTCTTGGTCATACTCATTAGTATTAATGCTTTGGGTGTGAATTATAATGTCTAGTATCATAGATGACAACATTGAAAAAGAATAAAAATCAATTCTGATGGAATGAAGAATACAAGAAGTATTTCATAGAGTTGAATGTTAGTTTTATATCAGCACCAATCTTGATTTTACGAGAATCAAGAAAGGGGTATGTAGTGTACTTTGATGCTTCGACATCTAGGTTGGGATGTGTTCTCTTGAAAGGAGACTATATGGTTTCATATGGTTCAAAAAAGTTGATAGTTCATGAAATGAATTACCAATACAGGATTTGAAGTTATTTTCCTTTGTCCATGCCTTGAAGACATGGTGTCATTTTCTTATTGGTTATAAATTTACTGTGTTTATGGATTATAAGAGCTTAAAACACATTTTCTCACAAACATATTTCAGTCTGATGAAAAGAAGATGGTTGTAGTATCCTAAGATGTTTGACTATTATTTAATGTATACACTGGGAAATGGTAATTTGGTAGCCAGTGCATTTAGAAAAATTCATATGTGCAGTGGGAGAAAGAAGAATTAGATGAGTGGAAGTTAATGTCAGTCCTAGATGAAAATAATGTTCAATGTGAATACTAAGATAATATTGTAGTTTTCTTTTTAGTTTATGTGATTCCTTATTTAGTAAATATGGTCAAATATCCAAAAATATTTGATGTAGATTTCTTGGTTATGAGTTCAAAACTCAGTGGTAAGGATATCATTAAGGGAGGTAAACATGATGGGAGCTCCGTTTTGTGGTTCAATGATCAGATGTTTATGACTACGGATTGTCGGTAACAACTTCTTCATACATACCACCATTATAGATGGGTTGTATTTCTAGGTATAAAAGAGATGTATAAGGCATTTAAAGAACAATTTTTGTGAATTTACATGAGAAGGAAAGTGGAAGAGTTCATTTCAAGATGCCTAACTTGTCAGTATATTAAGGAATAACATCAATCAATAGTATTTGTGTCACTATCTCTCCCTATACCAATGTGGGAATGGGAACATATATTTATGGATTTTGTTACTGGCCTACCAATAACGATTCAGAAACACGATTCCATATGGGTGAAAGTGGACTAGCTTAAAAAGTTGGCTCACTTCATCCCTATTCATGAATCTCAATTAGTGGAGGATCTACCCAAAATCTATAACAACGAATCGGTAAAGAGAAATGTAATATAAGTTTCAATAAATTCAGATAGGGATATGTTGTTTATATCTAATTTCTGTAAATCCTAAAAAAATCTCTTGGCACTCAGTTGTCTATGAGTACGGCGTATCATCTTATGATGGATGGACAATCCAAAAGGATGATACAAACACTAGAAGACATTTTGTGGGCCTGCGTAATAGATTTTGGTGGCTCATCGGAAGATAATATACCCTTAGTGGAGTTATTTTATGAAAACATCTATAAGGCCTCGATACTTATAGATCCATTTGATGCATTATATGGGAATCTATATCATTCTTCACATTGATGGGTGGAAACAGTTGAGATATCAGTAGTTTGGATGAGCCTTTCCCAAGAAACTATATAAAAGCTTTTGTTGATATGTAAATGAATATAGATGGATTAGAGTCATCATAAATCATATGAGGATCATTATCAAAGACCATTTTCATTCGCGGTGAGTGATCATGTGTTCTTGAGTATTTCCCCATGATTTGTACATTTACGTTTTGGTATGTAGGGAAAGTTATCTCCTCAATACATTGGACCTTTCACAATAAAAGAATGAGTTTTAGAGGTGGCATATCAGTTGGTATTTCCACCACAGTTCAGTTTGGTTCATAATGTGTTCCATGTATCTTAGCTCAAAAAGTATCAACCTGATCCTGACAATGTGACCAGATGGGATCACATTATCCTAGAACCAGATGCTTCATTAGTATATATCCCAATGAAGACTGTGGATAGGAAGGGGAACGTATTTAATGGAGAAAACATTGGTCTAGCTTGTGTTTTCTGTTAACATGGTAAGATTTAAGAAGAGAATTGGGAATGCGATAAGGAAATTAAAAATCAATGGCTGGAACTCTTTTAGGGAAACAAAGATTTTCTATTTTTGGGGACCAAAAGACTAATGGTTGGGATAATTTACTACCCCCACATTATAGTATATAATCCTTTATTTGTGTTTTTATGTATATAATGTTTATGGGTAATGTTTGTGAGATTTTGGAGAATATTCAATATGTTTTTGGGGGGCTTAAACAGAGGTGTACGGGCTGCACATGAGTTGTCCAAACCGTACGGAAATCCTTAATGATATCATATGTAGTAGCAGGTTTGAGGTAGTGGCTTCCGCATGGTCAGTGTACTGTTAGGTAGATCATGTATATATTCCCTGAGAATTATTTATTAATGAAGTAGTGGGATCATGATTTGTGCACAATTTTCCCAACCATGTGACTAAACTGTGCTCGGGTTAAAAAACACCTCCCTAAAAATTGGATTTAGGTTGTCCTTACCATTAACCAACTCATTTTACCCCAAATATGCTCTAACAAAGGATTTTTCTTCTCTTGATGACAAATAAGGTCATCTTATCAATTTGGAGGAAATCCAAAGGCTTTCATTGGTTATATGAAGGTGGGTTCTTGAATTATTCCATCGATATTCTTTGTTCTTGTCACGTTTCCTTAGATATACTTAGATATACTTCTAATCTCTTCTAATATTTTCAAATATAATCCTGTTATGGGTGTATCTAATATTTTGGATTCCAAATATATTTATATTTGGTCTCTGTTGATAGAAGAAGAGATCTAAGGTTATTTCATTGAGAATCGACTCCGTTCTATGATTATTCTTTGTCTATTTTTTGGTTTTTGTCAAAATGGTTGATGTAGGTGGCCTCAATATCAACCCCTCTTTGTAAAACTGAATTGAAAAGATTCAAATTGATTTATTTGTGTGTATTTTATTATAAATCTAATGATTCAGGATTGATTGAAACCTGTTTTTGGTGATGGTTGTGGAAATATAGAAGATTATTGTTGGTGAATAAAGTGTTTTATTCTTGATTTTCAAATGATGTTTTAAATTGAAATTTACTAGAATTATTAAAAATGGATATAATGAAAGGGTTTTCAATTAAAGTAATGGTTTTATTGAAGTGGAATGGTTAATAGGAATTGGGTTTTTAATGGTTTTAAATAAAATAGTGGTTTTATTGAAATGGTTTAAATTGGGTTATTTGAATGGTTGTGACATATATGGGTTGTGTGAGTTCATGTTCGACATGCCTATGAATAAGGGATGTATACCATAGGGGAAAAATTAATGTCTCCTAGGATTGGGGACATGAATCATTGAGACACTAGGTTATTGGTTTAGAGACAAATCATGAGTATGAAATTATTAAATGAAGCATGCTTGGGTGTGTGTATTGTGAACCATGGAATGGGTATGCCAAAATGATACTGAGAAATTATTTTTAATGCCTTGTTTCATTGATTTTCTGGATGTGTGAATTTATGGAAAATTAGTTAAAAATATAACTTTTTTACTTTTGGTTACAAATTGTTTAGGAACTCATTTAAATTTTGTTATAATTTTTTTTGGGAAATTATTTAATTTAAACTGTTTAATATAAATATTTCTAACCTTTCTATCCAAGTGGAGTGTGTAGGGAAGTAAATGGTAAAATCCTATTTAGTTTAATACTAACCCTTTCATTGGAACATTGTTTCCTTTTCAGATGCCAACTTTTGGGAAATGGGAAAAGATAAAGTATCATATTTATTTAGAACCACATCATGATACTTGGGTTATTTGGTGATGTTAGAGCATGGAGTAGTGGAGCATGAAGTCTTTTTGTAATCTTAGTGTATTTATTTTTTCTTCTACCATTTACCTTGTTTTTGTTTTGATTCTTCTATAATATAATTTGGTGTTTTCTATGTATAACGATGACGGTTTAGTAGTCTTGTTTTTATCATGCGTCATACAATGGTTGTTTGGTTTTGGTTGTTTGGTTAGTGGTTTCTTTCTTAAAAGTCAAATTGCCCCCACTCACATCTAAAAACCTTTGGCATTGATTACCATCCTTTGGGATATTCGGGATTTCACTTATGTCCTATTAATGATTTATTATGTTCTTAATCCCATGAGAATAAGAGGGTCATTATAGGTGAGTCTATAATCACTCTCTAATTCAAGTGGTATAGATGCTTACTGTATAGTTATTTCATTATAAGTGTGATATTTGAAATTATTTACCAAGAAACTTTTGAGTTTATTGAATTTATGCTATAATATTTTTTGGTCATATTATGATTTCTAAAAGGGTAAGCAATGGGATTATTTTTTTAAATAAATTATTTACTACTTCTTAAGGGTGAAAAGTATAAATTTTTGAAAATATTTTCTTGAGTTTTTTATTTTATCAAAGAAACATTTATCTATTTTTTCATTTATGTTTTCTTATAAAATGATTTTGAAAATCTATGGGAAAATAACGTTATTTCTTGAGGGAAAAATGTTTATTTTGATTCCAAACCGTACTTTGAAAAGGAAAATGATTATAATTAATCATGAAAAAATGTGTGTTTTATTAATTTATTTATATTATATAGATTTTTAAGTCCATAACATATTTTAAAATATTTTTCTTATGGTTTAAGGATAGATAATAATAAAAAATAATTCAAGTTGAAAGTCATGAATATTTTCATGAAAATAATTCATGTTTTTTATTGTTATATATTTTTTTAAAAATATATATTGATTAGAAGTGACAAATTTGTAAATATATAGTTTATGATGATAGAATTTTGATCAATATATACAAAACAAATAACCTAAATGTAATTTGGGAATGCAATAGAGTGAAATATAGTTTAAAATCACTATATTATTTATTATTTAATGTCAGGTTCTTATAATAAAACAAATTAAAAATTTAAAGTGAATAAATTTATTTTCAAATTAACTAATGGAGTTAATTATCAAATGATAAATTATAGTGAAAAAATGAATAATGAATTTATGTTTTCTTTATATTTTTTTGGATGATCATGGATCTATTAATGCATACACCTATATAATTTTTGAGATATTAGTTATGAACTACCTGATTTTTGAGGGTGGGTCATAACCTAATTACAACATACTTTTTCTAGTGGAATTATAACCAAGACACCTAAATTTTATGCAAGGAGTCACGGAAGTACAATTAGAATTTGAATAATGGGATACACAAAAAAATGATCGTATTATTAAAATCTTGTAGTCAACACTTGAAGAGAGGGAACATATTTATTGGAATTACTATAAATTAAAAATTAGAGTACAAGTGAGACAAATAGAATGAATTAGAATAGAATAAAGAAACCATGAAGATGATGTCTTATAAGACCGATGAAGCACATGAACTAGCCTTTGGGCATTGGATCAATACATATAATCCAATTAGGATTAGTAAAAAATATTTATTTCCTTGAGAGATTGTTTAGAATATATAAAAAGTGTTTTTAAGGATCACATAATCGTATAACTTTCTAGGAGTTAAGATTATTAAATATTCATTTAAAGGGAATTATGATAGAATTTCATATTTTATGTCTATATCATTTTAATAATTCATTAATACAATAAAACACATTCTTTATGTCACTATAAAACCAATATAGATCTGGTTAAACCAATTCAAAATACTAATAATAGTTCAAAATTATCATTGACAAAGAAAACAAAATCTATTATTATCAAGAATAAAATAATTAAAATTAAAATATTAACTAATAATTCAAAAAAATAGAATTTATGTTTAAAAAATGAAAACAGTATCTATACAACTAGGTTAACCAAATTCCATAAATATCACATAATTTATACGGGTAAAATTCAAATTCAAATTTTGAAAAACACTTATAAACTCTTGAAAATATGTAATTGTTAAAAATTTAAAAATATTTCATTAAATAATAAAACATATGTTTGAATGAGAAGTTTGAAAATAATTATTAATTTATAAATTAATAAAACAAATAATTCATTTTGAATAAATAAATTTGAAAATAGTAAAACATCCACATTTTTGTTTTTTATGAAAAATGATGATCAAATTTAATTGAAATTTATATCTACTAATAAAATTCAAAAATAAATTATTATAGTTAGTTAATAATTAATTTTAGTTTTTTAATAAAAAAAATTATAAAATTTGACATTAAGATTAAAAAATTCAAAATTACAAAATAATCAAAAAATTGGGCATATTGAAAAATTCTAGATTTTTTAGAAATAATTAAATTTTTGAACATACAATGAGTGTTGAGTGGCCATAAATTATATGAATTGTGTTAAGAGGACTTATTGTTCCATCATAAAGCATGGATGATTCATGTAGTTATGTGGTTGGTTCATGTAGTTATGCATTCAGCTTATTTAATATGTGGTTAGTGTACTAAACCTGTGAATAATTATAATGTGTGGTATGCCTGCTGATTGCATGATCAATTATAACCTATTTTTATTTGAGTGAACATAAGAATAATGATACATTTTTAGATATATTGGATGATAAAATCTTAGTCAATCCATTATGTTGAACATTCAATTGACGTGAAGATGTGCATATCATATATTCATGTGGTAAGAGAGTATGTTAATTCTACTGGGTATCAAATTTCCATACCCCAAATAAAGATTCGGCTATGTTGTATACAAAAAGTGAGGTTGCTGTGTATCATGAATAACATGAGGAATTATATATGAATTGTAGATTGTGGAAGGTATATATAGCCAAAATGGAAGAAACTCCCCAAACTATATACTTACAATTGATGAAGAATGTTTCTATGCATAACAGTCAATCCATGAATGCAATTAGAGAGAAGAAATCATGCAGAAGATAAGTATTACAAAAAAAACATGTGGTAGGTACAATTCATGTTGAATTATCATAAAATAACAGACTTCTTAAAGATTCATGTTTCTCATATAGGAGTTTGAGCGTACACAAGTGATAGGTTGAGGGTTCACATATGTTGTAGCATGATATCTTAAAACATGTGGTAGGTTGGAGTTTAAGATGAAATTTCACAACCTCTAAACATACGAATCATTATTTGGTCCTCTTGAAATATAATTGGATAAAACTCTAATATTTCAAATAGGTTAAATAAATCCTCATTATAAATTATCTTTCCTGAGATATCAATGAAAAATTAAAACAAATATAATTTTAAATCTCCAAAAACTATAACTATAATCTTGAAGATTCTTTGATAATTTTTTTGAGAATAAAAAAATATATTTATTTTTATCTTAATAAAATGTAGATATATTTATTAGTATTACATTATAGAAAATATTGTTATATTTTTAATGAAATATGTTTTGTAAAACACCAGGAATTGTAGCTCACAATACAATCAAAATACATTGATATTGTAAAACAGATTTCTAGATATTAATATTAACAAGTAATAAATAAAATATTGTATGGAATATTATTATTATAATAATAAAATAAAAAATATATCATCAAAATCACAAAAAAACTCCCATTTCTTGAATATTTAAAAACTAAAATGGGAATCTGTTAAATTCCTCATATATTTGAAATTTTCAAAAAAGATAGTATTAGTAAATATTAATATATTTATATTTAAAAAAAACAAATCATCCTAAACAACTTGAAAAATTACCATTTAATAAATTTAAAATATTTATAGTAAAAAATAATATTTAAATATGTTTTATAAATTAGATTTATAAAATTTAAAGCTTAAACATTATATTCTCAAATAGTGAAAAATTGAACAGTTTGGTAAAAATAATTTCTAATTGATTTCCAGTTATAACATGTTAATGGATAATTTTAGATTTATAAATATGTTCTATTAGAAAATGAAATATAATGTAAATATGATTTGTTATATAATAATATAATTGATTTTTGGAAATTGAAATTATTGAATAATTATCAAACTAATTGGAATATTTTCTAAATTAAAACTATATTCGAGAATATGTTTAATCTATATTTATTGAGAAAAATATGAATAATTATAGATAATTTTAGTTTTTGCAGTTGATAGAGTAACATATTTTTTTATCTTTAACTCCAAAATATAAATCTTTAACAAAGAAAAGTTCACATACATGATATAATTTTTCTGTCAAGTCTACATCCTCCAAAATCTATATAAAAATATCTAATTAAAATAAAATAATTCTTATAAAATAAAATTATCTATAGTTAATAGTTCATTTTATATATAAAATAATATTCTTAAGAAATTTTAAGTGAAATTACTTGAGATAAAATTAAATTCTTACACATAAAGAAACAATAAACATAATATCAGGAGAAGAAGCAGTCAAATATAAAAAACCACCAATCATTCCTCAAACCATTTTAGAATATAATGATTTACTAACATTATCAATATATATATTTAAATTAGTACTCATTTAGGTTTTAATAGTTTTATAAGATTTTAAACAAGGGAATTTAACTAAATATTTAGTATATTTAGATTGATTTATAAATATACCTTCATTTATATAATAATTTGAAGACCAAGAAAATAATTTATGTTCATACATAAAACTCATATCTAATTTAATTTCCCTAAAATTATAAATATCATTAAAAATTATCTCATATAAATATATAAAACTAATATATTCAACATCGATTTGAAAAATTAAAATATCATTTGAAATCCTTTTAAGAAACAATGTAGGATTTACTTCAAGTTATTAAAATCATTTTTAAATAAAAATAAATTAATTGTATCATACCAACCTTAGGTTATTAGTTAATATTGTTAATGAATTTTATAATTTTAAAATAATATTTGGAAATGTTTCATTTTCAAACCTTGGTGGTTTATCAAAATAATCTTATTCATAGATAAACCATTTTAAAAAACACTTTTAGAATCCATTTTAATTAATAAAAACCTCAAAAAGTGGAAAAATATAAAAAAACTATAATATATTAAAATATAAAAATAGTTTCAAAAATACTCATGAAGATGTATAATATCTTTTTAACAACAACCATGAGTTACAATTATTCTTAAAAATTTGACCATTTTTATCCATTTTATTTCTAAAAATATATCTAGTTCTAATAAAATTCATATCTATAGGGAACTCAACTAAATTTAGTACATTATTCATAGAAAATTGATTATGTTTAACATTCATAAAAATATTCCATTAAATATCATTCAATTAATAAAAAATATAGTTAGTGACACATTCATAATCAAAAGTATAATTTTCAAAAAAATTAAAAAATTTATTTCTAGTTTTTTAACCAAAATAAAAATTACCAATAAAATTACCATCAAGGTAGTCTTTATGAATTTTACAAGACATATAATAATATAGAGAAAGATAAAACTTAATAATTAAATATTCGTGAGGGTTTTACTCTCTAAAATTAAAATAATGAAATTCATCATGAAAATTTAGAAAGGAAAAATTATTTTTCAATAAATCATCAATAATATTAACTAGAATATATTCTTTTAAAATCATAGACATTTTATTATAAAGAATAAATATTCACTTTTATTTTAATATCCAAGAAAAATTCCTTTATCACATTTAGAATATAATATCTCTTAGTTATCCTCTATATTTAAAATATAAAATTTACTCCAAAAAGCATTAAAATAACCAATATTATGTTTTTTACCTGTAAGCAATTAATAAGTGGTTTTATTTTAAAACTATCTAATTATAAATATATTCATAATATTACAAGTTGTATTAAAATATTCTTCTGAAAAATATTTGGAAAACAACAGATATTTAATATAGTTTTATCCACTTAAATAATTGTTCTAATTTTCCATTCTATAAAACCATTTCTTGTTGTGTTCTAAGAGTAGTAAAATTATGAAAATTTCAATTTTCTTTAAAAATGTTTAAATTTAAAATTAATAAATTCTCCTCAATTACAAATTTTAAAAGAAATAATTAATTAAAATTTCTAGTTTTGAACCAATTTAAAAAATCAATAAATCTTGATAAAGATTCATTTTTATGAGACATAAAATAAATCAAAGTATATATACTTAAACCATCAAAAATCACAAAACAATTCATACCTCTTAAACTAAAAACATCCATAGTATAAAATAAATATAAATGAATAAGTTCTAATGGTCAATAATTTTTAATTTATTAAGATATTTATAACTAATTTTACATTGTTTCACATTTAAATAATAATCACAAATAACATTCTTACTTCTTATCATAATTGGAATCAACTAGACATGTCTTTTCCATGATAGTTTATATAATTACTGGAAGTTAAAATTTCCAAGACAATGATTTCTTAAGGTATCATCAGTTTCTATAGAATCAAGACACATTACATTCATGATAGTTAACATACAAAAATAAATAAAATAAATATTATGTTTTATGTTTTCATAAAATAAAACATTTTCATTTAGGAAAATGAAACATTTATTATATTTACATTTCACATTCATTCCATCATCATATAATTGTGAAATAATAATTAAGTTATATTTGAATCCTTTATCATATATTATTTTATAAATTACAATAATATAAGATATACATAATTGAAAAAATCCCTTAACCTTTCCTTTTTATTTTTCACCGAATTTCATATAGCTATCATATCATTGATTATATGAAAAAAACAACAATGGACATCAAGTGATATGTCTAGAGGATATAATATACATATACAACATATATTTTTAACTCTTAATGAATTGTTCTTTAAAATACTAATTAAATATAAAACAATTTTGGTTCACAAGGAATATTTACTTATATAATGTTAGTATAATAATTATTTGGTAACCATACAATTTAAATCAAGTATTAATGAGTAATATATAAGATCAATTCTATGAAATAATAGGTTTATCTTCAACAATATATTGAGAATCCTTAATAAACATTCATGATAATAATTACTTTGGGTATAAAATCTAAAAAATTTATAATTTGATATAATTCCTTTAGAACATTTAATAAAAAAACTATTATATATCTTATGTATTTGTTTATATATCCAAGTAAACTTTTATATTTATTTTTTCCTCCATTGAAATCATTTTATTGTACTCCTTTTATATTTAAAATAAATAGATTAATTTTATTTAAAAAAAAAATTATTTCTTCACATTTTCATTATATTTTATAAGGAGTATAAATAAATAAAAACTGTTCTATGTGAAGAAGAAGGTTTATTTTTAAACACTTAATTATATTGATTCAATTTTTTATTTTTTTAAGAATCTTTTTATGTCCTCGTTTTAATTATTTATAAAAATTAGTAATTCCTAAAAAACATTTTGAAATTTTTAATTTTACTCAATAAATTCTTCCATATTTGGTTTTTAAGAATTAGATTAATAAGAACTACAATTATAATAACTATTAACTCAGTAGTAATTTGATCCATCAAAAAAGGCATCCATTCCTTTTGATTTGTGATGTTATAATTTGAATCCTATTATTCCTTACAACTTCATAAAATAGTTAATGTTCTTTTCTACACTTTATTAAATATATTAACATTTTTTGAATGATTTAGTTTTAGAGAAATTTTCATTATGATTACCTTCTTTTTCCACTCATGACATGTGATTTTGGAAACATCATTATAATCTACTTTGAATATATTATTTTCATTATCCTTTTGATTTTAATTCATATATAATTTATTGAATCTTATAGATCATTACATAATTTTGTAGACACCTATAGTGAATTTTTTATCTATTTCTATCTTTTTGGTGATTCAGAGTCAAAATAGGTATAACGACCCATCCTTTAAATACATTTTTTTTACTTCAGAATTGAAGCACACTTATTACAACATATAACAAAACCAGGAAACGACCGTATAGTTATAGAGTCTTTAGAAACTTGGAAACATAAACAACTAGTTCATAAAGCATCTACATTTCCTCCCACTTATTTCATCATATCTAGAGTCCCTTTTTGGAATATCTTACTTAATAACCTTCTTCATGACCAAGGGAAATAAAACATACAAAAGGGTGTGCCCAAATGCTCAGTAAGGGTAAACAAAAGAAAAAGAAATCACATCATGAACATAACATTTTGTAAATATTAACCTGCAAAAGAAATCATAATTTCATACCATGGGATAAATCATAGAAGTGAAATGTAATCCGAATAATCATAACATAAAACATGGAACTTTGTGGCATAGACACATAATCATAGAGAATAATATCTTATTAGTCAAGAATCATTACCAAGACATCTTAGTGGACAATGTCCATTTCTGAACCGAGTTCACTCCTCATTTCAGTCCTATTTCACTAAGTCGGTTTAACCTGTCGTTCCAGCCATGTCTATCTCATTAGATATAAAATCTTTACCCAATGCATTGGAGGGAGATATAGGTCTCACCCATCTCATAGTGATACCATTCTTATGTGTGCCACAAAATCATAAACCATACATCATAGCATAACCCATGTAATAAGAATGGGAATCTTAAACATCCTGAAATCATTAAAACAATTCATATAATATAAAGGAAGTCATAAAAATATTTCCATCACAACATAATCAAATCCATGTAATAATAGGCATAAAAACAGAACCCTATATTATCTTAGATGGAAAATAATTTTTATAAAACTCTTGAAACTCCATTCTTGAGGAAAATATCCTTTCTACTTCAAAAACATTTTTCCTTTCTTAACATGTCATAAAATTTTAAACTAAAATAAGCTGATTAAAATTAAACTTGAAAACTTGTAATGGAAGCTTCTTGAAAATAATTTTTTAAAAAAATCCATTCATGCCGTATAAGTTAAAAAAACATTCTTCTAGTACTTTTGTTGGAAAATTCAAAAAGTACCTCGTACGAAAAACAACAAAAGATTCCTTTCATATCTTTTACTAAACACTCACCTATGGTTAAAATTGGATTTTTTTAAAAAATGTGGGTGGATGGTGATAATATTACATTTTGAAACAACATGGATGTGGATCATAAAATACAACCCAGTAATTACGAAAGTATAAACAATCTCGGATAAAAATGAGATTGTGATATTTCCCTTACCTTAGGTCCGATATTCTTCGTATGTGTCTAAACCTCCTGTATAATGATTCAAATAATTTTATTGACTTATTCCAGAATCATACTTATTTTTATGATATCATATATGATCATATTCATAGCTTCTTATTAGTAATATTTCATTACTACTTGTTTATTCGGGTGTTTATTACTTTTTGTTCTTATGTGTGTTTTGTCGAATAAATTATAATCCTTCTTTTTAGGTTATAGATAACTCATTTAAAGAATGGTATTAGTGTTCTATATATCATATTTATTCATTAAATTCATTTATATAATCATTTTTCAATGATGATCATGTAGAACGAGTCGCATCACATCGTGGAGACGGTATTCCGTACGTACGCACGAGCGATGATATCATTCCAATGATTGTGAAATTGTATTGGAGTGTATGTATAATATTTAAGAATCAATATCACTTTACAATAGTCATATATAGTCATTATTTACACCACTATACCCATCCAAGTAAGGTGGTGGTGGAAAATAGATTACACCACGGCGTGGAGACGATATTCCGTACGTACGCACTCGCGGTGATTTCGTTTTCTGTAGGATGGATAGATGGTGAAATAGGGTTGTTTCATACTTATAATAACATATCAGTATATGAGTGATACTTATGTTATTACTTCATAATGAACCAACTAAAGAAGAAGAAGTGGAAGAAGAAATGAATTTGAAAGAATTGGTAACGGACATTACCTCTTCTTTGAAACCCCTCTTTGAGATCTCCTTTTAGGGCACTAAAATTGGTCTTTGAAGAAGACCAGGACCTCTAGTATGTCTCTAGAGAAGTGTAGAGGAGAACTTTTCTGGTGTTGGCCGAGCTTGAAGGCACAAAGTGGTGTGAGGAAGAGGTGGAGGAGGTGCCCTTTTATAAGGGAGGAGAGGGGCTCCTTTATAAAAACTAAAAATATTATTTTATTATAACGTCAAGTTCGGTTTTAAATAGCTCCAAATTGATTTATTTCGAAGATAAGATGGGGATGGGTCGAAATGATCTCATCCAATAGAATTTAGACAGGTTTAGGTTCCTATTTTAACCTTATCATTTAGATGTATCATTAAGTTAAATAATTTTACTTTTATCGTGTCTTCTTGTGTTCTTATACTATAAGGATAATAAACTCACTATAACAAGCCAAAAAAACCCCAATTTGTTTATTATTAATATATATAACCTTATCTATGTCATTTGTCCGAACCTTAGATTTTTAGGAAAAAAATAACAATTAATAATATAATATTTTTTTTAAAAACTATTTTATATCAATTTTGACACTATTTAGTAATTGATTTTTGTGAAAATCATAACAGAATTATTAGTTATAAAAAAGTTAATTAAATCAATAATAACATGTCATATTAATCTAGAAAATTAGTGTAATTCAAAAAAAGTCTCAAATGTCATTTATTTGGGTATTTATAGCATCAATTATGTCAATATTTCATTAATAAGATAATTACTGCATCATCTTTGTGTCATAAATAAATTAACTTATTTAAAGTATAAAAATTACAAATAAAATATAATTATTTAGGAAATCTTTTTATATTTCTAATGAATATTTATAGTCGAATTTATCTTATGTATAACCCTATATTAAAAATAATTTTCTTATTAAACATTGATTTTAACTATTTTAACCATTCTTTAAATAAATTAATAATAAATGTCCTAATCTAATACAAGTGGGCCTAAATGGTCATATTTTATTCCTAAGGTTGTTTTTGGTCTAATTACACTTATCCAATAGAATTAGGACATGTTTTAGGTTAATAATAATATCATTTTTACCCTTAATTACCCTATTTACTTTTAACCGTGGTAAATAAAAGTAAAAAGTTACTATTCACCTAAAATTATTTTCATCTCATTGAACCACATTTTTCTTACTGACATCAACCGTATCTCTTGGATTTTTGAAATTACACTCACATAAGCGGTAAAATTATGTTTTATGAATAATTCAGTTTTTTAACTACAACTTAGTGGTTTCACTATTCATCAAAAATTGAAAGTTTTTAGAAAAATACCAAAATTCCACCCTAGGCTAATTTCGATATTCTGAATCCAAAATTGAAGTCCATTTTGAAAAATAAAATTTATAAAATTTCAAAAAGTGGTCATTACTATTCATAACGGCTAGTTTTAATAATATTTTAATAGTATATCGTTGTTTAGTGAAACTCGGTATTGCGTACGACGCAAGCTATCGAGGAAGGTCACGATTTCGTGTAAAGCAAGCCAAGCAAGTTTTGTTTGTAGAAAAAGATTCCTTTTATGATTTATATAAAACAAAATTATCGGGTGTTACAATAGGTATGTTAAATAGTTAAATTCGATTTAAATTAAACACCTTTCTTCTTAGTAGAATCATCTTCAGTGATGTTATTCCACTTCTGTTCGTATTGATGTAATAAACCTATGGTTTCATCCAATTTGTATTTCATATTTTTTTTCTTATATCAACTTCTTATTTCCTTCCATGACACATCATAGGTAGATATCTTTTAATCATTCAACAAGTACATTGTTATAAAATATTTCATCAAGGTTTTTTATTCCATTCCTAATTCACCTTAATCAATAGAACATCTGGTTGATGATTTCATATATACTCAACATGAAATCTTCGTAATCAACCCATATAATTCTGAGATATTTTATTATTTTATTATTAGATACAAGGTGAGTAACTTTCAAAATATTCCAAATTTTATGAGAAGGCTTATAAGATGAAACATTACTAAACACACTTATGTTAATATCACAATATATAATATTTATTACTTTGTAATTAAAAATTTATTTAGTAGAATTATTTAATGAAATAAGTGTGTTCATTTTCAACATTATCAGTATCCTAAAAGGGTACATTTTCCATATAAATCATTATTTTACTATTAATAAATTATTTTTTTATCTTATATAAGATACTAGAGGTGTTCTAATACAATGTTTGGAATTATAGATAATTCTTCATAGAAGAAGATTAATTTGACTTCCAATGGAAGCAATATTGAATTATACCAAAAGGGGGAAAACCCATGTCCCACCATATTATATATAAGAGGATCCAACTATGAATTATCATATATCATATCCTATACATCAATAGATAGTCTCAATAAAACTAGGAGTCTGCACACAGTTCCAGTTCAAGTAAGAGGAGTTTCTTAGAAAATGATTAAATATGATTGGGTCATTAAGCTTGAACATCCTCCAACCTCCTGTGTAATAATAGGGCCTTAGGATATAGAGAATTAGATTGAAATAGTATAGGTAAATTTGTATCTAGTGGAGACCTTTGGGAAATTTATGTATTTTTTTCCATCTTATTGTTTCAGGGATCCTCTAAAGGGTTTTTTTTTCAATTCATGACAAAGCTAGACCATTCTCAAATGTTTATAGAGCTTCATTAGTGACTAAAATTATTATATTATTAATCTTACTGTTTTATAGAGTTTCTTTAATTTACTCTTCTTTTGAAAATGAATAATGTACAAAAAAATTTATAAATTATAGATCAACCATCGATCAGTGGTAAAGAATCTGGTCTGAAGCATTGACCCAAGGAAAAATTTGAAGGTTGTTTATAAGTACTTGATGATTTAAAAAGGCATATAGAAGGTAAAACTGTAGGAATAATCCAAGATCATTTTATATTGGTTAATGGACATATCAGTTCTATGGTGGGTGCCTCTTATAGTAGTAATAAGAGGTGGTCATTGGATTTTCTAAAGGGTGGAGTTGGGTAATAGGAACATAGTAGGGTTCCTTATCCTCTAATATGGGAGGATAGGTTCTCTAAGGTTTCAAATGTTGGTAGAGTGGGCACTATAATAAATGTTTTCCATGACCGCATAACTAGTTCCATTTTGGTAGAAATATGGGATATCTTCATTAGTTTTTTTGAGGGAATTATAAATAGTAACTGCTAGGGATGGTGGGTAGATTTAGTCTATGACCAATTGATTTGGATTAGTTCCTCAGAACTAGTATATGAAACCATGGAATTCGATAACCCTGGTGAATTATGCACATTAGGGGAAAGCCTATGGAGTTGATGTAGGAAATATTTTTATAGTGGTCCAGGTTTTAGATGACAGTGTAGAGGGACCATTGACTATTTGATATATGATATTGATCACATATATGATACATTTTGCCTTTTTTAATAATGTAGAATCCCATTTTTTATCTTCTCGTGTGTTTTATAGTATTTAAATCCTAGTCAAGTTATATTTTTAGTATATATCCATTAAAAAAACTTGTAAAATAAAGGGAATTTTCATAAAAGGTATCCAGGATGTCCTGTAGTAGTTTCTATTTACGGAAATTACTGATATTTTTTATTACATAAATTAGAAGCTTTAATGCTAACTTTCACAGGGATTGGTTGATTAGTCTTAGAGAACACATTGACAGCTATTGGAGATAGTATAATTTAGTTCACAAAAGGGAGAGAAGTTTATTTTTGATCGATGGATGGGATGTTGGAGTAGGAAGAACATGTATGGACCTTAGTTAATTTGGAGCTTTTATAGCATAGGTAATAAGATTGGTTCATCTAGTAGACTAGTGGTAGATTAATCCAATTTTACTCCTATGGTGGGCCAACACCATGATGTTTTTCTAGAGGATTTTTCTATGACTTCATCCAGATATGGGATTTGACATTGATATTGAACAAATTATATGAGAAAAATATATATGATTCCTCTATATCATATGGAAAAAACTGAGATAAAGGAACTTAGTATCTAGGATTAGGATTTTGAGGTGAATGGTTTAATTAGACTGATCACATATCTCTATGGTGATCCAATGTAGTTAAAAAAAGGTAGAAAATATCATGTCTATATAATAAAAGATGAACTAGGTGACCATGAATAATTTAGGATCATTTTCAAGGATCAATTAATTGTTTGATCTGTTATAGGGAGATCTAAGGTTCTCCAAGGATGACATATGATCAAACTACCACTAGATTTGAGTCAAAGGGGAGAATATTCTTAAGACAACATTTAGGATTAAATAGAAACTATATGATCATTTTTTCAGGACATTTAGGATTACTAATTCACTAGTGGTGTTAATAAATATCATTAATACAACCATCCATACCTATCATTACTCCTTCATTATGCTATTTTTTGATGATATACTCATATAATCACATGCCTCAATGACACACAATAGAAACCTAGAATTTTATTTCATTTCAACTTGATCCCATTATATCTATAATAAATTTCCAAGTGTCACTTATAGATATAGGTGGTACATTATTCTAGGCAAGTGATCGCTCAGGTTGAAATTTATATGGACCTGAAGAAGTTAGAGGTTGTGATGTATTGGGAACAACTATTAAATCTTTTTGAGATCAAGACACTCTTTAGTTTAGTTGGGAATTATAGATGGTTCAAATATGAATTATCCCATTTGGAAGTGCCTATGAATGATCTTACCAAGAAGTGGTAAATTTTTAATGGACTGACCAGTGTGAAGAGGACTTCCTAGAACTGAAGATATAATAGAAAAATACTTTCATCCAAATATTACTAGAGTCTAGGATTAGATATGTAGTATATTTCATTACCATAGGTGTTTCATAGGGGATGTGTTTATGCATAGGGATCAAGTAGTGGCTAATGGGTCTCACCAACTATAACCCCTTGATATGAGATAATGTACCTATGATGTGTACATGGTTTTTTTGGTCCATGCACAAAGTATTTTGGTCCATTATCTCTCCAATGATATATTTTTTCATAAAAACCCCTAATAGAATGTGATACATATTATCCTAGTAGGATATAAACCTCTAAGAAAATAATTGGGTTGAGTATCCACTAATATATGAATTTGAGATGGATTATTCTCTAGGAAAAGTTAATGGTGTTGTATATTCTCTTATCAAGAAAACACATGAGCTTGTAGAGAGAGTATCAAAGGAGGAATGAGAGTTGATGATATTGCTTGCTGAATGATTGCTGGATGAATATGGGGACGAAGGAGTGATAAAAGTTTCTCTTATGGTTATCAATATGACATTTGAGGACCATATGATGGTTATCCAGGAGTCATATACCTATTTTTTAGTGATGTAAGAATGATCGGAAAGAGTTGACCCATTTCTTGGATGGTTGATTAAAAATTGTGACATGGTCTATATTCATGAGAGAAATATGGTATCCACCTTAATAAGGGAAGAGTTGATGAGGGAATGCTATAACTATTACATGATAGTACACCCTAGTTAAATTATGATGTATTAGGAAATTAGGTGACAGTTGTAGTGTCTAGGAATGAAGGGAGACATCACATGCTTTGTCTCTCACTGTATGACATTTTATAAGATCAAGGTAGAGAACGACATCATGAAGGATTACATAAACCACATCTTAAGCCTTTTATAAAAGTGGGATGAGGAAATTAAGAATTTATAATGGGGTTTCCCAAGACCCAAAAAAAGTCTAGATGTTGTTTGGGAAATAGTTCTTTGGCTAATGAAAGTGGAACAATCATTTCCAATTTGAGAGACACATTATACTGGTGAGTTAGGATGTATTTATGTCCATGTAGTTTTACAATTACATAGCATGATTCTAGTATTATATTGAATAGATATTCATGTTTTATATTATAGTTTTAAAATGTATTACAAAAGGATTAAGGGACTCTATTAAAACTAAGCATGGTGTGTCATCCACAGACTGATGGACAGTCAGACTAGATGATCAAGATCATGGATGATATGATTTATACATGCATCCTAGATTTAATTATATCCTCGGATTATCATCTATATTTTTTTAGGTCACCCACAATAATAGTTTCTAGGATTCAATTTTGATGAAACATTCATATGATATTTATGACCATCCATGTCTTTTACCCCTATATTGTCATGAGGTAGGAGAGGAAGATATTGTTGGGATGCATATGGAATATAGAACCCTAGAGAGGGTTCTGGTGATCAGAAATTTGTTTCTTACCACTAATATTATTAAACACACATATTATGACTAAAGGAGATGAACTTTGGAGTATTTTGTTGGAGACCATGTTTTCTTACTGGTGACACCTTAGATGGGGAATCATAATTTACTGTGGTAAGAGAAACTATAACCATATATTGTGGGAATAATTTAAATAATAAAGCACGTAAAAGTATTGGTTTACCAATTGGACCTTCCTCTATGATATCACGATGTTTATAACATGTTTAAAGTCTCTCAGTTTCAAAATAATGAGCCGGATCTTGTGCATGTGATAGAATTTGAAAACAGTTATTTTCACCCGATGAATCATTTATGGAGAACCTTGTGTGAATTATAGACTAGAGTGGCATGAGATTTATTTCGGAGATTGTACCAATTATTACAAACTTAATGATATAAGAAAAAAATTCAAGATGATCCGTCGGAGTAGGAGCATTTAGATCAAGATGAATAAAATGAGTTGTTTGAGAAAGGTGACTAGATGAACTTCCTGAATATGAGAGTTCATAATAGGGGGAGATTTGTGACACCCTAAAATATTAAGGAATGAAAATGTCTCAGTTTTAAAGGATAAAGCGGGATGTAAAAAAATTATGTGGAATAATATTCTATAGATTAGTTCACATTATACACCATAAAGGGTGTAGTTACAGTGTGGTTAGAGTACTTCAATATAAAGGTCATATTTGGTTATGTTATCCATTTTATAATAGCTATGGTGTGGAGCATTGGCTATATAATGAGGGTCTGGAAGATATATTTTTAATAGTTATACCAAATTTTGTGTCATTACACCACGATGGGTGGTTGCATCATAACATCACTATGAGGGCTTAGAGGCTGCAAAATGGTAATGACCATTTCACCATTGTTTTTTTCATGGTTTATAGTATATCTACATTGACAACAACTTGGATTCTGAATATGATTTTTAATAGGATCCATTATGTTATAGAAATATCTTTTGCATCATTATTTTCAAAGACTAGGGACCCATTGTTCTATTTCCCAATATGCTAACGCTGATGCCAATTTTTCTTTATTTACTATATATTACCAAGGCCCCTAGAGTCATTAATTTATCCAACCATTTCTCTAAAACCTTGGGTGACTCTTTTAATTCTCCAAGGAAACTTAAAGCCTCTAAAATATTGGGTTCATATATGGAATTTGAGTATCAATTCATAGCACTTTTATTTGAGTTCCTCTTCTATTATACATGGTTTTCAAACCTTCTCTTTAGATAAATTAAACATCTACACTTATCTCATCACATCCTTCCAAAATATTTTTCTATATTATATTATATGATGACTTGAGACTAATTATAAATATTCTTGTTTTTAAGTCTTGATCTAGTTGTTTCGCAGGAATCAGTTGAGTACCGACTCTTGTAGAATCTTGATGGTGACAAAAATATGCTTGAGGTTGGAAGTTAATAACTATTTAGATACCTTGTATAATGTTTTTTCTTGATAATGAATTAATGAGTGTGAATGTATCATAGGAGACCCATATTTTACAATGATCACATGTGGGTTTATGTGTATCCTATGAGACCCATGTTTGATATTGATCACAGTTTTTCTTGTGTGCAGCCAATGAGGCTCCTAATTCATATGCTACGTTTATTTTTATATGTATTGTTCTATATTTTATGTAAATGTATTAGCCTATGAAGGTTTTTCTTTTGGTAGAAAATTATAGGTATAGCATGGTGTCCTGGTTAATACTTATAGGAGGAGATTCCAAATCATGTGATAATTAAGATAGTGGATTGAGAAATTAGGAAGGGGTAAAATAGATTTGAGGCCTAAACTAAGGTAGATGAATGATTTGATGGAAAAGTGGTCATAAACCATGTAGAAATGTTATATGAAAGACTAATGGCCTAACCCGTGATATAAATAGGACTTGAAATCCTTATGGTCGAACCCACATATTTTTATCCATGTTGATTTCAATATATATGTGCAGTGGAATTTTGTCCTACCCTACATGAAAACTCCCATTATGATAATCATTCATGTGTGTAGTTGAAACAAGAATGACTAGGGTTCATGGATACATTATTATCACGCAACAACTCAATAGATTATTTATTGTTGTTTATATGAGAATTCAATTATTTTCATAAAGTAATCATCATATTCCTGAGAACTTATGTGTAGTATCTTTATGGCCAACCATAGACGATGACTTCCATTATGACATTCCTTCCTGAATGGTGCTTAAACCACTATAACTAAGATTCCTTACAATATGATTATCACAAAACCACTAGACACATTATTTATGATTACTTCTATGTACATTTACATGTTATCATGAAATAAACCTATATTAAATGATAAATTATGTCAAGGATGAATTAGTGGTTTTCTATTGAGTTCATAAATTTCACAGAACATAACCATCTTGATGCATGTGTACTTTTCATGACCAGGGATCCAGGAATGGGAAAGGGCATTACAACTCACACTTTATATATATATATATATCATATCTTAGTAGATGAATAATAATTACAATAAATAATGATCAATTCCATAATCTTTTAATTTAAGTGACATATAAAACATAGATTTGTAAAAAAACTATTTCATAAGTGAACTAAAACATCTCACTCATGGTTTTTAATAACTATCACCCTTATTAGGAATATCATTCATAAAACATTTCTTTAAAACTCAGTGAAAGGAAATATAATTAAGTGTGATCTCATATTCTTAGTAAGGGTAAATAAGGGAGATAAAAACATAACATGACCATAAGGGAATGATAGTATGTGAATAACATTTTAAAACTATATCCTAAATATCATAGATTGTAAACTTGATCTATGGTATTCTTATTAATAGTTAATAAGATATGTATCATAAATAAATCAACTAAAAAAATCAATGAGTGCATGACATTATCATAAAACATATATTTATGATATAAAAATAAGCATTCAAAATAATATGTCCATGCTACCCAATAAGACATTCCTAAAATTTAGTCTTGGAATAACTAGTTATGTACTAATTTCATGACTATGATAAATTATTTTGTGCCCCCATTTAGGATTGGAATAACCTCACATGCACCCTCTTATTATGCTATTGGGATAACCTCTTATGTAACCTAGGGCTTTTGTCTTGGGATAACCACAAATATACCCTCTTTTTAGGAATGGGATAACCACTTGTGTAACATCTTATTTTAGGATTTTTATAATCTTATTTTTACCCTTTTATACCCTAGAACAATAATAATTACCTCATACATTGGAGGGAGTTATATGTCCCACTTTTCATGTAATTATTACATTTGTGAGACACAAGATTATAAAACAATCATCATATCACAACCCTTGAAAAGAGAACCGTTTTCATAAATATTTAATTATAGTATAACCCAAGAGAAATAAATGGTTTTCGTAAAAATACTTTCATCATATTTATAAAGAATGAATAGAAATAATAAGATGGAACCATTGGATTATATCCCTATTAAAACATAACTAACACTGATGTTTTTTGTCACCGATGAAAGGAAATTCCATAAAATGATCATTAAAACATTATTAAGAAAAATTTCCTTTACATTATGATGGCACTTATTTGAAATATAAAATTTACTTAAATATTAAAGAAATAATTTCCAATGAAAATGAAACTATAAACTTGTAAATGATGTTTTAAGTCATTGATTTTTCATGATGGTGGAAAATTCCGTTCATTTCATGCATAGTAAAAAAGATTACATTCATATTTTTGATAAAAAGTAAAAAGTACCTTGTTTGTAAAAAAACAAGAACATTACTTTTTTATTTTATTTAAAAAAACAAGTAAAAAAATTAAGTTAAAAATATTTTATGAATGTTAAAAAAATTTAAAACGTTTTTTTGAAAACATGGTCTTATAAGTGAAGGAGTTTTTGTCCAAAGAGAGAAATAAAGTTTCTTTTCCTTAAAACATTTTTTTGAACTTGAGTTAATAATGAGAGTAAAATGAAATGAAATGTTGTATTTTATGGAAATAACTATATGATAATTAATAATTGAGTTTATTTATATTTAGATCAAAATATTTTCTAATTGGAAACATATTTATAAACAATCCCAATAAACAATGAGATTGTAACCTAAAACATATACCACATTAGAGTCTTTTGAATAATAATATCCATGAAATAAATATCCTTAAATGGATATTAATATCCCATAATTTTCAATATAATAATTCAAAAAAACATTCATTTAAAATATAAACACCATATAAAATTAACAAGTGGTGAATGTGGCATGTGTCCCATGAAAATAAAAGTGAGATAATTATCCCTTACATGCTTTGGTAACATTTGAATTATAAGACCCATGAAATAATAAATTTAAATTAAACATTAGAATTTTTTATAATAAATAAATTTATTATATAACAGGTCAAAGGGTATATAAATAAACCTCATACAATAATATTGGTTCATAACATAAAATATTTCCCAATAAAAGAAAACTTTAGAAGATAAACCATTACCTCATGTATCAAATTTCATTATAATTATTCAAACATCATATATAATAAATATATTATTATAATAAATATATTATTGAACTATAACCACTTATATCATACCATATATAATTATCATAAACCTATTTATCACATGTTTACTACCAATAACTTATTAAAATCTTGTTTCAAGTAATAACTGCTGCATTTTTCATATATGTTTTTGTTTGCTAGTTTCAGTTTTTTATGTTGATCATAGTTCCATCATATAAAGAATTTAAACCATGATTTAAATATAATATATATTCATTGTAAATTAATTTACAGTAATCCATTAACATTATGTAGGATCCAAATTGAATTTGTAGATGCTCAATTACAAGAGGGGGTGAATTTCCAGTTTAAATTTTTTTACTTTTATCCTTAATGAAACTTATGTTTAATAATTTTAAACAAAGTAAATTCACAAATCCTCTTTGGTTCTAACTGAAAGAAATAATTGGAAGGGCCCAGATCCAATTATATGAAATGTAAACTTAAACAATTTAAGCTTAAGAAAACATATGTAGGTTTTACATAGAGAATGATTATACCTTAAAGAATATATAATTATATTTATATAAGAGTTAAACAAGTATAATAATTTAAAATAATGTTATACTTTCTTTATTTAACAAAATATAGTGGAAATAAAACTTGTAACAAAGCATGCAAAAAATTAGGGAATATTTTAACCCAATGAGAAAGGTAACCAACAACCTTGGATAATGGACCCTTTATTTATACATTCAAGAAAGTATTTCTTACCAAGAATAGGTTAATCCCCTGATAAGAATATCAGAGTTTGTCTTGATATCTTCAGAATCCCTCTAACATTAAGGTAGTCAGAACCTATATCTTCATATCCCTGGATGTACACGAACTTTAAGGTAGTCAGCACCTCTATCTTTATATCCATGGAAGTCATCGATTTTACATAACAATAATCAGATTCTCCCTAGGTTGAACAAGTTGTTCAAGGTTGAACAAGATGTTCACAAAACACAAAAGGAATAAGAGTTTCTCTCTCTAGAAATCACTTCATAGAATGTAATATCTAGGATTGTCAATCAATATAGTGCTTATTGAAATGAACTCTTATTTATAGGTAGGGATTCCAATGGACAGATCCTTCCTCCAACATATATATTTTTCCTTGAATTTCAGAGGGACTTGTACATGTGTCACTTAAAGAACTGTTAAAACAAATTTTACAACATCATTTTATGTATGAAAAATATGGGTAAAATTTTCATGCTAAAGAATCATTAATTTGTAAGGAAAAATAATATCATGTTTAAGAATCTATGATCCAATAAAATTTAAACAATATGTTAGTAAAGTCAAGTATCTTAAAAAAATTAATAATTATAATCTTGGAAATATAGAATGAGGAGTCTAAATATGTGAATAATCAGATTATGAAAAATGGATATTCGGAGTCTGAAAGCTGATGAATTCAGTATCTAAATTATATGGAATTAGATGTCTAAATATTGAAGAAATCAGAGTATAGATTATAAGGAATTCAATTTCTGAATTCTGAGGAATTCATAGTTTGAATTTCAAATAATTTGGACTCCTAATTTAAATGAATTCAGAGTTTTAATTTCAGAGAATTCAGAGTCTAAATTTTAGAGAGTTTGTAGTCTGAATTTTAGAGAGTTCGGAGTCTGAATTTTAGAGAATTCATAATTTCAGAGAATTCAGTGTCTAAATTTCAAGGAATTTAGAGTGTGATTTCAGAGAGTAAATTTCAAAGAATTTAGAGACTGCATTTTAGATAATTCTCATTCTGAAAATATAATGAATCGATATCAATGGAACAATATTTTTTGAGTATTTAGATAAGGATCCAAATTTTTGGCTTATAAAATGGTTAGACTTGGATTTTAGAAGACATTATATAATAAATTTTAGACCAAGGTAACGGTAAAACATTTCTAATAGAGAGAAAATTTTCTATAAGAAAATAATTCTTATAGAAATATAATTTTCCTTAAGAAAATGTGTTTGTGATTTTTAAAACATAGAGGAAAGGAAATTTTGTAAGGAAAAATTATTGAATCAACAATGTTTCTCTTTTTGGAAAGTACTAACAAGATTTCAAAAACTAATATAATGAATAATGATATTTCATTAACACATTAAAAGAAAAACATATCTTGATTAACTTATGACATATGATTAATAGAACTAACTCCCCCTTAGGTTTTTAAATCCTTAAGGATCATTTTATTATCTTTCAAAGAGAAGTTACTTTTTATTTCTTAAGAAAATCATCTTTAAGTAGATTCAACCTTGCCTAATCTCCCAATTTCATAGGAAATTCTGTTTTTTTATTAAAATTATTTTGATCATTATTTTATCCCCCTTTGTGATTTTCAAAAATAACTGGAGGGAATGAAAAAAACTGTTCCTGAAAGGTTGGAAATATACATTAAAAATTAATGGAATGATAAAAAAATTTCATTATGGTAGGAAATTTTTTTACTAGAAGAATAAAAAAAGATTAGATTGTTAGGATAATCATTGATCCTTATTTTCTTTTGGCATGATTTTTCTTGAAGTTGACTTTAAATTTTTTAGCTATTTGTGATCATTCTCAAACCTTTTGAGCAACTGATCTTGATCATGATCCTTCTTTTTGAGAGCCTTGATTTTTTCTTCTTGGGACTTTAGAATTGTTTCCTTGGACTTTACTACCTCTTATAGCTATTTTAAATTTTCTTTCAACTCTACCATGAGATCCCTTTATCTCTTTAAATTTAGAGCAACTAAATTCAACTTTCCATTCAGATTCTTATCCTCTTGGATCTTAGAAACTTTATCGAGGCTCAGTTTCTCTAAAACACTTATTGTAAGGTTTTTGATAGTGTCATATGAATTATAAAAATCATCTTTATCTAAATTTTGGGAGTCATCCATCATTTTTATATCATCAATCATTCTCTTAGACCTTTTTTTTATTTTCTTACAGGATCTATATTGTGCATCATAACCTATATGAAAAGTCTGGAACTCTATTTCAAGTTTGATAAACTTTTCCATGAGAATTAATATCAAATATAACTTCTGATTGATAGAATGATAAAGAAACTAACATCTCAAATCGATAAATGGAAACAAAGGAATTATGTTCACTAATTTCTTCAAATACTGAACAACAAAATACTGACCCATTGACAATGAATATTCTAAAGTTGAATCTTTTTGGTTAGGATATTTTTTTAAGTTACTCATCTTTCCTCTTGGATGTTCCACCACAATCTTTCTTATCTTTCAAAAGCTCAAATTTCGTAGACAAATCATCAACCACTTTCCTTATTTTATCATATCTATTAGTTTCCTTCTCAATATATAGATTTTCATGTTTATTATTTGAATATTGTATTATATTTTCTTCAACAACATTTTATTTCTCAGAATCTCCCTTAATATCATCAGGATGAATGAAATCGTGACTACTTCTCTCATCATTATAATGTTTATCAACCTCATCTTGTGCATCAAAATCTTTCCCTTGAGAGATTATTTATGTTGATTTAACATGAGAAGTTATGATCGATAACTTTTTTGATGGAAAATCTTTCTTATTGTATTCTTCCACCTCTTTAATCACATCTTGACTTTCATCTTCTTCCTCTTCTTTTTATTTTTCTAATTCTTCTTGTTGAGCTATCTCTTCTTCCAAAAAATTTCTCGACTTTAATTTTTTCACTGATAGTTTCTAAAGGAACTGGCTCTTGGAGGAAGGATTGTAGTACCTAGATTAATTTAGATGATTTCTTAGTATCTTTGAGAAAATTTAGGACAAGTTCAGTATTTGAAAACTTATACTTAATTTTCTTTTCATTAGATTGTTTTTCAAGATCTTCTGCTACTTGAAACTTAAAATCCTTTTCTTCAATATGGTTTAAACCAAATTTAGCATCACCATCATCCTCCCCCTTCTACTCTCTCTACTTTTCAACCACTTCATTAGAAATTTGTTTTTTCAGCTGTAGTGAAATTGACTAGGTTTCTAGAGTGGTTTTTTTGGATTCCATTTATTTCTCCTTTATTTTCCTCCAAGATTTCTTGGAAGTTTCCCATACCAGCAATTTTTTGGGTAAAGCTTCAACCTAAATTTCAAAAAGTTCATAAAACACTCCATTATTGATACTGAAACCAACGTTCAACCTCTTCAGAGTGTCATCACTCAAAAACATGATCATAAAGATTCTGGATTTTGAACTATAGTTAAATTTGAAGGATTATAAACATTGAACAATGATCTTTCACATGATCTCTGGATACATGATTATATAAGACATGAGGGATCCATTATTAATGTTATTGATGGTCATAATAATGTACTTGATCAGGTTTACCTTTCTATGATTAACCAAGATGTCTATCATAAAGATATCAATTTTCTTAAGAGATTTGGTGCCTTTATGTAACATGCCGACCCAAATCACCACTAAAACAGTGGCCGGACCGGTCACCACATGGAATCAAGCACGTCTCCCCATTTTCCAAAGGTTGCGGACTAGCAGTGAGGGTCTAAGGATAGTTATTAGGGAGACTATACCCACTTATTAGAGTTGCACATCGGTATATCATTGTAAATAACCAACAATATCAATAAATAGCGGACGAAAAATAACAAATGATAATGTAGAAGAATGTATATTTTATAAATATTTTACAATGAAATGGCCAACATCAATTATATAGCAGATGCATGCATGACATGTTAATGATACTAAAATGGAAAATATTTTACAAAACAGCATTATGAACATTCCATTGCAAAAATAAATAAACAATGACTATTAGTCCTGAGGGAAGTCTCCTAGATCATCCCTAGCATTCGCTCTGTCCTTTTCTTCTATCATCCAAGTAAATAAAACTGGCACAATCCTGCAACCAAATAAGAATATACTCGGGTACCCCAGTGCAATGTCAACCTGAGTAGGGTGTGAGATATAAATCTCAGTAGGTCGGGACCACATATGTCTACCCAAATCGTGACATTCATTAAATAATTTAAACAGTACAAGCATGCATAATTATGGTAAGCAATAAAGTGTAAAAATATACCCAAGCACATTTTTATGCTCTCAGCTGGTGTCTGAACCTCTATTATACATTTTTCAAGCATACAAAATAGTCATTACACAATCCTTTTCATTTATCAATCTTTCGAACCTCATTAAACTAAAAAATTCTCGTGATCTGGACTATGCTTGACATTCCCTATATAAGTCACTCACCACAGATGTCTCTAAACTAAATCCAATATTGTGCTTTGTCTTGGATAATACATCATAAGATATTCAATTTAATCTCTTATATACTATATCTGAGACCCTCCTCTAAAAAACATGATTTTCTCCTGGGTCCATCCACTAATAGTGATTCACCCAATTCATTATTAAGTATGAAACATTTCTCATATTCAATTCACAAATCCTAATGTCAAAATGGTTTTCATTATCCTATTAATTCATTTCATGTACGAATAATTGGACCCACATTCCAATGTCAATTAATGTTTGTAGAACATCATGTCTAGCACCCTCGTGGGTATTTGGAGCATCAATCCTTGTCTCAAAACACTTATGTGTTTGGAGTGTCAGTCCCTGACCCATAAATAAATATTTTCTTGCAAGCTAGGTGTAGAACTCCATGTCTAGCACCCCGTGACTATTTGGAGCATCAGTCCTTGTCTCACAACCCCTTTATCTATAATACATATATATTTATCATTGGTGTAGAACATCAGGTATAGAACCCCACAACCATCTATTAATTAATTCCTAAATTAATTAATCCAATCCGTTAATTAATTCAAAATATAATTAACAACATAAATCGCTCATCAAAAGTCAACCATTAATTAGCCATTAAACTTATCAATAGTAAATAATTAATTAACAATTAATTATTCTTGGAAATCCAAATAAATAATTAACTCAATATTTAATTATCCAAATTTTTTAACAAGTCTGAACCCATCCACAGAAATAGTGATTCAACTAGTACTTTAACAATATACATGCACGTCATAATCATCACAAAACATGCTGAACAAATTCCCATATATTTATCAACCATCTCACGCAGTATCTCATAATATAAAACTACTCAATCCAAGAATACTTAAGGAATTGAAATCTAACATGCATCAAAAGGTGAACAGGGACAACAGTCGTAACAGACAATTAATTCACAATCTTAATATAATGCATTCAAATTAATTTATTCAACAATTAATTAATTAAATCTTACCTCTTTAGAAAATTTTCAATTAATTTACCATTTTACATTTATCATATAATAATTAATCCATCCATTAATTATTAATAGTTTTTAATTTATATTCTAAACATTTCAAATATTCAATATTCTCAATAATTAGTAATATGCATAGTTTTTATTCCAACTCATGTGATGATAATTAATTCTACATTTAATTTCCCTATTACCCATTCTTCCCATTCAAATAATTTAAATGTTTAATAATATCACTTTAAATAAATTAGAAAAAAATGCTTAAAATAACACATGTTCAAGTCCTCATTTATCTCACCTGGGTGAAATCATTTAGTTACAGAAAAAGTTCCATGCATAGACATATCATAATCAATGAAACTCACATTCTTAATTTATTTATAGAAGCTATAAATCTTAAATAAAGTGATAGGTATTTGGGACCCTGCCTTAGGGTGGCACCATATTAAATCAGAAGAACTTTAATACACTTGGCAGTAACCATTCCACAACTTGTCCGCAATCGCACGCGCGCACACCTTATATATATATATATATTCACGCACATGAACTGCAACAATATAAATAAAACTCAAAATATTAAAAATAGGTACCCAGAATGAAAGTAGTAAGGACTAATACGCCTCTAACTAGGAATCAAGGATTCATAAAAATTATCACGGCCTTAATTAAATGATATGAAACAATACCAAAGTTAAGTAACCTTACCCAAAATATGACAGAAAAGTGAAAACGAACCCATATGTCTCACCATTGTCGGTAGATACTGGAATAAATCCCCTAGGGTCTATAGGAACCCATTGCACATCCCTAGAACCGAAGAAACAAGGAAGCCCAATAAAACCTGAACCATAAGATTTTGGCTAACAAAATAGGGCGAGGGAGAATCCAAACGACCGATGTGAATCACAAAACCAATGCACATAGACTCACCTCACTGAGACAGACAAGTTTTAAGAAGACATTGGGATGATTTGATCATGCAAAGAGGAGCCGGTGAGGGGGGTGTAGCGTGCCTCAAAGGAGGGGCCAGGTGCATTTTTGATGTTCCTCCAATATGGTGGTGCACCACCCACATGTTCTCTCCCTAAATTATAAATTACAACCATGATAAAATAATAGTCTTAATATAATATTAATAGCATTTATTATTCTCATTTAATATAATGTCACTTCATGAACTAACATTTAAATAAATGTATCACAATATATTCTGAAAACCCCCATTAATCATCCAATAAAATTAGTACAATAATGATAATAATATCTTTATTTGTATTATTAATAAAAATTTCTTTTATTTAAATTAAAATAAAAATAAATCCTGTTAAAAACCCTATAACTGCACAGCTGACCCACACCATTTGACTACCCGTACACAACCTAATATCTAAATTTAAAACGGTTTAACTAAATTAAACCCCACTCCACATTTATTCCTTATTTAATATTACCACTTAAAATTACCCTTCTTCGATAACACCCAACTCATCATTATTTAAATAATTATCTCAACACAAATTAATTAAATAAAAACCTCTGATTCGTAGCAATTATTTAAATTCTTATTGAACTTTAATTTAATTAAATGAAACCCCAAATAATCCATTATTATTATTATTATTACTCAAATTAATAATAACAACCACTCATAAAACCATAATAATAATAACTTAATTAATTTTTTATTATTCAACCATAGATAAAACCCAACACCTCTTATTAAATAAAAACACTTCTTTATTAATTACGAGACTCCTTATTTAATTAGACATTTATTTGAGATACCCAAAAGCCTCATTAATTTTACATCAATATTATACCACATTAAATATATAATTAAAATATTTTAACATAAATGTTACACACCATTTAATTAAAAATGCTTCTTCATTCATTATTTTCTTAATAAATATTTCATAATTAATTATGAAACTCCCAATTTATCACAATATCATTAATATGATAAAAAATCCAACCCATAACCCCTAATTTACTTTCCATAATAATAAAAATTATTGCATTAATAAAAATAAAATAATAATAATCTCATTATTATTATTTTTCAAACTTTTGATAAATCCAACACCAATATTTAATTACAATGCTTCATTAACTCTGAAACTCTTAATTTTATTAAATTTTTCTTTGAGAATCTCAACAGCGTCATTAAATTATAATAAATTATATACTACTTTAACATGAAATTAAAATATTTACACATGAAAATAATTTATGACACCATAATAATAATATTAACATTATAATTATTAGCACATTCCTATATTTAATAATAAACGGTCCTTTAATAATTCTAAAACTCTTCATTTGAATAAAAGGGTTCTTCAATAAACCCATAATACATATTAATTTATTTAATCATCTTTTAATTAATTCTTTACCATTTATTTAATTAAACAACCACAATAATAATAATAATAAATTTATTATTATTATTATTCTTAAAACCTTATTTTAATTAATTAAAAACTCTCATATAATACTATTTAATTAGATTAAATAATTTACTAAATAGGGTAAACTGAATGGGTTGGAACACAGTCATGCGCTGCCGGTGTAGATCCATTAAAGTGTAATTTTCCGAAATCGGTGTATTGAGACTCATCATGACAACTGTGAAAATTATCGGGTAATTATGCAAGTCCAAAAATGACACCTTTCAGTGTTCCAACACTCAGAATAAAATTACAAATCTCATTGAAAAAAAAGACCCATTAATAAGCTAAAAAAATTCTAAAAAATTCATATTTTAATCTATTTCAATAACACGAGACATTACAACATACCCACTTTAGTAACTTCTAGTCCCCAAGAAGCCATTGGTAACCACTACTAAAACAACCGACCTACCAAGGTCATTCAATCTTGTTAGAAGTGATGTGTTGTGTTCGCAACGCCAAACACACCTTTAACCCTTCACAAGCCTAATGGACAAGCCTTTAAAACCATAGCCAATGCTCAGTTTATAGCTTAAACATCGAAATAGTTCTTATATCTTAGGTCATTAGAAGGTACTCATCAACAAATGTGGTTCAATCTCAATCAATCAACAAAACATGTTTCACATGCTTCCCTTGAAATATGTCACATACCAAAAAACCAATTTCTCCCTTTATCAGACACGGTTTATTTAAAACTACCCAAAACCATCCGCATGTAAAACGATGTCCTTACCTGACCTTTGGTAAAATTTCCATGTCATTTCATCACTAGGATATTTTAAAAAACCATTCCTCAACATAAAAAGAAAAGTAGACCAAAGAATCAACGCATCTTGTGTACTACCCAGATAACAACCACTCATTAAGCCCAACAACATTTAAACAATAGGATGACTTAAGACCAATGCTATCTTAGTGTCTCCATGATGAAGTCAAGATATGGGAAAAGATCATCATATTCATAAGATGGTACTGTGATAAAACAAGGGTCATTAAGAAGATTAGTCAAACTATTACAAGACAACTATGTTCGAAAAGGTCGACTTCACCTGCTGACACATTTATCGAAAATGATGCAACAATACCCACCATATGATTTTCTATGACGTCGCAAGAAATGATTAGTCTCTCACCAGTGCATGTTTTTATAACACATTAATGCATGCATGTGACATTCCTCACACCATGATCACCACATCAAACATTGTTCATAAAATCTGTAACATAAACCTATCAGTGTACCAAAATAGCCGAGTCCCGAGAAGTCCTCCCGAGAAGTGGGAAAGACTTACTTTAATATCCTTGAACATTCTGTGGGTACTACCTACCATGGGATATCCCCTTACGATCATTAAAATCAACCCTCTCTCTTGGTCACACAAAACCAAAATCACATGATTCAAAAGTTCTTTTTTGTTCATTTTATCCATTTTAATTAATTCATTTCAACATTTCATCATTATAATGAATTTCAACAAACACAAAAGTACTTTTTCACAAAAATCCACTTGGTTTTCAAAACAATGCCTTAATGAAAAATAAGCATGATATCACAAAAATAAACTTTAAATATTTTCATTCATTGTTATTCAAATATAAACAAGAAATTTAGCATCTAAATTACTTTTACTATAAAGGAGACCTCCAAAAGTCCCATTTATTTAATCCGAGTTCACCAAAATCAACCCCACAATGGTTCATTTCAATGAAAAATCAACATTATTACATTCATAACCATCTTCAAAACATACTATGGTTATATGGTTTAGTCACGTGGGTGGCCATCTACCAATCGATAAGGTGACCATACAACTTATTACTGGTAGTTAGCTCCCATTTATCACAATCCACATGAAATTAACATTTTAACTTTAACAGCCCATTAATATATCAAAATTTCAATATCATGTTAGCATAAGAAGTAACACAACAAAATGCTATAACATAGAAGCCTGGAACAACAAAAAAACATGCTAATAACTAAGGAAGTATGGAATATAATCACCTAAGCATGTTAATTATATCACCAAAACATGCTATCTAGTGAAGAATGCTAAAGAAGATCAAAACATGGCATTGCACCCAAGGAACACAACCCAAATTATCATACATCCTACTAATGAAAATACATGGCATGTTATATGCATGAAATGTGAATCTCTATGTGACTAAGATGATGCATGTACGAAACATACTTGCTATGTCAGTCCAAGAAAATTAGTTTTTTTCCAAAATTTACAAAATCACTAAACTGCAGAAAATATGCCAATCACTCAAGGTGAAATCATATCAACTGTAACCTCTATTAGTATAAACCTAAATTCCCATCTCTAGCGAATCAGTCATTTCCCATTCAATTTTTGATCAGTCCCAACCACAACTATTAAACGAAGCACCAACACATTCCTTGTCTCATATCTACCAACCCAAAAATAGTAAGACAAAGGAAAATAAACCCTATGATACCACTTTGTAACGTCCTGACCCAACTCACCACTAAACCAGTGGCTGGACTAGTCACCACATGACCTCAAGCCCATCTCTTTGTACTCCAAAGGATACCGACTAGCAGCGAGGGTCTAAGCATAGTCAATGGGGAGACTATACCCTCTTATCAGAGTTTCACATTAGTATATAAAATTAAATAACAAACAATGAAAATAAATAGTGTAAGAAGTCTAATAAATGATAATGTAGTGGAAGGTATATTTTATAAATCTTGTACAAACAAATGACCAACATCAATTATATATTAGAAGCATGCATGACATGATAATGATACAAAAATGGGAAATAGTGAACAAAATATAATTCTTAACATTCCATTAGAAAAAAAATTACTCTAAGCCCCAAAGGTAGTCTCCTCAAGCATCTAGAGCTTATGCTCGGTCATTTTTTCCTTTCAGTAAAGTAAATTAAAACAACACAATCCTGCAACCAAATAGAATCTAATCAGGTACCCCCGTGAAATAGAAGACCATGTAGGGTGTGAGATATAAATATTAGTAGGCTGGGACCAAGAGTGCCTACCCCAAATTTTGACATTCAATAAATAATTTAAATAGTACAAGCATGAATAATTAAGGTAAGAAATAAAATGTAACTATTTACCAAAGTACCTGCTTCATCTCTCTGTTGGTGTCTAAACCTGTATTATACATTATTCATGCATACAAAATAGTAATTACAAAATGATTTCCATTTATAAATTATTCAAACCTCATTAAACTACAAAATTCCTGTGATTTGTACTGAGCCTGACATTCCCTGTATAAGTAACTCACCACAGATGTCTCTAAATACCATCTAAGTAATCAATGTTAAGACCAAATCCAAGCCTTTGCTTTGGCTTGGATAATGCATCATAAGATATTCAATTTAATCAATAATATACTATATCTGAGCCCTTACGCTAAAAAAATAGTGATTCTCTCCTGAGTCCATCCACTAATAGTGATTTAACCAATGTATCAATAAGTATAAACCCTTTCTCATTTTCAATTCACAAATCATAATGTCAGAAAAGTTTTAATTAACCAATAAACTCATTTCTTGTACGAGAAATTGGACCCATATTCCAATGTCAATTAATGGGTGCATAACATCATTTCTAGAACCCTAGTGAGTATTTAGAGCATCTATCCTTGTCTCACAACCCCTGAGTATTTGGAGCATCAGTCCCAGACCCATAAAAAATATTTTCTTATAAGCTGGGTGTAGAACGCCATTTCAAGAACCCCATGTGTATTTGGAGCATCATTCCCTATCTCACAATCCATTTATCAATAATACATATATATTTATCATTGGTTTAGAACATCATTTCTAACACCCAAAAACCATCCATTAATTAATTCATATATTAATTAATCCACTCCGTTAATAAATTCATCAATTAATTAACCACATAAATCACCCGTCAAAGGTCAACCATTAATTAACCATTCAATATGTCAATAGAAAATAATTAATTAAACATTAATTATTCTTAGAAAGACAAATAAATAATTAACTCAACAATTAGTTATCCAAATGCTTTAACAATTCTGAACCCGTCCACTCAAATAGTGTTTCGTCTAGGACTTTAACAATTTACACGAACGTCATAATCATCACAAAACATGCTGAACAAGGCCCATATATTTATCAACCATATCACTCATCATATCATAATATAATAAAACTCCATCCAAGACAACTTAATGAATTTAAATCTAACATGAATCAAAAGGTACCCATGGCCATCAATCGTAACAAACAATTAATTCACAATATTAATTTAAAGAATTAAAATTTATAAATTCCATAATTAATTAATTAATTATTATCTATTTAACCAATCATCAATTAATTAACCATTTTCCATTCATCATGTTATAATTAATCCATCCATTAATTATTACCAGTTTCAAATTTATATTATGAACATTTCAAATATTCAATATTCTCAACAATCAGTAATAACCAAAATTTTTATTCAAACTCATTACATGATAATTAATTCAACAATTAATTACCTTATTTCCCATTATTCCCATTAAAATCATTTAACTGTTTAATCATATCACTTTGACCAAATTAGCAAAACATTCTTAAAATCAACACATGTTCAATTCCTCATTTATCTCATGTGGGCAGCATCATTTAATAACATTAAAAGTGTCATGCACAAGCATATCATAATTAATGAAACTCACATTCTAATTTTATTTAAAGAAGGTATGAATATTAAATAAAGTGATAGGGATTTGGGACCCTTCCTTGGGGTGGCGCCATTTTAAATCTAAAGAGCTTTAATATACATGGCGGTAACCAATCCACAACAAGTCTGTAATCGTATGCACACACACCTTATATATATATATATATATTCTCTCATGTTCCATGAAACAATATAAATAAAATTCAAAATATTAAAAATAGGTACTCAGAATGAAAGTAATAAGGACCAACACACCTCTAACTAGGTACCGGGGACTCATAAAAATTATCATTCCATTAATTGAATGATGTGAAATAGTACCACAGATAAATAAACTTAACCAAAACTTGACAAAAAATCCAAAATGAACTCATCTGCGTCACCATTATAGAATAATGACGGAATATGGTCCAAACGGTCTAAAGGAGCCCCTTGCACATCCCTAGAACCCAAGAAACAAGTAAACCCAATAAAACCAGAACAATAAGATTTTGGAAGATGAAACAGGGCGAGGGAGGAGCCAAACAGGCGATGTGAATCATCAAACAAATGCAAATGGACTTACCTCACCGAGACTGACAAGATTCAAGAATAGAGCAGGATGATTCGATCATGCAAAGATGAGCTGGTGAGGGGGGTGTAGCGCCCCTCAAAGGAGGGTCCTGGTGCTTTTTTGATGTTCCTTCAATATGGTGGTGTGCCACCCACATGTTCTCTCCCCCAATTATCAATTACACACATGATAAAAAAATAGTATTAATATAATAATAATAACATTTATCATTCTCATTTAATATAATGTTACTTCATAAACTAACATTTAAATAAATGTTTCCCAATTAATTCCGAAAACCCCCATTAATCATCCAATAAAATTAATACATTAATAATAATAATAATATCCTTATTATTATGATTAAATATTTCATTCATTTGAAATAAAAAAAATAAAACATTTTAAAAACCGAATAACCGCACAACTGACCCGCACCATTTGACTAACCGTGCACAACCCGATATCTAAATTTACAATGGTTTAATTAAATTAAACCCAACTCCACATTTATTCCTTATTTAATATTACCATTTAAAATTACCCTTCTTTGATAACACCCAACTCATCATTATTTAATTAATTATCTCAACACAAATTAATTAAATAAAAACCTCCACTTCATAGCAATTTATTAAATTCTTTTTAACCTTTAATTTAATTAAATAAAACCCCAAAAAATTCATTAATAATAATAATAATAACAACCACTAATAAAACCATGATAATAATAATAATTGCACTATTATTTTTATTAATATTTAACCTTAGATAAAAACCAACACCACTTATTAAATAAAAACACTTATTTATTAATTATGAGACTCTTTATTTAATTAGACGTTTCTTTGAGATACCCAAAAGCCTTGTTAATTTTACATCAATATTATACCTCATTAAACATACAATTAAAATATTTTAACATAAATCTTACACCCCATTTAATTAAAAACACTTCTTTATTCTTTATTATCTTAATAAAAAATTCATAATTAATTACAAAACTCCCAATTAATTACAATATCATTAATTTGATAAAAAATTTAACCCATAACACCAAAATTAATTTAAATAATAATAATTATTATTACATTTATAAAACTAAAATAATATTAATCTCATTATTATCATTTTTCAAACTTTTGATAAACCCAACACCACTGTTTAATAACAATGCTTCCTTAAATTTGAAACTCCATATTTTATTAAATTTAATTTTGAGAAGCTCAAAATCGACATTAAATTCTTATAAATAATGTACCCGTTTAATATGAAATTGAAATATCAACACATCAAAATAATTTATGACAACATGATAATAATAATAACATTATTATTATTATTAGCACATTCGACAATTTAACAATAAATTTTTCTTTAATAATTATGATACATTTCATTTAAATAAAATGGTTCTTTGATAAACCTATAATCCAAATTAATTTCTTCAATCGCCATATAATTAATTCTTTAACATTCATTTAATTAAACAACCACAAAAATAATGATAATAAATTTATTATTATTATTATTATTATTATTATTAAAATGTACTTTTAATTAATTACAAACTCTCATATAATATTATTTAATTAAATTAAATAATTTATTAAATAGGGTAAATTGAACAGGTTAGAACGCAACGATGCGCTGCCCATGAAGATCCATTAAAGTGAATTTTTCTAAAATCGGTGTTCCGTAGACTCATCAGGACACCTGCAAAATATATTGGGAAATTACACAAGTCCAAAAAAATGACACCTTTAGGTGTCCAACACTCAGAATATAATTCAAAAGCTCAGTTAAAAAAAATGACATGTTTAAAAACTAAAAAAATTTAAAAAAATCATATTTTAACCTGGTTTAATAACATGGGACTTTACACTCCATTTCTCTAAATAATAAATACTTATAACCACAAATCTAACAAAATGAAGTTTGATGAAAGATTGTTGATCTTTGGATTCTTTACTCCAGTGATTCCAAGGCACTCATTTTACTTTTCCTTCTCGAAACTTCCGTCCTTTTCGGGCAACATGTGAGGGAAAAAAATTTCTTCACCATGTTAAGGAATACTGAGAATAGTTACAACCATGTGGAAGGATAATGAATATGTATTCCAATAGATCATAAATGAAAATGTTTCCCTTCCTCCTTTATAAAAACTTATTGAATCATAAAATTTTATGAGAATATCATTATAAACTATATCCCGATTTTTGTCTTGGCTAATGGTAAACTTTCCCATCGATTCAGCTTGATATTCTTCGTAATCAATGAATTATAATTGGAAATGAAATTTGGGTAAACAAACATTTGTCTGTAAAATTTTCAATCCTTGATTTCCTTGTTTGAAGACATCTGATTATTCAAGGAAACTTCAAACGACATTTAGAACATAAGGAAACTTAGAGAACTGAATGATTTATTTGAATAGAGGCAGATATTCAGTGCAAAAAATCTTGAAAAACTGATGTGGGACACAAATAAGGGGTTTTTTATATAGGCTTTGAGGAAACAGTTCCAATTCCCAATCTAATCCAATGGTTGAAATAAACATGATCTGATCTAATGGTTGATTTCAATGCCAATGAAGGATTTTAAAGGTTCCTATCTTTTGTGGTTTTATGGTAAAAATTAGATTTAAAGAAAGTGAATCAGAGGTAATTTTTTCTTAAAACTAGATAAAAATACCAACAAGTAAAATATCCAATTTCTTATATTTAAGTATGGAAACATACCTCCTTGATTTCTTAGAAATAATGATCAGTATTGATTAGGTTCTTCTTTAAGAACATTGATTCTAGAATGTTTTATAAAGGATAGAAAAATTTAGGTTTTAAAAAAATTAAATAAAATTTATGAAACTTTGTAATAAGGAAAGAAAAATTAGGTTTCAAACAAAATTAAGGAAATGTAAAAAATTAGGATTCAAAAACAATTTGAGATCTAGAAAAGTTTATCAATGAAAGGGAAAAAATTTAGTTCCAATTTTTTTTAAAAGAATAAAAAATGTACCCCATGTATGAGAAAGAGTTTCTTAAGGTAATAAGATAGGTTTCCAAAAAAAGTTAATATGGAAGATTTTCTTATGCTTATCATTCTCAACTAATTTTTATTATTTTCAAATATATCAGAGGGATAATATTTTATAAAAATTTCAACAATATGATCTTGAATTTCAATAAATTGATGAATAATATATCTTTTAAGTGTGTTCTCTCTAAGAATGTGATGCCTAATATCTATTTGTCTTTCACGAGAGTGATAAGAAATGTTTTTTCCTAGGTAAATAGAAAATTTATTATCCCAAAATATCTATGTCTTTGTAAAACTCATGCCATAGTCTTTGAGTGTGTGTTTCATGCACAACACATGAGAACAACAACTTCTAGTTTCTCATTATTCGGCTTCTATAGTGGAAAGTGCTAAAAAGTGTTTCTTTTTTACATGACCAAGAGACTAATGAATCTCCAAAGAAATTACAAGTTTCTAGATGTACTTTTTCTATCTGTTATACATCCACAAAAATCAGTATCAAAAAAATTAAAAAAAATTATATCCAGAAGAATAGAAAAGTCTTAAATCCATTGTTATCTTTAAATAGTGAATATTTATTTTCACTTCTTTTCAATGAGATTATTTTGGATTATATTGACATCCTATATATAAGTATAAAAAAACATTAAGTCTGGACGACTAGATTTTACGTATAATAAAAATCATGTCATACCTTGAAAAGATGTTTGATTTACTCAGTTTTTTAACTTCATTAAGATCATGAAAAATTGAGGTACTGATTGGAGTACTTATACTATTAGTTTTATCCTATATATACTTTTTAAGAAGATATTGAATATACTTATGTTGAGATATATATGTTCCTTTTGGTTTTTGAGAAATTTAAAAACCAACAAAGAATGTTAAATCACCTATCAAATTCATTTTAATCTCATATTTCATGAGATTCTCATATGAATCTGTAAAAGATTACTGAGTTGATCTGGATAAAATTTCATCAATATAAATTAAAATAATTAAAACAATTTTCATATCTTTCTTTATAAAAATAGTTGGATCATCAATTACCTTAACATAATTGTTTTGTAAAAAAAATCATGTAAGTCTATCATACCAGGCTCTTAGGTCTTGTTTAAGTCTATATAATGCATTGGAATGTTTAAAAACATGTTCAAGATGTTTTTTGTCTTCAAAATCAGGATGTTTTTCAACCTAAATATCCTTTTGAACATATCTGTTAAGAAAAGAACACATCATATCCATTTTAAAAGGTTTGAAATTAAAGAATGTTGTAAGGGAATGTAGAACATGAAAAGATTCAAGTCTATCAACTGGAGTGTAGGTTTATTCATAATGTATTCCTTCAAGTTGATTATATCCTTTAGCAACTAATCTTGCTTTATTTCCTACTATGATCCCATTTCCATAACATTTATTCTTGAAGACCCATTTTACTTCAATTATTGAAATTCCCTTAGTTCTTTCAACCAAGTTTTAGACTTTATTCCTTTCGAATTCATTTAGTTCATCTTCAATAGATTTAATCCAATTGTCATCACCTAAAGCTTAATTAGTTCTTTTTGGTTCCAATTTGAAAGAAATTCTATATGTTCTTCTTCATTTCATAATGTACATATGGTTTTTACAGGCTCATTTACATCACCAATGATATTTTCACTGGGATGATTCTTAATAAACAACTGACTTGGTATTTGTAAAACACGTTAATCAACATAAATTTGAAAATATTCATGGGTAAATACATCAGAAACATTTTTTTGAGTATTTTCTTGATTAGAAGAATCTTCCATCAATGGTTAATAATCAGTTTTTGGAAATACTTCCTAATATATTGGTTGGGGTTTTTTAGAAACAAATGGACCAATTTCATCAAATTTAACATGCATTGTTTCTTAAAAAATACAAGAATTTTGGAAAAAAACTATATATGCCTTATAATTAGTGGAGTATCCTAAGAAACTTCTTTCATTAGATGTGGGTGAGAATTTTAGTAATCTATCTTTAGTATTCAAAATGAATACTTTTCATCCAAATAATTTGAAGTAATAAAGTATATGTTTTCTACTATTCCACAATTCATAAGGTATTTTATCAATAAAAGGTATGATTAAAACTCGATTTATAATATAACCAGTAGTACTTCTAGATTCATCCCAAAAATGTGTAGAAATAGAATATTTAATGAACATAGTTCTAGTTATCTCTTGAATAATTCAATATCTTCTTTCAATAACACCATTATATTGTAGAGTTATTGGGGATGACAAGTTATGAGTAATACTTTTATTATCACAAAAGGTTTCCAAATATGAATTTTGAAATTATCCTCTATAATCACTATGAGTAGTTATCTGTGGGTTGTTTTTATCATATTTAATAAGCACTCTAAACGTTTTAAAATTATAAAATTATTCTGAATTATTTTCAAGAAAATAATCCCACCTTAAAATGGGGTAATCACCTACTAAAACAAATACATAGTATTTTCCTCCAATTCTACTAGTTTTTGATAGACCGAAAAGATCCATATGCACTTTCTGTAGTGAATCAGAAGCTTAGACTTTATATATTGATTTAAATATTGACATATGTTGATTTCCATAATGACAAGGATAACAAACTCTTGAAGAATCAAATCTAAGCTCTAGTATATCCATAATAAGTCTCTTCTATGTGTGTTTGAATAGGATTCTAAATTAACTGTTTCTTAGTATCTTATGTCATAACCTTGATTGATCTTCCATTTCACAATGGAAAGGTAGATCTTGGCTACTAAGTTCTTCTAAATTTAGTGTATAAACATTATCTTGCCTTTGGGAAGAGGGAATAAACTCTTCATTATAATTGTGTACAAAAAATATATCATTTCTAAAATTCACAAATTAACCATCATCAGATAATTGGATTATGCTTATGAGGGTTTTCTTAATATCGTTAACAATTAAAAAAATTTAAATTAAAGCATTCCTAAGAAGAAAAATGTTACCAATACCAACAATTTCCCTCTAATAATTATATCATAATGTTATATTTCCTTCTTTTGCCTTGATAATATTTTCAAATAATTTTTTGTGACCAATCATGTTCCAAGAACATACACTATCCATGTATCATATATTTTTGTTTCCACTTCCTTTATTTTCCTTAAAATAAATGAGTTAGAATTTCTAAATCCAAAATTTCATAGATTAGGAATCTTTATAAATTAAAATATTAGGAATCCACATTTTTATTGAAAAAATAATCATTATAAAAACCTAAGAATTGGGTTTTATTTTAAGATCATTTTTCTCCTAATTTCTACAACATTGACACTTAGGGAAAAAAATAAACACTTCGAGGAACAAAATAATTATGACTAAAAATAGGTTTTGAATGAGTATAACCAAATCCAGAACTATTCTTAAAAGGAAGAAGTTGTGAATAAATTTTATCAAATTCATTACTTCAAGAACTGAAATTTAATAATAGTTTTTTTAATGAAAATATTTTAGGTTTTAGTCTAATGACTAAATTCATATCCTCATAGTCATTATTTTTGGAACATGAGTTATTGTCCAAAACATTTTTCTTAGAAATAACATTTTGAAGATCCTTAGAATGTTTACCCTTCTCAGAATTGACTTCCTTAAGGTTTTTAGAACCACTTTCAAAATCAAGAGTTTTTCATCAAGACCCTTAGAAAGATATGATACTTATTTTTTTAAAACAGAAATTTGATAATTTTCTTTCTCAAACTTCTTTTATCTCATACAGTAATTATTTTAAAGTAGTTTAGAAAATCTAGAAACTTCTTCAAATGAAGGTAAAGTATTTTCTTATGATGAGGAAGATTCATCATCTCTAGATTCATAATATTTATCATTAGAAAAATTATAATTTAGTGAAATATTGGTTAAGGATTCATCATTGTGTTCCTTATCCAAAAAAAATTATTTTGAATATGTACTCCGGTTATAAGTCCAATATTATTTTGACCAGAAAATTATTATTCTGAGGATTCATTTGAAGAGTAACCATCACTGGCACTCTAGGTGTCATTATCATTCAAGAATTTCTACACTTTATATTTTTTATACATATTTCTATTCATTTTATAATACTTTCCCTTTCTTTCTCTTTTATAAACCTTTAGACAATTGTGTTTGATATGACCATCCCTATTTCATTCCTAACAAGTTACTTTAGAAAATTTATTGTCCTTTAGGTTTTTGTTCTTATATCTATACTGAAAATATTTCTTTCCCACAATCTTGTTTATACTTTGAGAAAGATTGGATAATTAATTTTTAGATTGTTAACTATGACATGATTGAAATATATCAACATAATTATTAGCTTTAGATCTAGTTACCATTTCTGGAGTCTTGTATTTAGATGTAGTAGTAAATGAAACACATCCATTACCATTTTTCTTTTTATTGAAATTAACATCTCTCTTAATTATTGTTTTATGAAGAATAAGAGTTTTAAATAACACATAAAGAGTAATGTTAGATAACATTATATGTTCATCAATAGTTTTCCTTTTAGATTCTAACTCATTTAGAATTATATCAATTATCTTGTCTATAATAACTTCATCAACTAGAAAATTATCTACCATAGATTTAAAACAATTGAAAAATGTCATAAATATTTATTGCACATTGAAAATAGATCATCCATAAGGAATTAATAATCTATCATATTCAGGTGTTAACACATCTCTTCTTGTTTCTATCACATTAGAAGTTCAAATTTATGTAACTTCAAGTTTCTTTCAAATACAGTCGGCACCTTAAGAAGAACATAGTTGATTGTATGTATTTCTGGTCATAGAACAAAACAATGTATTTTATACCTTGTTCTTAATTTAATATTCTAGTTTTTCTTGGTTAGTAAAGGTTATTAATTCCTTTTCTAGAATTTTGTAATATCTAGTGAGAATGACAAGGTTTTACACTCTAGTGTTAATGAATAATGTATTCATCCTATCTCTTTAGTATTCATAATTATTACCATAAAAATTTATGGAATCGTAGGATTAATATTCTCTATAGAAGAGTCATTTATACCTTCCATTAAAAAAATATATTTTTCACAAAACATGATAATAATAAATGTTATGTAAGAGATGTTAATAAATAAAACTTAGAGCAAGGAAAACTTGTGCAAAAAAACTTATTTTTATGTATAATTATTTTAGAGACATCCTTTGATACCAATTTTAGTAACAAAATTGAATATTTAGCTGCTCAATTACAAGAGGTGGGGGAATTGTAGGTTTACAAACATTGTCTTTTAACCTTAATGAAACTTATGTTTAACAATGATAAACAAAGTAAATTCAAAAATCATATTTGTTTATAACTCAAAATAAATAATTGGAAGGTCCCAGGTAAAATTATAAGCAACATAAACAAATATAAGTTATGTTGTAGAAAACTTAAGTAGGTTTTACTTTGATAAATATTCTTCCATAAAGAGTATATAATCTTATTTATATCAGAGTTAAACAAGTATAATAAAGATTAAGATAGTTATACTTTTTTATTTATCAAAATATAGTGAAAATAAAATATGTAACAATGAAATTAAACAAATAAGAAATATTTTAACCCATAGACAATGGTATCCAACAACCTTTTATAAAGGTCCCTTGATTTATACTTTCAAGAATTTTCATTTTACCCACACCATGGTAGTCCCTCGACAAGAATATGGGAGTCTATCTTGAAATCCCTACAAGACCTCGAACATTAATTTAGTCATCACTTCAGTCTTCCTATCCCAGGAAGTCCTCAAGAATTAAGGTAGTTTCCACCTTTATATTCTTATCCATAGAAGTCCTCAATTGTATAAATCAATAATTGGATTTGCACTAGGATGAAATAGTTTCTCACGGTTGAAAAAGATTTTCAAAAAATGAACAAGAGTGAGAGTTTTTCTCTCTATAAATCACACCGTAACATTTAATATCTATGATTATAAATCGATATAGGGATCATTTAAATGAGAACCTATTTAAAGGAAAGGATTCCAATTGTTGTCTCCCTTATCCAACTATCATATTTTTCCTTGAATTTAAGAGGGACCTATACATGTCTCACTCAACCAACAGTTAGTTAAAAACAAAATGTAGGACATAAATTTATGTAGGAAAAACATGGAAAAGTTTATCATACTTAAGAATCAATCATATGTAGAGAAAAATAATATCATGTTTAAAAAAATTTGATCCTATAAAATTGAAACAATTTGTTAAGAAAGTAAAGTAGCCAAAAAATATAGGATAATCAGAATCTAGGAAATATAGAATTCAAATTCTAAATATATGAACAATAGTATTCTAGAAAAATGGATATTCGGATTCTGAATTCTATATAATTCGGCGTCTAAATTCTAAAGAATTCAGATTTTAAATTCTGAGGAATTCATAATTTGAATTATGAAGAATTCAGAGTATAAATTTCCATGAATTTGAAGTATGAATTTATAAGAATTTATTTTCTAAATTTCATAGAATTTGATGTCTGAGTGTTAGAGAGTTCTGAGTTTGAATTTCGGAGAGTTCAGAGTCTAAATTTCAAATAATTTGGATTCTGAATTTCCAAAAATTCAGAGTCTGAATTTTAGAGAATTTCATGTCTGAAAATCAGAGAACTTGGAATATAAATTTTTAAGAATTTGGAGTATGAAAATAAAAAGACTCAATATCTATGAAACTATAGTATTCCATGGATTTAGATAAGGATTTTAATTTTCATCTTAAAAAATTGTTAGACATGGTTTTGAGAAGACATTAAATAATACATTGAAAACCATGGTAAGCGTAAAACATTTCTTAGAGAAAGAAAATTTTACATAAGAAAATAATTCATAGCGAAAGATAACTTTTCTTATGAAACATTGTTTCTGATTTTCAAAAACATAGAGGAATAGAAAATTACAAAGGAAACCTTATTGACTCAATACATTATAGATAGAAAATCAATTACACTATTCATGGAGATGGTATTCCCTATGTAAGCATAAATGCTATTTCCATTTTCTAGATGGATAGAATAAAGGAAAGGTAAATAATAAATCAAATTTATAGGATAATTTTATTATCATATATATCATATAATATCATTAAACATATTATTATTTGCAACCATTTTAAAATTAAATAAAAAATGTTCCACATCTCTTTGTAGAGGCGGTAGACTAAACATATGCACAAGCGACACTATAATTTTAAAATTGATTTGAATGTAAGAAGGTAGATTTGATATTACAATTAATAAGTACAAAAATTTCATAAACATAATATATATATATATATATATTTTAAATACATAATTATATCCATATATGAGAGGGAGTGATGGAAAATGAATTACAATGATTCATGAGGTGGTAGTCTGCCATGAAGACTATCGAAAGGTTCAAATTCCATTTGATGGATGAGGTGTTGGATATAGATTATTAAATTAATGTAATGAATTATAATTATATAAAAAATAATGATGTTATTATTCCATCATTATTGAATCATATTTTAAGGATTTGGAAGAATAAATAAAATTAAAATTCATGGTTAAGAACTATAACTCTTCTTTGGTGAATCCCTTTATGTTTACACCTAAAGACTTCTTAGGAGGGGTTCGTAATAAAGAAATGAATATATAAAATGGGTATAAAATTAAGGAATGAATATTTTTAGGTATTTTTATAAGTAAAAGGATATTCAAGTTTGGAGAGGAGAGGAGTGGGGGTGACCCATTATAAGTGGGGGAGGAGACCTTCTTGGAAATTACATGTAAATTTCAGAAAATAATACAAAAATATATAGTCATTCTGAATAAAAACATTAAAAATAGAAATTATATTTCAATATGGGATATTATATGGTTAATCTAAGGTCTTAAAATTAGATTTTTACAAGTTTAATTGGAAAAGTTACCCTTATCTTTTGGTTTAACCGAACTGTAAACCCATTTTAACCTTAACTGTGATAGTAAAGTTTTATTATTTTCACTAATAATTATGTCCTATAATTAATTTAAAATTAATATATAATATTGATTGTGATGATTCAAAATATGTAATCCACTTTACAAAATTCAATCAATACAATTGGAAAAAGTTATTTTAAAATTAATCCCATAGACATGATGGAAAATAATTTTTTGAAAGAGAAATTTTCATTAGTATAAAAGGTTTTTATATAAAATTAAACATCAAATTGATTAAAATAGAATAAATTGGATGATGAATATTATTATTAAACTAATTTAATTTTTTAATCCATTTTTAAACAAATTATATGTTGTAAATTCTTAAAATTAAATGATTGTTTTTAATAAAAATCAAGATTTTTATTTATTCATTGAAAAAAGTATTTTTAGACAATTTTAAAAAATTAAACCTAATTATAAACTGATGATTATAGAAAATAGGTTCATTTTTTAAAATAAATGTTTTAAAAGTTTATAAATAATTAATATAATTTTTTTTCATAAAATAAAATAAAAATCATTTTTGATACGAAATATATTTTCAAAGTATATAATTACTTTACAAAAAAATTAAGTCCTTATTTATAAATATAGTTTATCTAAAAAAGACAATTATACTTACTTTTTTAAAATATAATTATTCATATTCATATTATTTGATTAATGGTTAGGTTATAATGACCATGTTTAAATAATAATATTAATAGTATATTGTGGTTCATTAAAACTCAGTGTTGCGTGTAACATAAGCTATTGGAGAAATTAAATTTATCAGAAAAGACATTTCTTAAAATCTAAAGGTGTTATATTCTACCCCCTTAAAATTAATTTCTCCAACAAAATTAAATCACATTATTACATACAACTGACGATATTTATACCTCATTATATCCCCAGGTTCCCATATTACTTCCTAATATTGGTGGTTTCAAAAAAACATGACTAGGAGAGTGATCTCATTTCATATAAATTTCCCTTTATAATCCATAATCTTCTTAGGTTTTTCTTCATAAGAATGATCCAAATATAGTTGTATGACTTCTAAGTTCAATGCATGTGAAGGATCAGGTATGTACTTCCTCACGTGAGATACATGAAACATATCCTAGAATTAAAAGTGGTTTTGTTGAAGCACTATTTGATAAGACATTGCACGTACTATATAAAGAATACCGATGAATACAATATACACAGGGTTCATCTTATTTTTATTCCCAAATCACATTACCTTTTTCAATGGAAAAAATTAATTAAAACACAATCTTAGAAACATCGTATTCTAGATCACATAGATGATTATCATCATAACTGTTCATTCCACATTGTAATGTCTTTATTTGTTTCAAAATTGATCTAACCCTATTTTCTATTTCTTCATCCAAATCGGATCTTAAAATATTTCATTCTAAATCATCATAAAAACATATTGGATTTCTACACTTCCTTCCATAGGGGGATTCATAAAGAGCCATATGAATTATTGACCTAATGATATTATTGTAAAAAAACAAGATCAGAGGAAGGTGTTGATCCCAACCACTACTGAAACCCATAGAATATAATATCACCATATCCTATATGGTTTGAGTTTGTTTTTTAGACTAACAATATTTTCGTGAGTGATACATAGTTCTAAAACTCAATTCTATATCATGATATTGTTATAGAATTCACCAAAGTTTTAAGGTAAAACATAGATCTTGATGAGATACAATATAATGTGGTACCCCATGAAACCATACCAAATAATTAATATATATTCTTACAAGATAATAAATTGAGAAATGTTCTATGATATAAATTAAGTAAGATTACTTTGTATGGTTATTAACTATAACGCATAAAACTGCTGGAGAAGGTGTATTAGGGACACTTATTTTTACTTTGATTGCATGTATATTCATTTATTTGAATATCAATTAAACAACTTATTAGATATTACTCAGTATTATTCATGAAAATAATGTAATAATATCCTATTGTAACTTTCTCATTGATAAGTTTAGAGATTTTCCTTCCTATGATTAGAACATTGAAGTGCTATGATGATATTCTTAAATATAGTTCAATGGTAAATTTATTTTATGATGGGACACATAAAATGTGACTGTAAAGTGTGAGTACTTTTAAGAAGATGGGTATTATTCTCATGAAGTTCACAGTTGGTAAACTACTATATTAGAGAATATTAGAATTGATCTTCCAGAAAGAGTTCTGCATATTTTTGTGTCATCTAATATTCTCATATGTTAGTGTGTGTAGTGGTCACTAGACATTAACCTTATCATAAATGTATGAAATAACTCATTCACTTAGATTTGATGAAAAAATTTGCGATGAAATATGTTCACGATGTGGTAGGTTATGCTAGGTGATTCATGATTAACCTTTAATTAATTGACAATTTGAAGAAGAATTTTTTACTTCTATATTTATAGAAGATGATATCTCATCCATTTGATTGGAATAGATCCATCACATTAAATTCTTTGTCCATGGTGAATCAACTTGTTTATTTTAGATTGCAAAGAAAAACGTATCAAGTTCATAGGTTGATGAAACATATGTGAAACCAACTGGATGATATATTTAGATAAAGGGATTATATTATAAATTGATTACTTATATGTGGTTGTAATTGTTAAAATATTATGATCATTCTCTTGGGGGACTTGACCCATTGGTATAAATTAATATTTGAATTTATGAAATACCACGTAATTCTAATGATAAAGAATCCTAGAGGGTTAGACACGAAGTATTTCTATTGATATCTATTTAATAATATTTGAAATTAATTAATATAATATATATTATTATAAAGACCAAAGAATAATTTTATTTTTTATTACCATTTGAAAATATTTATTGATGAATGAAATATTTAAATTAACTATTTCTTCAGCAATATAATAAACAACAAGTAAAATAAATAGATTAATTATTATTATATTAATAAATATTTATTTCTAGGATGAAAAATATTATTTATCATTGCATTCATCATTTAATAAATTGAAATAAAAATAATAAAAATATGTGGAAAGGGGTTTGTTAAAGATTAATATTTTATTTTAGGGATGATAGGAAATTAAATAATATTTTAATTTAAACCCTACCGCTATATATAAATGCTTATGCCTATTATGTTAGTTGTGAGTCACTTAATCATATATTTAGAGAATAGAGAATAGTTGCACACTACAGACTTATGTATATATCTCTCTCAATACTGATTGATCTTGAAGCGATCAATATGAAAAAAGAAAGAAAATTAACTCACCATGATAACATCCAAAAATAAAATTTCATTTCTTGGATGTCAAAGGAGGATGTGTGGTTCACTACTAGTTGGAATCTACACATAAATCCTTACATAACAAAGAAGGTAATCTGAAATAGTTTTAAGAAGATCAATATATTCAATAAAGAAAGATCATAATCCAATCTATATCATTTCTTCCAGATCTAAAAAAATTAAATATAAATTTAATATGGGAGATCCTCTCACAATGTTTGGGGACATTTTATTTAATTCTTTTAAAATATATCACCCAACGAATGGTTCTTCCAATGCCTTCAAACAATCAAGTGGTATCAGAGTAGTTACTTTTAAATTTTATAATTAATTTATTTTATTATTGATCGTTGTGCCATATTTTCTAGTTTTAATTTATTATTATTCATACTTTAGTATAAGTTGTGTAAACATGTTACTGAAATATTAATCATGTTTTCTCAGTGTTTAATTTTCTTAATGGTATAATAATATATGAATAAAAATGGGAGATACCATCAGAATGTTCTAAGGAATCTTTCTAGAGAGCATGGGACACACAGTGTGTAGCCATATTACATTCCATATACCCAAGTTCCCATCACCTAGATATCTCATGAGATACATGAAATTTTGATATATTAATTACACATGATTCATTAATTTAAAACTATGTGTGGAATGGGCCAAACTGGCACACAACATATTATATTATGATGCGTGTAGATTGTGTACATGATATGTAGTCTACATGGGTTATCGATGTAATTTTCACAATCCGTGTGGTCATTATTCATCATCATACCACGTTAGATTGATATGAAAGAGTATTAATGATATGCATGATGTGTGTGTTTGGAACATGTTTTATATTTTATCATTTTTCACATAAAAAATAAACATCAATCCATTTAGTCAGAAAATAGGAAACATGAAATATAAGATACACGACGTGTAGCTGGACTGTACACATATTATAGTCTCTTAGCTGAAAAAATGATGAGTATTTTAGTTCATTTCATGTTAAAAAAACATTCATTCCACATTACATGTATTTATCTTTGAAATGATATTTAATTTACTATTATGCAAGATGAAGACCGAAGTGTGAATCTCAAGCACACAGTAAGATGAACAAATGACATGTAGCCGGTTAATACAAACCATGTATTCTGGATGAGGTATACATAGAATCCACAAGAGTGTACCTAAGATACACGAAAACTGAGGTACTCAACATGTATCAAGATAACCCATGTTTTTTTGTCTCCTACTTAATGTCATAATTAAATTTCATGAAATAATTTTTTTGTACGAAAACAATTTTTTTATAGGTTGTAACTTTTTGTGTTTGATAATTTACTAATGGTTTTACATAATTTTAAATTATAAATTAATTTATCTTAATAAATCATTAATTATTAGATTTTAAATTTATTATCCATGAATTATATTAATAATGGATATCTCCAAATAATTTAGATTGTCATTAAAATGAATGGGAATTGATTGATTGATTAATAAATAAAAAGAGCACTTATCTTAAGACTAAAGAAAAATAGGGAATGAATGATATTCAGTTACTTTTGCATATTCAATTCATGTTTGACCAGTCATGAGATTGATCAAGTCCTATGTATGTGTTATAATTTATTTAATTTAATTTATTGAATTAGTTAAAAATTAATAATTGTTAAATTAAAATTGAATACTTGTGATTCATCCCTCGATCCATTATTATGTAGGCCCTACATGTCCATGGTAATTTATGTAGTCTACATTAACCAATACTTTAGTTCCCATCACATGCATGGGAGTAATAAATGATGTAATACATAGAGTACCCCAAGGCACGTGGAGGCCGTTCAAGATGGATCCATAATTATGCCAATACAAATGATACAAAGGTGGATAGGTGGAATCTAGTCTCTCATTGCATGACCGAAAAATGAAACTATTCCTATAGTTTGTTGATTGACTTATTTTCAGTTCAATTAATCAATCATTTAGATAATCTAATGTTAACTTCATTTATTAATTTATTTTTTATATCTATTCAATATTTATTTCATGGATGGGAGAATTTAATATTATAAATAAATTAATTTATTTTCAGAGATATAATTTACATAAATGGATTAAGCGTAAATGTTTTATCCAACATGGTTAATTAATTAAGTAAAATCCACTTAATATTAACAAACATGTAAAGGATAAAACATAATAAAAATTATACCTAATAAATTAAAAACACATCAACTAAATATTACGACAGATTAATGCCTTCCATTACTTGATTGGGAATGTAACCATAGATCTATGTGTTTACATGTCCAAAATCTATACATATACATTAATGAGGGAGTTCTCATAATGTTTTTGTGTGGAAATAACTAAACATGTAATGAATTTAATAATAAAATTCTATTTAGTACAAATTTGGACAGAAATGATGAGGAAATACAAGTTAGGATTGGGTAGATCACTCATTAGAATAAGTAGTTACAAGCCTATAGTTGGCAAGACTGCTTACCAAAATACCTATTTATATTTTTCATGGACAAGGCCTAGATAATTAATAATTAAAATATGGATCCTTACCCCTAGAATGTATTGGAAACTTGAAATTATGAGTTCAATGGTGAGGGATATTGGTACTTGATAAAATAGACAGTGATTTAGAAAATATAATTAGTATTATTTCTCACATATTTTTTAATATTGTAAAGTAATAATAATATGATACTTAAAATTTTTGAAAATTAAAAGTTCATCTACCACACTATCCCTAAAATAAATATTAGAGAAGTCCATATCCTCATTGGTAGTAACTTCTATGATGGGTTTAGACACCATTAGGTTTTTCAATGCTATGAATATAAATATTCCATATTAGAATCTTCAATTCCTAATACGCCATCTAAGAAGGTAAGTGATAAATAGTTCCTTGTTTACAAAAAATATATGAATGAGGTGGTTTAAATTAAATTTTTTATTTTATCATCCATTTCTACTGAACTCATGATGTCACATGAAGACATGTATACTTATAGAATTCTCAACCATCTCGATGGAATATACCCAGATAGAATAAGAAGTGAATGGTTTTAGATATCAAAATCACTCTTTTTGAGTAAACATGCATAGGTTACGCCAGTTTGGCCTCACACAGTCAAGATCATTAGATACACTGATTTCCTAGAGGTTCTAGGGTTTTAACTCCACAAATAACTACGACCTGATCTCATTAATTAATCCTTCCCTATGATATTCGACAAAATTATTGTAAATTTTTCTATGGAAAACATTTAGAATTATCTCATGGATATCTTCCCTCTTCCTCTCCAAGTATATAAGAATATAAAGTGTGAAAAAACCATCCATCCTTATGGTAAATAAATTTAATTGGAATACGAATAACACTTTGACCAATGATTCTTCACACCCTTTAAAGAAGAGGAAGACTAAGGGGATTGAAATATAACAAGATGATTATTGTGTCGCATGTGGTAAGAATAAATACTGGAAGAAAAACTACACGCAACTGAAGAAGAAAGGGGAATCTATAGGTGCATTTCTTTCAAGGGCAATTTATCTTTTTCTAAAAAGTGTTATAGATATAGATTTTTGTGATCACATATGTATTCAAATATAGTAACCTAGTAGATTCAGAAGTATTGACCAAGGGGAGGTTTTTATATGAGAAACCAACTACTACAGACTTGTTGTTATCAATATCAGTGGCTACCACACAACATTACAAACTAGAATGATATTAGTATGAAAATTTTGTTATTATGTGTCATATGTTACCGAAAACATAATTTATTTACCAATACTATATTCAAATGGATTTATTTTAATGTTTGATATTAAATGATTATTCATTTATAATGATTAAATTTCTTATTATAAGGATCATTTAAATAATGGTATTTATGTGTTGAATTAAAAAAACTAAGTAATGGAAATCGATAAAAAAATTACTTCACTTGACTGATACCACACCCAACATTGGAATCAATATCCCAGTCATACAAATGTAAAAAATTTAACAAAATAACATAAAGATGTATATTTTTATTCTTTTGAACTAAAACCATATAGTGTATGTCACACAAGTTTATAAGGAAAATGAAAAAATGAACATTTACTAGAAAAGGTGAATGTGAAAAATAATTTCTAGAATAAGGTTATACCACTATATGAGGACCATTTCTTGTTGAAGAAAGTGGTTAGTGCTCATACTTTATAACTTCTTCTGATGTTTTTAGTTCATATGGATATTTAGACATATTGAGGTATAAGCCCTGTTGTTTTGATAAATTAAATGTGTACAAGAATGAATTTGGTAAATATCATGGTAATATTATTAAGAAAAAACACTTAGACTGGGGTGGATAATATCTTAATCAATACATCATTGATTACTCATGGGATTTTGGGACTCTATCTCAACTCACTCCCCCTTATACACCCCATTGGAATGGTGTAAGTGAAAGCAGAAACCAAGCCTTGTTATATATGGTAAGATCAATGACACATCATGTGAATGTTCCATTAACATTTTCTAGATATGAATTAAAAATATAAGAATATATAATAAACAGAGTTCAGATTAATGAAATAGATGGTATACAATTCCAATTATCGAATGTAAATAAACTTGTGTTTTCGTACAAACAATTGTGGGGTTGATAATAATTTTTTTTCTGGAATATTCAGGTAATAATATTGAACCATGAGGGAAAAATTGTATCTTTATAGGATATCTTAAAGTCACAAACGAAAACTACCTATGAAATCCTTCATAAAATGGTCATTATTGATAGATGTACCACATTTCTAGAGAATGATATTTCTCTAAAATAGATAGCAAGAGAGAGGTAGAACTCAATGAATTCTAATTTTAATATATACTAGACCTTTCATCGGAATAAATTCCACAAATTCCCTAGAATAAGAATTTGTTCTAGAGACACTAGTACTACATAAGATTATAAGAGAGGTAAGAGGACCATAATTTTTTTTATCTATTCATTGAGGATGGTTATACATTATTAGTTGATAATAATGATCCTCTAAAATAAAAGGTAAAAATAAGTGGCATAAATGTCTCCAAGTGGAAAGAAGCCATGAATTTATAATGTGTTACCTTGTACCAAAATCATGCTGAGATTTTAACAGATCCTCTAGTGGATGTAAATAACATTGGTTATAAATGGGTATTATAGAAAAAATATGACCTGGAATAAAACATCATTACCTATAATACCAAACTTTTAAAAAAATGATTAAATAGAATCAAGGAAATGACTATGATGAAATCTTTTCTCTAGTTTCATTGTTGAAATCCATTTCAATTATACATGTTATTATAGCCTTCTATGAATATTATATTTGTAAAATCGTGGTCAAAAAATCATTCTTTGAAGGAAACATTCTAGAATATGTCTATATGACATAACATAAAGGGTTTATGACTCTAAAGGTTTTCTATAAGATACAAAAATTTTAAAAATATATTCATGGATCAAATCCGGAATCTAGGTCTTGGAAATTTTTATTTGAAGGATCTATAACATAAATTGGTTTCCTAAAAAATGAATGTGATCCATGTTTATAAAAATTATTTAGTGGGAGTGTGTTCATTTTATTAATTATATATATTGTAGAGGTGTTGTGGGTATGAATAGATTAAAGAAGGTTATGGTAACAGATTATATAATATATTATGTGTATATTTTATCTTCTTAGGCAACTAAAGAATAAGCATGTATATAAAATTTGATCCAATATATTTATGTGGATACTAAAAATAAATATCCTATCATAATATATTGTGATAATACTACTATAGTGACTGTTGTAAAGGATCTGGGGTCACATCATCAAACAAAACACATAAATCATATGTATTATATCATAGAAGGATTTTTATTACAGTGGTGAGGTTGAAATGGGTAATATTTCCAAATAATAAAACATGTTCTAACCCTTTAAGAATTCCTTGATATATTATAAACATGTTTAATATATTAGTTCTAGTGGAATGAAAGACATGTGAGGTTGGATCTAGTCCATGTGAGAGTTTATTAGAGGTGGTGGAGTTGGTCCAACTATTTTTAAATTGATATCATGTATTTTATATTAGTTAAATTTTAATAAAATATTTTATTACATATTTTTCATTTTCTTACACTAAATTAATTTAAAAATATCATAGGGTATCTGTCACATTGAAAAGGTCTTAGAATTTCCCCTCTATGATGAGAACCTTGATGTTGTATTATGACATTCAAAAATATAGTTCTATGGTTGGATAACATTCTTTGATGTGACACATAGAATCTGACTGTTATGTATGAGTACTCATAAGAGGATAAATTTTTTTCTAATGATGTTCTAACTTTGTAATATCCAAGATGGTAAATTATGAGAACAAGTATTCCAGTAGGAATTCCCTACATTTTTTGTCATTGGATATTCCTATCTATATGAATATTTAATTTTCTGTAGACTATCAAATTATCATTAATTATTTTCATCACTCACAAAATTTGATTTTATAATGAAAACCATGATTTCATATGTTCACAGTGATGTAAGGTATACTGGTTATATCACGATTATCATTTTATTAATGGATAATTTGAGGAATTTGTTTACATAAATTATTTTTAGAAGTTGTTATCTCAATTATTTTAATTAAATAGGGTCGTAACATTAAATTCCATGTCCATGGTGTATCAAAAAGTTTATTTAAAGTAGTCATAAAATACATATTGAAAATATAGATTGATGGCACGGATGTGCAATATTAATGGTGAGATATTGAGACAAAGTGATTATATTACACAGAGAGTGTTCATATGTGGTTGTGAGCATTATGACATTAAGTTCTCCCTCTTGGGTTCCCTGACCAATTTCTAGATACTAATCTTCAAATTTAGGTAACCCCACCTAATTATCAAGAGAATAAATCCTATATGGTCACACACTATGTGTTTTTATTGATCATGATTAAATTCTCTTTGAATTTAGTTAATATAATAAATCGTATTCTCAACAATGAGGAATAATATAATTCAAATTTTATCAATTGAAAATATTTATTTATGAATGAAATTTTTATATCAAATATTTATTCAAGTAGTCAATTAATTTCTAGGAGTATAAATAGACCAAGAAAAATTCTATTGATAAATATTTATTTACAAGATAATAAATATTATTTATCATTGTGTTTGTCAACGCGGATTAAAAACAATATTATTATTATTATTCAAATGAATTTTTATTAAAAATTAATATATTATTAATGGGATTTCATGAAATAAAATAATATTTTAATATAAAACCATTCACTGTAAATATATGGTTATATCTATTATGTGGGGTGTGAGTCGCCTAATCAATAGATATTAAAATATAGAATCATTGCATTCAATAGACCTCGCATTCTCTATCACTCACTTGAGCTCTCTTTCTTGAGTTCCTCCACTATTCCTCTCTATAATGAAAGGAAGTCCTTCATGTTTGAAGGATCATGAAGTGATCAAGATGAAAAGTGTAATTCCATTGATTCATCTATTTGACACATGAAAAATAATTATAATTTCTCAGATATCAATGGAGAATGTGTAAATCACTACTAGAAGAATTCTATACATAATTACTTACAATAAAACAACGGTAATCTATTAGGTATTTTGGGTGATAAACATTTTCATCAAATAAATACCCTAACACTTTTTATATATATTATTCTCGAACAAACTAAATTACTTATAAATTTAATGCGGATGATCCTATCTTGGGATGTAATCACATTTTATTTAAAATAAATTTTAAATATATCTCCCACTATTTTTTTCTTCCACTACATCAAGAACCATTGATAGCATCATTCCATTTAGATACATTGAAGAGTTTGATGAAAAAATCCATGATGATGTTTTCCTATTTCAATTTTTTATTTATACAGGTTGTTACATTACCTTAGAATTTTCTCTCTTATCCTTAACATGCTGGAATACTAAGAACTGAGACACAAAATCTACAAAATCACTTTTTATTACACTACACAAAAAATTTATTCATATTCTATAAATCATTATAATTCTAGGATGAATAGATAATAAATACATACGAATTTCTTCAAATATGAATTTTTAAAATTATGTATTTATGGTACATATACATGATTATGGAACCCTATCATTATATCATAATCAAAGTTAATCTCAAGAAATTTTTTGACATTCTTCTACTACTCTACACCTTCCTTCTTATCCTCTTTAATACTCACATGGATCAATTATTGAAAACTTAATTGAAAAATGTAATATTCTCCCTTTCTTTCAAGATTTCCATATCCATCCTTTTCTAATATAAAAAATAGGATCTTTTTTTATCCTTATTATAGATAATATAGCACAATCCTTTCTACTCAGAGAATTGAGCACCTCTTTCTCTTTCCTAGTGTGGTAATTTATTACCAATTCATAATATTTAATTGGATGAAACCATATTATTTAGAAAATTTTCAAATAATTCTATATGAATTTATAGTTTAAACTTTTATTATTCATATATATATATTAACAATTTCTCTATAAAGACAATTCCTTCATATCTTTAATTCAAAAATTATCATAGGTAACTCCAAATCATGATTTGGGTAATATTAATAATTAAAAATTAATTTTTATGAGGCATAATTTATCACGATATAATTATGCATGGGAATGAATCCCATTACCTTCATCAATGCATCACAATAGATTACAAACCCATCTTTACTATTTTGAAGTGTATGCACATGTGCACTAAGAAATATTCTCTTTACTTCCATGAAATTTTCTTCACATTCATCAGTATATAAGATGTTGGCTCCCTTCTACATTAACTTGGTGAGTGGATTGGAAATACCTGATAAATTATACACAACCCATTGATAATATCTAGACAAACCAATACATGTTCTAATCTTAGTCGTAGTGGTTGGCCTATGCCAACACTCAATAAACTTTCTTATTCGTGTATCCAACAATATAACCTAACATGAGATTATATGACCTAAAATGAGGCTTTTTGTTGAAAAAATTGACACTTAGTAAATTTATCATACAGATTATCCTTCCCTAGTGTCTTTAGAACAATATTGAAATGATATTCATGATCTTACTTTCTCATTGAATATATATTAATATCATTTATAAGGACTACCAAAAAATGATCAAGGTAATATATAATGACTATATTCATTAAAAACATCAAGATAGTTGGAGAATTTGTAAGACCAAATGGAATCATTACATACTCATAGTGTCCATACCTTTTATAGAATATAGTTGTGGGTATATCTTCCCTTGTTACCCTTAATTAGTGACATTTGGAATAAATTTTTATCTTGGAAACGAATTGAGAACCGCACATTTGATCAAACAAGTCAACAATATGAGGTATAAGACACTTTTTCTTTATTTTGATATTTTTCATCTTACAATAATCAATGAATTGTAGCATTTATGCCTCTATATTTTTAACAAAAAGAAATATTGCAACCTAAGGTGACACACTTGGACAAGTAAATATCTTTTCAAGGCTGGCCTGGATTTTCTTCTTTAATACTGCCTACTGAATTAGGGAAATTAAATAGAGAGTCATTGAAATTATTATAAAACTAGGTATGAGTTTTATTGATAACTCAAATTCATGATTTGTTGGATTACTAAGAAATTTTACTAGAAATACATCAATAAATTCACTTAAAATAGATATATAATAGATTTTGTGTTTTCCCCAAAACATTTGAGATGAAAAACTCTTTTTGAATAGGAATAAAGACCCATACAATGGGTTCAATTTCCAGTGTAATTTTATATTTATCATCACACTAATAGATGATCATATGTTTGTTTGGAATAACAAAAGTGAATTACCTTCCTCATAAATTGGTATTGGATTTATATAGATAAATTTAATTGATTCCTAAGATAAAATAAATTTACACTAGAGGGAGAATAACAAGCTTTGGAGGAATCACATTCCCAAAAACATCAACTGAGAGAAATCATTGACTTGTGATGTGATCATAATACCATTAAGAGTTTTCATTGATAATTAAAAAACAAATTATTGAAGTGGTATTTTCATAAACTTATTAAATAATTTTGATATAAAAGAGTGGTTAGATATAGAATCAAATAATGCATTTATAGTTCTATATAGGATGATAAGCATACCATTCACCACATCATTATAATACCCCTTATCTGAAATAGTGATCACCTATGAATTCATTATATCTATCAACTTAATAGGTTTTTGATGTTGATCTTCATAATTAACCTTTATATTTGAAAAATTATTTGAATAATTCCCTTAATATTTGAATTTTAATCTTTGGTGTGTGGTTGATGCATTATTTGTATATTTATAAGAATTATTATCATTAGATAACTTCTTCTCATCACTTCATCATTTAGCCACTCAATGAAATTCATTTCCACACATAAAACATTTAGTTATCCAATTAATAAAATTTCTTCTATGTTTTCTTTAACATTTAAATTGTCAAGATAATATAATATTATTATCACCATATTCATTATAGTTTCCCTTTAATTCCATATTTATTTTACTATAAAAAATATGTGATTAATGAGTAAAACCAACCTCTATTTCCACATTGAAAACACATAAAACGATTTATTCATAGTGTTTGAATTTAAATATGGATTATTCTATTTAGGTGATTGGTTTTATGATACCGATGAATCAACTGGCCTTGCTTTTATATTGAATGATAATATCATAGGTAGACCTCAAAAGTCTTGTAAAATTCACCTCATAAGTACCAACAGATTCATCATTCTTCTATATTAGATTAAATAATTAATTCTTCATTTTCATATGAAGAATATGAAGAAATTACTTTTTTAATGATAACATATTAAACTCTACCCACACCATAGTGTAAAATTTTTATTATTTCCTCATATTCTTGATAATATTAACCCATTTATCTACTTTGACTTCCAGATGATAGATGAAAAAATTGAATTTGTCAGTCTACAAGAACTAGAAGAGAGAAAAAATTATTTTAAATGGTACGAATCCATTTATCAATAACTATTGGATTAAAATTACCACTAAAATAAGGTATAAATTTTCTCAAAATGACTCAAAAAAATATTCTTCCGTACATTTTTTGTTTGTAATTTAGTATGGTTCATAGTGTGTGAATGTTGTTGGATCATAAGAACAAGATTTTTTATTCCAAATTGTATAAAATATATTTTCATAGGAGGAAAATCATTGAATTGTTCATTACATTGAACATTAACATAGTTCCATTTAGTTCTATCCATTGAATAAAACATAAAATAATAATGTAAAAAACATATCATAATAGGGAACCATGTAATGATGAAAAATATCTTATATTATGTCGAAATAATGACACCTTATTTTCAATATATGAAACCTTCCATTTAAACTCAGTAATTCATGGTCATTATTAAAATGCATCATGATGGTTCCTAAAGAGATTTGTAATTTCCAAGTCATATCCCCCAGGAGTGTCCGTCTAGGTGTGTATAAATACCCATTGTTATATACCAAGTGACGATCAAGTCAAATCTCAATGCACCCTTTATAGAGTTATTAACCTTAAGAATAATTATTCTAGAGACACATACACATGTAGTGTCCATTATATGATGAAATTTATTGTAAACCACTCACTCTATCAATCACCAAAATAAAAATAAATTTTCCAATACATGGATTAATTCTTGGACTTATCCATAGGGATGTCACTAAATTTTTCTCATCCTTGATTCACAAATTGAACTAAACATTAATCTAGAACTGATTATTGAGAACCAAACATTCCATATATAGATATCACGTATTAGTATATTAATATTAAATACATATCATAATTATCCACATTAGAATAATTTAGGTCTAATGCCTTTGGAAACATGGACACATAAACCACTATTTTATAAGTGAACTACATGATATCCCACTATGTTATTCATAAATATTACCATTTTTATACATATCATACAAAATATGTTTTTTCAAAAGTTGAGGAAGGAAAATATAAGAAAGGGTGAGATCATATGCTCATTAAGGTTAAACAAGGGAGATATCAATATAGTATGAGAATAAGGGTATGAGAACATGAGAATAAAATTTGGGAAACATACCCTACATATCATAGATAATAAAAATGAGTCATGGAATAAAATTTGGAAGTTTATAAGACATGGATCATAATGGAGTCAAAGAAAAATATCCATGAGATAATAATACTGGCATAATACATAGACATGTGGCATACACATATGTATAAAAATTCATATATCTAGGCTACCCACCAAGAAAGCTATAAAAAATTGTCTTGGGAAAATAAACAATGTACCTTCATTGGGTTTTGGATAAATTCCTACATACCATATTTTGGGATTGGAGTAACCTACATTGAACCCTATTATTTCAGATTTCAAAAACATCCCAAGTACCATCTTGTTTTGGGCTTTTGATAACCTCATTTTACACATATTTTTGAGCTTGGGATAACCTCTTATGCACCATATAATTTTAGTCTTGGGATAAAATCATGTATACCATTTGAGATCAAAGAACATTAATCTATACTTAATGCATTGGAGGGAGATATAGGTCCCTCCCATCACATAATCGATACATTTTTGTACCACAAAATCATAAGACATTCATAATATCATAACCCATAAAAATGTAATAGGTTTCATAAACATTTCATCATAGTGTAACCCATGAGAAAGAAAAAGGATTCATAAAAATGTTTTTACAATAATCAAAAAACATGTACAAAAATAATAATCATGGTACATTTGGATCATATCCCAAATAAAACATAATCAACACTAAAGGTATTTTTTATTATTGAAGGTAAATTCTATAAAATGATTATTAAAACATTCTTGAAAAAAAATATCAATTTTTATTTGGAAATCAATTCTTTAAAAACAAAAAATTTCTTATATATTGATGATTTTTTAAACTATCATATTAAACATATAAATTAAGAATTAAATCATCAAGTTATCATGATGATGAAAAATTATTTTCATTCCATGTATGGTAAAAAAAATTCTTTTCATATTTTAATTAAAAATTCAAAAGTGATTTTTTCATAAAATAACCAGAAGATTACTTTTTAACCATTATGTAAAAACTAAAACAATGGAAAAAATTAATTTAAACTATATATTTAAAATTTATATAACATTATTCAAAATAATTTTATAAAATATGGTCATGTAATAGAAATGGTTTTTGATCAAAGACAGAAATAAATTCATTTTTTCATTAAAAATATTATTTGGGTTACTTGAGTATACAAAGAGAGGAAAATGAAAGGAAGACATGTGTTTTCAAGTATTAACCAGTGGATAAGATAATAAATATTTTTTATAGGTATATCAAAATAGTTCATCATCATAAACAAAATAATAAACAATCGAGATAAACAATGAGATTCCAATATAATTTTTTTACAACTTTGGTACGTTTTAATTATAATCCCCATGAAGTAAGTTACCATAAATGGATATTTTTATAGAAAAATTTTCATTATAATAATAATAAAACAAATTCATGGGTATTATATACCCTAATAAGTTGAAATAATAAGTGAACATAGCTTGGGTCCCACATAATTTAATGTGAGGCATGAATCCCATACATGCATTTCGATCTGTTCAATCACAAACCCCATGAAATAATAACATTTACTTAAACATAAAACATCCTTTTAATAATTAAATTAATTATATATCATTAAATTATTATTTAAATACACATGATAGAATAATATAGATGCATAACCTAACATATGTCGTAAAGAATACAATTTTGGATAATAAACCATTTCCTCATGTTTCGACTTTCTTCACACATGTTCAAACCTAATGTATACTAAATATATTTTTATTATAAATTTATTCCATATATATGCCAATATATATTATACCATATATTATTTTCTTATATCCATTCATCATTGTCTTATTAATAGTTCCTTGTTAAAATCTCATTTCTATTAAGAACGCTTTTGTTTTCCATGTTTATTGTGGTTCGATAGTTCTGATCCTTTAATATTTGTTGTGGTTCCATAATATCCATAATTTTTACTATTATATAAAAATAATAATTATTCATTAAATTTTTTTTTAGACCAATCCATTAAATTTATATATTGAAAATGAATTACACCGTTCATGGAGATGACAGGTCATACGTACAGATGAACATCATTTGCATTTTCTCGATGTTTGAAAAAAAATAAAGGTCAATAATATATAAAATTTATAAAATCATTTTCGTATCATATAAAATATATATTAAGGATAAATATCCTTATGAAAAGTCATGAAAAAATAAAATTAAAAACAAATCACATCGCTTTATGGAGGTTGTAGTCTACACATATACACGAGCGATATTATCCTTTTAAAAAAGATTCGAAGGTAAAAAGTTATATGGGATATTACCATTATATTAGTATAATTATTTAATAAATACCCTATATATACTTAAAATACATAATTTTGTATTGTCTTGAATGGTTTTGAATGAAAAAGAATTACAATGGTAAATGAGGTGGTTGTCCACCGTACACATGATTGACAATTTTGTTTCCTATTTTGTAGAATAGAAGTTAGATATAGGTTATGAAATTAAAAAAATTAACATATTAATATATATATTAGATATAATTTTTTTACATCATAAATATCTAATATGATTTAATGTAGGTGGTGGAAGAAATAAATTTATTTTTTGGGTAAGAACTATTCTTCTTCTTCGGAGAAACCCTTTAGGGTTGAACCTAAATCCTTCATAGCATAGTTTAATAATCAATATATGGAATCTAGAAAGTGGGTGGGAGGATAAAAAATTTATTTGGGTAGGTATTGGATGAAAAAAATGTATCATGAGGTTTTAAGAGGAGAGGAGTGGAGATGTCCTATTATAAGTGGGTGAGGGGACACTCATGGAAATGACTAAGAATTTTTCAAACAATAATTCAAAATGATAATGTAATTCCCCAAAAAAATGATCCCAAATTACCATATAATCTAATTTGGAATAGGGTAAAGAAAACAATATGTCCTAAAAATTTGATTTTGACAATTTTAACGAGAAAAATTACCGTTATATTTTGGTTTAATCCCCAGTAAACCTATTTTAACCTTAACCACAATAGTTAATATTTATTATTTTAACTTTACATTACGAAAAAAAATTATTTTTACCATATTATAAAATATTTATTATTATCATTATAATTATGGAATATATTTTACTGAAAATTTTTTACAAAATTGGTATAATTTAATTAAAAAATAAATCATCATATGTGATGGAAAATCATGTTTCCAAAGGGAAGTTTTCTTAAGTATAAATGATTTTTTTTTCAAAAATCAACTTTAAATTGATTAAATTGATTTAAAATGTTTAATAATGATATAATTTAACTAATATTATTTAAAATACTATTTTGAAATAAAATTTATCCTTTAAGTTCTATAAATTAAAGGATATTTTTAAAATAAAATTAGTATTTTTCATTATTCATTAAAAATAAATATTTCTGGAAAATTATAAATAATTAACCCTAAGATAATTTTGATATGTAAATTCCATAAATTAAGTTAAATATTTAAAATAATATTGAAAAACCTAATGAAAATTAATTTTATTATTTGGTCACAGAATGCCATGAAAATAATTTTTTTAGAATAAATTTATTTCCAATGAATATAAATAATTTACCAAAAATTAATTACTTATTCATAAATATATCTTCCTTATCTAAAATTTTTATAATTAATTTTAAAAATTTCTTTATTCTAGTTCGTATATCCAATTTCAATGACTATGTTATAATAGTCCTTTTTAAATAATAATATTAATGGTATATTTTGGTTTGTTAAAACTCAATGTTGGGTGTAACATAAGCAATCGAAGAAATTAAATTTATTTTAATCAAATATTTCATAAAATATCAAGGTATTACAGAGAACCTAGTTTCAAGGATTTGAGTTTGTGAAGATCCAAATTTCTCATTCATAAATATTACATCTTAATAGTAAATTATTCACTTTGTAACAGAGCCATCCATGCCTATATCATTTTGGACTAATGACTTTGGAAACATGGAAACATAAAATATTGGTTCATAAGAATTATACATTTCCACACACTCAATTCCTCATAATTATAATCTTTATTTGACATATCACACATAATTCTTATCGTCATAACCTCGGGAAGTGAAAAATAATAAAGGGAGATCTCAAATTATCATAAGGGTAAACAAAGAAGATATAAATATAATATGACCATATGGGTATGAGAACATGATAATAAGATTTGAAAACCATACCCTTCAAATCATAGATCACAAACATGAGACATTTAATAAGTCCTAGAAGTTCTTATGGAATGAATCATAATGTAATCAAAGAACATAAGCTATTATAAACATAAGTCATGAAGTTGTGGAATATACATATTCAAACAAAATATAACTTCAAGGATATCTACCATGACATTATTAACTTGTTAGGCTTGGTATAACCACCCATGTACCTACTTTGGGTTTAGTATAACCTCATTTGTACCCTATTTTGGTCTTGAGATAATGTCATGTATACCCTTCTATCTAATAGTACATTAATCTTTAGCAAATGCATTAGAGGTAGATATAGGTCCCACCCATCCTTATGTATATCATGACTAGCATACATAGTTTTAACACAACCATTGTCAATGGTTGTAATATAACATCCATCCTTGGTTATAATATAACCACCATAACATAATGAAACCTATTTATATGTGTTCTATAGGATCTTAGAATATTCATCATATGAAAAACCATGGAAAGAAATGATTTTCATAAAGAAATCATCATATCATAACACATGAAAATAATTGAGTTTTATTAAAATGGAATCATATTATAATAAATGGAAAAGAATTTTGATTAATAAACATTTCAACAATTCATCATAGAAAACTCCATAAAAATGGAATAAGTTTTATGGGAATCTTATCATCATAATAATAATCCTCCCAAAGATTTAATAAGTATGTTATTAATGGATAATATCCCTATTAACCCTTATATAATATTAATGGATAACATATCAGTTGGAAAATGATTTTGAGAGATCATTTGGAACATTTCCTAAGAAAAAATAACAATTTGACTTTGAAAATTACCTATTTAAATCAAAAAGTTCACAAAAAAATTAAATTCATTTTATTTAAATATAATATTTTCGACTTATGATGTAATATATGAAACAATGATCGGTCATTATAGCAAGATATTCTTTTTCTTTCCATACATGTTAAAACAAAGATTCTTTTCATTTTTTTTGTAAAATCAAAAATGGGACTTTCTTGGAAAAACCATGAAGATTTATTTTAGAATATATTTTTTAAAATTTAAACAAGGTAAAAAATGATTTAAAATAATCATATAGGAACATTAAAACAATCTTGAAAAGATTTTTTATAAAACATTGATATGAAAGAAAAAGTTTTTTTGACTGAAGAGGGGTGTACAATCATATTTATAGAAAAACATTATTTAGGATTCATGAGTAAACAAAGATAGTTAAAAGAAGAGAAACATTTTATTCTGAATAAATAAAAATATGGGAATAAAATTAATTAACTTATTGATAATTATATCTAAATATTTTATCATCGAAAGTATAATCATAAAAAATCCCGATGAACAATGAGATTATAACACCAAACCCTTACTGATTTAGTAACTTTTTAGTCATAATATCCATTAAATAATAATGTAAAAAAATAATTAAATATCATTAATATAAGTAAATTCATGACATAACTTTTCAAATGAGAAGTATGTATAGGTCATAAAATAAGATAGGTTTATAACACAACATATGTCTTAAAGAAGGAAAATTGAAAAAAAAATACCCTATATTAAGTCTCACATTCCATAATATATATTTGAACCTAATTTATAACAAATAGGTTTATTATAAATATATTATAGAAGAATAATAATATTTTTCATACCATATATGATTTACTTATATCCATTTACTACACATTTATTAAAAATTCTTTATTAAAATAATGTTTTAGGTAACAAGTGCATTAATTTTTCAAGTATGTTTTTGTTTGGTATCTTTGGTCCTTTAATTTTTATCTTGGATCCATAAAATATAGAATTTTAAATATTATATAAATATCATATATATTAATTACATAAGTAATTATAGTAAACCATAAAGTTAAATATTGGAAAGGAGTTACATCGTTTATGGAGATGAAAAGTTATACATGAATGAACACTATTTCCATTTTTTAGATTGATGAAAAGTAAGTATGGTAAATAATATATTATCATTATAGAATAATTTTTTAAATATATCACATATATTCATTAAATTTACCCTTGTTAACTTATATATAAATCATAACTAAAAAATGAGTGACATAATTTCTTGAGGTGATTGTCTGCCACACACACGAGTGACATTTTCATATTCTCATGGAATGGAAAGTAAGAATTTATATGTGATATTGTGATTATATATTTGTAATAATATCATCAATATAAATATAATCATTAAATATCTAATTAAATTTATCTTTTAGAGGTGGTGATGGAAAATGAAAAAACAATGGTTCTTGAGTTGGTAGTTTGCTGTATAGATAATTGATAGTTTGGTTTCCCATTTAATGGAAGAAGAAATATATACAGGATATTAAATTAACATAATAAAATATAATCATATTTTAAAATTTTTATTATATTGTAATTATTAAAGCATGGATGATGGTGGTAAGAGAATAAGTAAAAAAGAAAGAGTTTAAGGAAGATAATTACCTTCTCTGAGAACAAACCCATTTGTATATCTTATTAGGGACCCAAAGATTGATAATTTGGAAATAAAATAAGAACTAGGATATGGATAAGTATTATTTTAGTGATTTTGATAGGGGTTTTTTGGGAAAAATATATTAGGATGTGTGATGAATTTATGGTTTGTGGTGCCATTTTACAATTAAGGATGAGTGAAATTTATTTAAATACGCAAACTTATTCCTTAATGGAAAGTGACTTCCAATCCACTATCCTTAAATATTTATAATTAAAGGAGATAATTGATCATATGGCCCATTTAGAACTCAAAAAATACACAAAATACACATGTTTTAAACATGATTTCCCACAACTTCAGGGTTTCCTTACATTTACCATTTTAGTTTTCACGACGAGAATAAACCTTTTTATCTAGGTAAATTATCATTCAAGGTAAGAAATAAATTGAGGATTTTAACATGATTTTTACCCACTAGTTCTAAATAAGGTATAAAAAATATAACCTATGAACCATTTGTGTGTGGAAAATTAATTTTCACACAAGCACATGAAATGTGCAAAACCTTATTTGACAATTTACAATGGTAATAATATTTTCACTATTTAGGGGTCAATATTATAATTATAAATGAAAAATTGGTTAATTAATGGAATATGGTTGATATTTTGAATCATATAACAATAAATTGTTAGAATATTGGTTTTCTAGGAAGTTTAATTCTTTTAATTAATTTCTTTTATTATAAAATATAATTAATGTCAATTTTGACCCTATTAATTTAATTTAACTTTAAAAACATCAGGATAATTGTAGAATTAAAACATATCATTTCAATAAGTATATATAATATTAAATATTTCTTAAAAATTCATGAAATACAATTACTATATTAATTTATTATAATTTTATAATTTTGGGTATCATTTATTTTATTTTTCAATTAATTTAATAATTACTGTGTTGGCATTTCCTAATAATTTAAATTAATTATATAATAATGAAAAATTAAAAATAAACTAAACTCTTGTTATTAAAATCAATATTCATATTATTTCCACCAATATTAATTCACATCTTACTTTTTCCCTATGATAACACTTAATTGACATTTAAAAGTATGTGGGTGAGATTTTTTGTTTTCCTTTGGGTAAACTATTACATTCTTTAATATCCTAGAAAAGTGACCCATAAGAACATAAAAATAGATCATATGGTAATGACGGTAGGAATTCATACAGAAAATAGTAATTTCAAAAGTTTTTAGGTCATTGTATCTCTCATATTTTTAGTTTATCCCATGGTAAACCTATTTTTACCTTAATTATAGTAATTATTTTTTACTACTTTTACTATACATTATGTTCAAAAATGAATTTTTGATTATTATGAAACATTAATAATTTTGAATAAAATTATGGAATACATTTTTTATAATTCAATTCACAAAAGTGGTAGAATCTAATTTTAAATTAAAGACGTGATGAAAATCTATTTTCCAAAGTGAAAATTTTCCAAAGAATTAAAAGTTATAATTGAGAAAATAAATATGAAACTATATCCCATGACTAAAATTATATTAAAAAATATAAAATATAAATAAAATCAATTATAAATCAATTTTAAGTAAATTATTCTTTTAAATTTATTTAGAGAAAAAGATGTTTTCAATAAAAACTAGTATTTGGACTATTTAAGGGAAAAAATGATCATTTCAGAAAATTCTAGAAATTTATCTCAATAATAATTTGTGGATTTTAGATTTTAAAAATAATTTTTTATTTTAAAATTAATTTTCAAACCTAGTAAAAAATTATTTCCATTTTTTTATCAAAAAATGTAATAAAAATTATTATTCTAAGAAAAAATTTATATTCCAAACTTATAAATAAATTACTAAAAATTAAGTACTTATTTATAAATATATTTTATTATCCTAAAAATTTATAATTAATTTTGAAAATTTTCGTTATTACTATTCATACCAAAAAAATTAATGGATAGGTTGTAATAGTCAAGTTTAAAAAATAATATTAATAGTGTATCAAGATTCGTTAAAACTCATTATTGCATATAATGAAAGTAATAGAAGAAATTAAATTTATTTGAAAAAATTAATATAATATCAGGGTGATAATTATTCCCCCCCCCCTTAAAATTAATTTATCCCTCAAAATTCATTTACATTATTAAAAAAACTAGGGATTCATATACCTCTTTACATCCTCAAGTTCCCACATAGATTCCAAAAGCTGGTGGTTCTTCCAAAAAAACATTTAATAGGTGGGTATTCTTGTTTCCCAGAACATTATCTATATGATCTAGAATCTCAACCAGTTATTCTTTATAAGAAATATCATTATTCAATGGTATGACCATTGTGTTTAGTACATGTGAAAGATTTAGTCTATACTTTATTTGGGAGATATATAGGTCACACATCAAGAACATGAGAGAGATTATGTAGGAGTTTCAAATAATAATATACTATCAGAATATGATAATGAATTTTGAAGTGAACCAACTATACTAGGTTTAACATTACATTATGTTAAAATCAAAATTTCATCCTGGGTTGTTCTTTGATTAATTTCCACATCGTCCATAAAATTAAAATTCATGGTGCATTTTTTATTCCTAAAGATCTAAAATCATCAAAGATCCATAAGTCATTCCTTAAAACTCTAAATATTTTACAAAACAAAAATGTTTTGAACTATGTATCCAATAAAATTAAAATTTCAACCTAATACATTTCATTAATATTTAACCTGTAGGCAACTCCAAGTCTAACCAAAATTAAAATCTGAAAATTTATAAATAAGGTCACTAAATTTACAAAATAAACATAACATTAATCCACCAAACAATATTATGCATTTCTTAATGTCACATACCAAATATGTAAATACATTATTCATATATTCTTCTAAAACATAGTAATATAATGAATTAATATAAAATAATAATGAAAACATAATTCTATTAAAAATTAACACTTTTATCATTCCTTGAATAAAATCATAGATTATTGAATATATTACACAAATCCAGAAAATTTTTAAATTCCCTCAATGATAACATAAAACACCTTTTTCATCAAATAATTAATCAGTTATAAAGTAAAAAATATTGTCCAATTAAATTTATCCATATCAAAAATCTATTTACCCAAACAAAAAACTATTATCTCAACATCATGAAAATATTTATGGTTATCTTATTTCAATCATTCATTTTCCATAAAATAGCACATTTCTATTAAATCAATTTTCAAGGTCATCTGTAGCATTCAAAATATTCTACAAAATAATCAATAAAAAATTATCGAGGAACAATCCACTAATATATCATGATTACAATAACAAAAACTACCACTGATAAGAATAATTATACAACATAATTAATCTAATCCCAAAATATAAGCACATTAATAATTCCACTATCTTCATATACCATTAACCAAGATTCATTATATTATTTTGTAAAACTTTATTCCTCTCATATGTAATTTAGTGTAGGTTCCTCATTAGAAGTATATCAATTACTCATTAAACCATGATGAATCTATTTATAATCATCCACACTAGGGAATCAATGGGTATAACGCTGCAAATTTTCACATTTAAAAAAACAAAACATCGATGACCCCCTAGGGAGACCATTATTATCATCAATTACATTAACCAAAAATTTCGTTTTTCATCTTTTCAAATACTTGTTTCGAGTTTTTATTATTCACACTAAAAAACATCTTTTTGTTCCTCTAAGACAACCACTTTGGTGCTTCTAACCACATTCTCTACACATATCAAATTGAATTATATTTATTCTGTGGTTTCAAACAACCATGATATCAAAAAAAACATCCCTTATCATATTTGGTGAGTTAGATAATTGGTAATGGTAAATTTTTTAGTCATATATATCATTATAACTAATTTAGAATAATCATAATTTCTTTCCCTCCAAGCATCATCCCATTTGGTTTCTAATCAATAAATTATCTATCACATTCAATGTTTTCCAAGTTTCATCTACTTCCAACCAATGATTAAAACAAAAAAAAAATAGTCTGATAAAAAATATTCAAAGTGAATAACCACATAATCAGGAAAAATCACATATAGTATGTCTAAATAATGATAGATTCATTTCAATATATGACACAATAGGCTCAACATAGGAAATTATTAAAATCCTTCATGATGGTTTGTATAGAGTTTTTGAATTCCCAATTCATATTCTCTAGGAGTGTCAAGCTAAGTGAACTATAATTCCCACTTTTATATACCAGGTAATTCTCCAGTTAGGACCGACATATATTTTTCAGAGTTATTACCCCTAGGTACATTTGTGAGAGTACCACATCCAATTTTATTATCAGATGTCGATATTATTTATTATAAAACACTCACTCTATCATTTATAAATATTCATGGATATTTTTCTTATAATTATAATTATACTTGTATATATCATAAGACATATCCATAAGAATTCCACAATGGGTTTCTAATTATATTTTCCAAATTTTAACTAAACATTTCATTCATAACAAATTCAAAATACCAAACATTTAATACAAAAACATTTCTTCTTTATAGGTGAATATTAATTACATAATATATTGATTCACACTATAATTATTTCATTCTAGTTCCTTTAGAAACATCGAAACATAAACAACTAGTTTATAAGAGTTATACATCATCTCCCACATAGTTCCTTATAACTACCATCCTTATTGGAAACATCGCATGCAATACCTATCATCATATCCTAGAGAAAATAATCTTAAGAAATAGTGATATAATATGATCAGTATGGATAAACAAGGGATATATCAACATAACATGATTGTAAGGGTATGAGAAGATGAGAATAAAATTTGAATACCATACCACATATATCATAGATTTTAAACCTAAGACATGAAATAAATCATCAAAGTACATAAAGAATGAGTAATAATGAAATCCAAGGACATAAGAAAAGATATGAATAAGATAGGGATTCATGATATTCATATTAGCAAAGAAAATATTATTTAAAGGCTATCTACCAATAAATTCATAATATGTTAGGCTATGAAAAACCACTAGTGTACCTTCTTCGAGCATGGAATAACATCTAGTGTACAATATGTTTGGGTTGGGATAAATACCCACATACCCTTTTAGTTCCAAAAATATAAAATAGTTTTTCACATTGTTTTTTTATATTTTTAACAATGGTTCATGACAAAATGTCTTCGAAAGCGATGTTGTAAATTAGTTTTTTAATGTCAGAAAAAAAACCACATCAATAATGTATTTTTTATGTTTTTCCAAGTCATTTTTTAAAAAATGATGTGAAATACCTTATTAATGGTGGATTTATTTAAAAATTAAGTGTTAAAAAACTATTTTCTTATTTTTTATTAAAAAACAAACCAGAAAAATTGAGTTTTTACAAAGGTTTTCTAAAAACAAACATGAAAAACTTGTATTTTTAGTCGGTATTATAAAAATGAATGTGAGAAATATTTGTTTCAAAAAATATTCTTCACATCAGTTTAATTAGTCCATGAAAAATAAATATTTTTGGAAAAAAATTATAAAAACCATATTAAATATGAAAAAACATAAATCTTTGACAAAATTTACATGGTTTTTGATATCTTAGTTGATATAATTTTTTTCTCATGAAATATATCATGATGAAACCAAAGCTTCATCTTAGAATGAATTTTAAAATATGGACAATCTTTAATGATTTACCATGTTATGAATAAGTATTACTTATTAGAAGAAAACAAAATCGTTAACAGTCATATCAATTATGTAAACTAATCATAAAAAATAAATTAGAAAATATAGAAAACAAATACAATTATAAGATTTCTAAAATGAGAAATAGTTAATCAATGATGAAGATAAAATGAGTTGTTTTTGTGGAATGATTATGATCGAAATAATTTCTCATGAAATTAATATACGTGGATCATGAAAACATATAATTGACCTGGTAATATAAAACATGGTATTATAAAATTTAGGCGATGATTGAAAATTTTGATGTCTCTCTGTAAAAAAAATGGAATCCCACATTTTAGGGTATTAAATTTGAATTTAAAATCAATTTTATGATAAAAATAATGAATAAATATTAAAAAAATTTATTTTTGCATATATTTTATGATAACCAGCATGAAAACATATCTTTTAACTTAGGTTTTTTGGGAACCAATGTTAAAAATTCATATATATGTCTAATTTTTAAAAAAAATTATTAATAATGTTTAAAACCATTATGTAAATTTCTAAGTACTCTATTTAAATGGAATTTTATTGCTAATGGAGTTATGAATCAATATTTATAGCCGTCGTAAATTGAAATTCTCTAAGACTTCATTTAGAGATTATCAATGTATGACGTCTACAAATTTTTATCCCTAAGTCCATTTTACCTCCGAAAATACTCAATTAGAAGATATTAAAATAAAATAAAAATATTTCATCATTCTTAAAAATGGTTTTTTGAAAAACCAATGTGAATAAATTAAATTTAATGCTAGTTCCAAAAAAACAGAAGTTAAATTTCTTCTATGAAATTTTTTTATGTTTTTTTAAAAATTGATGTTAAAATTCAATTTTCACATTTTTATTAAAACAATGTTAACAATGTTTAAAATGTTATTTTATTTTATTTTCAAATATTTTATCTGAGTTTTTGTAGATATAAAATGTACTTAAGGATCAATAGACATGGATGTCGAAATTTGATCATATCTAAAAGAATACATAGTGGAGTCCAACTTCTAATAGCCGTAAATTTTGATCTATAACTACATTTGAGATCCATGACCATTAAAATATAATATTATTAAATTAAATACATGTTTATAAACATTATTAATGTCATTGTCAAAAAAATTGACATTTAAAATGACTTTTAATGCCGGTTTCTGAAAAAACCGATATGAAAACCCAATTTTTCCCTTATATTAACATAAAACTTACATGAATAATGATATTTTTAACATAATTTCATGATTTTATGAAATAAGGAACATAAAAATTACATCTATGAGGAATTTTAACATCACTTTATCTAGAATAGACATTAAAACATATCTTTTTGCTATCATTTATTAAAAAACTAGCATTAAAAGTTCTTACAGAATACATTTAACATCGATATTGAAGAACCAACATTAACATGGTGAAGTTAAAACCCAATTTTATACTAGTTTTCATAAAAATATAATCATTACCCAATTAATTGGGGGGAGAAACTGGTCCCACACATCCTTTTTTATAACATTACCACCATCCTTGATAATAAAGTGACCACTATCATTGGTTTTAACATCAACACCATCCTTTCTTATAACGTACCCACTATAACATAATGAAAACCATATATATATATATATATATATATTTGTGTTCCACAATATCATAATAAATCCAGAATCATAGAACCCATGAACATAAAAGGGTTTCATAAAGCATTCAACATATTAGAACCCATGAAATGAAACTGGTTTGATAAACATTTTATCATACAATAACTTGGGGAAAAGAAACGAGTTCTATAAAAATTCCATCATTACATAAAAGAAAAAAACTATTGAAATGGAATTCGGTTCAAGGATATATTATCATCCTATTCATAAATTACCCATAGAAATAAAAAGGATGGTATTAGTGGATCATATCCCGGGAAAAGATTATATAACTTCCAAGGATCTCTTATTAGATGGAATGTTATTTTGAATAATCACATGGAACATTTATTTAGTAAAATAAACTTTTCAATTTGATAAAACCTTTTTAAAACTAAAATATTAAAAAAATAAAATCATAAAATCATTTCCATTGAAAATTACCTTAGAAACTTATAGATAAATATTTTAAATATTGATTGATCAAGATGGTGGGAAATTTTGTTAATTTAATTTACATTAATACAAAGATTCTTTTAATTGTTTTTTGAAAAATCCAAATGGTCATTATATTAAAAAGGAAATAAATATACATTTTTATTTTTTTTAAACTTAAAAATGGGAAAATATTTATTTAAAAAATTATATTGGAACATTAAAATATTTTTAAAATCATTTTTTAGGATAAATAGATTTGGTAAGGAAAAGGGTTTTTGACTAAAAATTGAAATAATGTTAGTTTTTTTAACAAAATTAGTTTCGAATCTTGACTATATAAAGAGAGAAAAATTGAGGGAAAAACTTTATTCTCGAAAAATTAATAGATTTAACAATTAATTTTGTTCTTGAGAAATATATCATAATAGTTCACCATCTAAATCAAAATAATAAACAATATTGTTAAATAATGAGATTGTAACATCAAACCCTTACACTTTGGTAAGTTTTAAAACATAATCCCCAATAAATAAAAAGATAAAATAAAATTTTAAATATCATAAATTGAATTATATTCATGATATACTATATTAAAGTGGTACTATGTTCACCTCATAATAGAATATTAGTACATAACTTATCATATGTCTCAAAAAAGAAAAATCAAGACCAAAATCCCTTAGCATAAGTATCTCCTTCATACATGTTTATGATTTGGTATAATAAATATATGTTTATTATACATATATTATAGAAACATATTCATATTTTTTAAACCATATATGATTTAATTATATCCTTTTATTTCCCTTTTATTAATAATTCCTTGTTATAATCTTGTTTTATATAATATATACTTCATTTTTCATGAATGTATTGGTTTTGTATCTTCGATCCATTCATTTGGATCATGATTCCATCATTTAAAAAAATTTAACCATGATATAAATATAATATATTTAATATCCAAGACTTCGTGAATGTATTTCCTTATTTAAAAACATTTTTTTTAAATATATTATTTTGGTTAATGAAGTGCTCCTTGGGAGTTTGAGGGGAATTATAGGTGTTACTAGGGTTCGTAACATAAAAGAGTAGTAAACCGGGCTGTCCTACGAAAGTAACACACTTGACACATGGATAAAGACCAATTAAGTAAACTGTGTGATGTAGGAGGAAAAATTATGAAATTTTGGATAGTGGAATATCACATGGTTGGTGAACAATTTTAAAAGTTGAATTTCTCTCCAAGGTAACTGTGAAACCCAACATTCAATGGATAGAGTCTTGCACATGGTTGTAGAAAAATGTGGGGGGTAAAACAATCATTTCTTTAGAAGTAGAAAAAAATCCTAAAATTTCCCCTTTGGGATTTTATGTTCCCACTCATTTTCTTTCCCATTTCCTCCCATAAGAACCTAGTGAGAAAATATAGAAACCCAAGATTCCATTATATTATTACCCTTTGATCTTAATCTGTTTGGAGTGCCATTGGTTTTAGATTTAAGATCTATGGAATTATAATCTCTCCCTTGCCTCTATTTGGGATTAGGGTTTTCATATTTATCTTATCTTCATCTGAAGCTCTAAAACATTAATTATCTGATGATATGTAGGTTGAGGCATCAAAGGGTGTTGGAATTTAGATTTATGTATTCAATTAAGAGTGTATTAATAAATAAATTTTAGGTAGGTGGTATAGAAGTTATATCCCATTATTTATACATGGATTTTTCCATTAAAAGTTGAGTTATTGTTTTCCCTTGTTTCATTATTGGTTCTTCTAGTGGTATTTGATATAATGGGTCTAAATGAAGAATTGAATACCTCATGATCCCCTTGAGATGCATGGAGGATGTCTTTCCCAATTTAGGGCCACCCATGGGTTGTGTTGACATTCCCAAACATGGATAACAACAGTGTTAAGTGTGAAATAGGCTTATAATTAAATGAGGAAAATGGTAAGGGACCAAATGATGTATAATTCTCACTTGAAATGTATAAGTGGGATAATAAGTGGGAAAGAAAAAATGTGTTAAATGAATAAAAATATAAAATGGTTTGGATATATTAATTTGGAGAATTTAGTGTAATTAGTGAATATGATTAGTGAGTTAGGAATAAGAAATGGGAATGGGGATAAATGGATATGTGATGTAAATGGTAAATGTGTTAGTGGGTTGTGTCATAATGTTAATTCCCATATTGTTTTCATGAATTTTTATTGATATTAGAATTGTTTATGTTTGAGTGTGGTATGGTATTTGTCTTGTGAATGGAAAAATAATTATCTACAATTCTCTTGATAGAGTGGGGTATTGACATGAGGATCTATGCTCATAGGTCAAGTAAGACTATGTCTCTAATAATTACCCCAAATTGCATTGATTAGGTAATGGTACTGATTTTTATTGCCCTAATGGTTTCATTTGATAAGACCACCTGGACTAAGGCATCAAAGTGAATGTGTTTTATATGTGATGACGTGATTGTTTTTAGTGAGATATGAAACCCAATTTATTTCCCCTATGAATTTAATTAGTTAAATTCCAAAAACTATAAATGACGTGATAAACATGAACTAAGTAATAATTTGGGTATGAGTATTGAAATCATGAATAATGCTACGAATAAATTACTATAGATTTTTTAACTAGTGGTACCAAAATTTTCATTATTTAAATTGTATTTACATAGTAGTTCCATGAACTCTATATTGACTAGATATTTTTTAGGAACCATTAGTGGTGGCTTATTGAATTGAACTCACCCCCTACTCAGGATTATATTGGGTACCTGAGAAGAATTCATGCATGTAGGCCAGGATAAGGGAGACGACACTATGTGAGGGCGTTGAGTTGGGTATAAGACACACATGGATCAGGTTATGGACTTGGATTTCGGAGTGTTTTGGGGATTCCATTTTTTTTCATTATCTTGTATTTTTCAAACCTTATCACTATTTATCATGACATACCATGTTTATTATTGTTTTTGGTTTACACATTATTTTGGGGGATGTCAGTTATACATGTTTATTAATTATTTCACATTGTTTCCTTCATTTATAATTTTTATTTATTTTGTATTACTCTGGTAAAGTGGGTATAGTCTCACCATGTGACTCATCTAGACCCTCACTACCACTATGCAACCTCTAGTATAGAGGGTTGTGTGTTTGAGGTCATGTGGCGACCCGGATCGGGGAACTATTCATTGGCATCTGTAGAGACCCAAATATTGACGTACATGGAAATTACATTACTTTTGTGGAAATACTTAATACATAAAAAAACAGACACCTAAGGACCGTAATAGTTTAGTGTCTTTGGAAACTCAGAATATAATCTTCTAATCTTTATGGAAGATATTCAACATCTCCCATAAAGATATTCCCTTTTTTTCTTACCTAAAACCATTCTTAATATCCAGGGGAAAAGAAAACATATAAAGGGTGAGCTCAAATGCTCAGTGAGGGTAACCATGGAAAAAAATAAAATAAACCATATACATTAGAACTTCAATACATGAACATAAAGTTTAAACATCAAAATATTGAGTTGTGAAATAAATATTGGTAGTACGTAAGGAATAGATCATAAAGAAACATAAATCATGATAAAATAACATGGGAATAAAAAATTTAATGGTGGAAAAACATTAATCACATGATAGGATTTCCATAGTATCCAAGGCATTGTTGCCATGACCATCTTAGTGGACAAAGTCCCTTTCTAAATTGAGTTATCTCCTCGTTCCAGTCCTGTATCACTGAACCAGATTAACCTACCATTTCAGCCATCTCTATCTCATGAGATAGAAATCTTTACCCAATGCATTGGAGGGAGATATATGTCCCACCCATCTCATAATGAAATCATTCTTACTTGTGCGATAAAATAAACTTAAACGTTCATCACAACAGAAAGAATAAAATGGGTTTCATAAATATCATCCCATCATCACATAATCCATATAAAACAAATGGATATTTCATCATAAGAGAAGTGAAACCATGTAAATCATAGAGACATTATACTTGAAACATACCCATATGAAATAATTTCATCTTAGATAGAAAATGGTTTTTATAAAACACATGAAATGAATTCTTGAAGAAAATATCCTTTCTTCTTCAAAATCATTTTCTTTTCACAAAATTACATGAAATTTTAAAATAAAAGTATTTTGCTGAAAATTTTCATAAAATCTTGTAGAGAAAGCTTCATGAAAAAGAGGTGTTATGAAACTGTAAAAATCTGTTCACGCCGTATAAGTTAAAAATAACATTCTTCTCATTGTTTTGTCATAAAAGTCAAAAAGGTCCCCGTGAGGTAAAAAAAGTAAGATTCATTTCATAACATGTGGTAAATTTCAAATATGGGTAAAAAGGACTTTAAAAATACATGAAAACATTTTTATAAAACATGGGCATGGATGATAACAATAACCCAAGTAAATACTTACGAATAAGAATCTCAGATAAGAATGAGATTGGAATAGTTATCCCCTACCTTAGGTCTGATATGATTCATACGTATACGAACCTCCTATATAATGATTTTAAAAATTTCATTGACTTATTACAGAATCATATTCATTGTTATGATATCATATATGGTTAAATTATGACTTTATATTACCCGTTCTTTTGTAAGTTCCATGTTAAAGCAGCGTTTTGGCTAAACTCATTTTATTTATCATACGTGTTTGGACTTGTTGTTCTTGGTATTATTATTACTTGTATCTTGATTTAATTACATCCAGAATGTAAATCATGATTTATATATCATATATATATTCATCATATTTATATATAATAGATATATAAATGAAATGAAATACACCGTTCATGGAGACGGTAGGCCGTACGTACGCATGAACGCTGTTTTCATTTCCTTGTTGAATTAAATTGAATTAAGTAAATGAAACATATATTTACAAAAATCCAGTATCATTATTATGTAATATATTTCATGATTATTTATTATATATACTTTATAATCATACTTGAATGTTTAATCATGGAAAATGAATCTCATCACGTTCGTGGAGACGGTAGTCCGTACGTACGAACGAGCGATGATATCATTCCCATGATCGTGGAATTGAATTGAAGTGTATGTATAATATTTTAGAATCAATATCACTTTACAATAATCATATATAGCTATTTATTTACACCATTATATCCATCCAAGTAAGGTGGTGTTGGAGAACAGATTACACCACAGCGTGGAGACGGTATTCTGTACGTACGCACGAGCGGTGATTTCATTTCTGTAGGATGGATTGAAGATGAAATTGGGATATTTAATAGTTATAATAACATATCGGTATATGATTTATACTGATGTTATTAATTTGTGATGAAACAAATAAATAATAAGAAGTAGAAGAATAAATAAATTGGAAATAATCGGTTAAGTATATTAACTCTTCTTTGACACGCCTCTTCTTAACCTCATCTTAAGGCACTAGGGTTGGTATTTCTAAGAGACAAGAACATCTAAAATGTTTCTAGGGAAGATGAGAAGGGAAATGGGCAGGGTTTTCTATGATTCAAGACTGAAAAGGGTGTGAAGTGAAGAGGGAAGGGGTGCCCTTTTTATAAGGGAGGAGAGGGGTACTTTAAGAAAAACTTAAAATATTATTTTATAATAAAGTCATATTCGGTTTATAATAGCTCCAAATTGATTTATTTTAAAGCTAAAGTGGTTAAGGGTAGAAATAATCTCATCCTATATGTTTTAAAAACGTTTATGTTACTATTTTAACCTTATCATTTAGATTTAACTCTAAGTTATATAATTTAACTTTTACCATGTCTTTTTGTTTTCTTACACTATATGGTTAATAAAATTACTATAACAACACAAACAGAACCCAAGTAGTTAATTATTATTATATATAAACTTATCTAATTAATTTTTCAGAACCTTATATTTTTAGGAACATAATAACAATTAATAGTATAATATTTTTAAAAAAAACTATTTTATGTCAATTTTGACACTATTTGGTAATTGATTTTTGTGAAAATCATAATAGAATGATTAGTTATAAAAAAGATAATTAAATAAATACTAACAAGTCATATTAACCTAGAAAATTAGTGTAATTCATAAAAAGTCTCAAATTACATTTATTTGGGTATTTATAATATCAATTATTTTAATATTTCATTATTTAGGTAATTACTGCATCACCATTGTGTTATAAATAAATCAAATTATTTAATATATAAAAATTATAAATAAAATACAATTAGGTATAAAATATATTTATCTTTCTAATTAATATTTATAGTCTAATTTATCTTATGTATAACCCTATATAAAAAATGTTTTAGTTATTAAAATTTGATTTTAACCATTTTAACTCGTCTTTAAATGAAATAATAATAAATGTCCTAATCCAATCCAAGTTGACCTAAAGGGTAATAGTTTAGTCCTAAGGTTGTTTTTGGTCGAATTACACTTATCCAACAGAATAATGACATGTGTTAGGGTAATAGTAATATCAATTTTACCCTTAACTACTATATTTACTTTTAACCGTGGTAAATAAAAGTAAAATGTTACTATTCACCAAAAATTATTTTTATCTTATTGAACCCCATTTTACTCCTTGATATTAATCGTGTCTCTCTGATTTTCAAAATTCCACTCACAGAAGTGGAAAATTATGTTTTATGTAAATTTTTAAATTCTCCTAGGAGGTGGGTAAAAGATGGTGAAAAGTTGAAAAAAAATTTATATATCTAAAATTATTATAAAATGACTCCAATGAATTACATTGGACTTATATAGGTATTATTTATCAATTTGGACCAAAAAAATTTAAATAAAATAAATAATTATTTAAATAAAAAGTCGGGTTTTAAATAGTAACCTCCTGTTTTCACTATTCATCAAAAATTTAAATTTCTCAGAAAATACAAAAAATTCACCCTAGGATAACTTCAATATTCCGAATCCAATAAATGAAGTACATTTAGAAAGATAAAATTTATAAAATTTCAAAAAGTGGTTATTACTATTCATAATGGCTAGTTTATATGACATATCATTGTTTAGCGAAACTCGGTATTGCGTACTACACACGCTATCATGGAAGTTCGCGATTGCGTGTAATGCAAGCCAAGTTAGGGATGTGTATAGTGCAAGCTCATTTTGGTGTAGCGTACAACACATGACATCAAAGAAATTAAAAAGAATATTTTTCATAAAATATCAGGTTGTTACATTCTTCTCCACTTAAAATGAATTTCGCCCTCAAAATTTGTCGGGGTTATAAATGGTTTACTACTCGAAAGTTTCATTAATAGAAACCCACATTGTAAAAAGGAATACCAAAACTTATCTTTAAATACTAAAGTATGAAATATAACGGTTACCCAAATTAACTAATCACTGGGTTTCCATATAAGAGAACATAGGTGAAAATATGGATATATAAGAGAAATCTAACCATCATGTTCTAATGGAGAGTGGTAGAGAACATGGGTATGAAAAATCCAACAATCCCAAAGCCATAAATTTGTGATGATTTATGGTACCATTTGATTCATCGGATATAAGGACACTATGACAACATTTTTTTGTATTCAAGATCATTTCCTGGAAGTTGAAGAATTGTTGAATTAAAAGAAACACCTAGTTGATTTTGAAAAAATCTTACTATTGTTTGTGCCATGAAAAATTTATACATCATCTCTTAAATAAATGAAGTTGAATTTGTCTTCCGTGAAGTGTTAGCAAATCATGTGATAAAATGGTAGGTCATTCCATCTGTCTCAAACAAAAGGATAGTAAAAGTTATTAAATATTTATAAGTCCATCTATAGTGATATTAATCATATATGGTTTCTAAAAAGGACTTATACTTCATATATCATACCGCTTAATATAATAAAACTAGCTTCTACTAACCAGGACTTCTTAGAGGCCAGTGGTAGGCAATACAGGCCTGTTGCACTTCGGTTGTGGGTTCAATTCCAACAGCCTTGTCTAACGCGACGGGTTGTTGCCCATTCTGCATGTTGTCCCTTTTCTTGAACTACACTATTATAAAATTCCATAAATAATATCGAAAAAAGTTCTAGCCTTAAACAATAATAACTTATGTCCAACATAATTCATTCCAATATTTAGGCTTATCTAAAATTCTTCTATCCAAGCTCATAGTATAATGAAAACCATTACTAGAAATGTCATCTAATGATCATGTGAATACAATCATTTATCCCCCATATATCATATAATATATCTTTTTGGTTAGATTCCAAACATGTGAATACCTTAATCATGTATTCTCATGAAACATAAATTACCATAGAACCTTAGTGAAAACATGAATGCTATCAAAAGTTAACTCTTTCCACATTCCAAAATTTCAAAAATTCTATATTCTCAAACCATGATAACACATTGTCCTTACATCATTCATGAGCTCAATAATACTATCAAACATCTCATTATCTCCTTATCCCTTCATTATGCGTATATAATCTACTTTCCAAAAATATTACAATCACTTTTCATGGTTATCGGTACCATATAATTATTGAAAACAAATCCATAAATATTCCAAAATTCTATGATGCCATAAACGAGATTCCATGATACTATTTTGAAATCGCATTATATAAACACGTAATCATTACACAACATCACTATCATAAACAACATCACAAATAGTGATCGCATGTGACTTCTGTTTATCCTTTACCTTAAGTGGTTTCTCACGTTGATCATCATTAACCCTTGGATTAGGGCATTGATTAGAATAATGCCCCATTTCCTTGCACTTGAAGCAATGAAGTGTTGGTGGTGCGTTATCTGCATTCCTTTCTTTATTCACATCATTAGCAACCCTTTTTCCATTACTTCGACACTTCTGCTCGATAACCTTATTTTACACACTTAAAACATTTTATAGTCCCTTTAAGACAATCTCCACCATGCTTCTTTCCACACATTGAGAATAAAGAAACATTCATCTTCGTTTCACCATTATAATGAGATTTCTCCTTGAACTCCATCTTTCATTTCTTGTCAAAACCATGAGATGGATATGTTACACCAACTTCCAGTTCTACCTTGATAGCACAACACACAATTTTTTCATAGCTACTGAAGTCTCTTATAGATAATGCCCTTCGAAGAGTTGGTTTTAAGCCAATGAAAAATCGATCAACTTTTCCTTCAGGTTGGATGATAAAATGTGATGCATACCTTGCAAGTATTGTAAATTTCGCTTCGTATATACCATCAGATTCATCATCCTTCTTATTAAGATCAAGGAACTCCTTTTACATCTTTGTTCGAAGAATAAAAGGGAAGTACTTACTGAAAAACAATTTCTTGAACTCATCCCATTCCATGGTTTCAATTTCATCTTGGGGCCTTGTATTCTTAATTAGATTCCACCACAGGTATGATTCACCTTCTAAATGGTAAACCGCTAGAATGACTTTATCATGTTCCCAACAGCGAAGTATGGAAAATATCTTTTCAATGGTACTGATCCATTGTTCAGCAGCAAGTGGATTAGAAGACCCACTGAAAGACAGTGGATGTTGCCTCATGAAGGACTCAATAGAATATTGTTCCCTTCTCTGATAATTTGGAAATCCAGAATGATTCATTTCTTGTATAAGTATAGCAATAAGATTTTTCACTCCATCTCCCATAAGATTAATATTTTCAGGATGGAAATCATTGCATTGTCCATTACACTGATCAACGTGGTTCCTTCGGGTTCCAGCCATTGTCTAAATCCCAAAAAGAATAGTGTGAGAGGCAAAAATCATGCTATGGAAAACAACATAATAAAGGGGGAGTACCTTCAATATATAACATCTAAGGGTTAATTCTAATATTGTCACCATAATTATAGGACTATAACCTATACTTATACTTATCCTTAGGGACATCCCTAGACATACCTTAGAAATATTTCTAGGGATCTCACTAAACTTTTAGCATCCATGTTTCCAAAGGTTAACTAATCTTGTCCTCTGATACCAACTGTAGAGACTGAAATCTTGACGTACATGGACATTACACTACTTTTTGAGAAATACTCAATAAATAACAAAAACAGACACCAAAGGACAGTAATAGTTTAGTGTCTTTGGAAACATGAAATATAATCTTCTAATCTTGGTGAAAGATCTTCTACATCTCCCATAAAGATATTCCCTTTTTCTTCGTACCTAAAACATTTATTTATATCCTGGGGAAAATAAAACATATAAAGGGTGAGCTCAAATTCTCAGTAAGGTTAATCATGGAAAAAAAAATAAAAAAAACTATATACATTGGACATCAAAACATGAACATAAAATTTAAACATTAAAATATTTAGTTGTGAAATAAATATTGGCAGTACGTAAGGCATAGATCATAAAGGAACATCAATCATGATAAAATAACATGGTAATAAAACATTTAATTATGGAATAACATTAATCACATGATATTATTTTCATAGTAGACAAGGCCTCGCTGCCATAACCATCTTAGTAGACAAAGTCCCTTTCTGAATCGAGTTCACTCCTCGTTCCAGTCCTGTATCACTGAACCGGATTAACTTAACATTTCAGCCATGTCTATCTAATGAGATATAAATCATTACCCAATGAATTTCAGTGAGATATAGGTCCCACCCATCTCATAATGAAATCATTCTTACTTGTGCTACAAAATAAACTTAAAACATTCATTATAACCCAAAGAATAAAATGGGTTTCATAAAAATCATCCCATCATTACATAATCCATATAAAAAAATAGATATTTCATCATAAGAAAAGTAAAACCATGTAAATCATAGAGACATTATACTTGAAACATACACATATGAAACAATGTCATCTTAGATGGAAAATGGTTCTGATACAACTCTTGAAATGGATTCTTGAGGAAAATATCCTTTCTTCTTCAAAATCATTTTCTTTTCAAAAAATTCCCTGAAATTTTTTTTAAAAAAGTATTTTTTTGAAAATAGTCATAAAATCGTTTAGGGTAAGCTTCATGAATATTAGGCATTATGAAACCGTAAAAATTCAATCATGCTGTATAAGTTAAAAATAAAATTCTTCTCGTACTTTTGTCGGAAATGTTAAAAAGTTCCCCGTGTGGTAAACAAAAGTAAGATTCAATTAATAACATGTGGTAAATTTTAAAAATGGGTAAAAATGACTTTAAAAATACATGAATTTTATTTTTAGAAAACATGGGCATGGATGATTACAATAACCCCAGTAAATACTTACGAATAACAATCTCAGATAAGAATGAGATTGGAATAGTTATCCCTTACCTTAGGTCTAATATGATTTGTACGTATCCAAACCTCCTGTATAATGGTTTAAATAATGTCATTGACTTATTACAGAATCATATTCATTGTTATGATATCATATATGGTTCATTTATGACTTTATATTACCCCTTCTTTTATAAGTTCCATGTGAAAGTAGTGTTTTGGGTAAAATCGTTTTATTTATCATACGTGTTTGGACTTGTTGTTCTTGATATTATTATTACTTATATCTTGATTTACATACTTAAAGAATGTAAATAATGATTTATATGTCATATATATATGCAATATATATATATAATAGATATATAAATGAAATGAAATACATCGTTCATGGAGACGGTAGGTCGTACGTATGCGTGAAGGCTGTTTTCATTTCCTTAATTGAATTAAATGGAATTAAGTAAATGAAACATATATGTAAATAAATACAGTATAATTATTATGTAATATATTTCATGATTATTTATTATATATAATTTATAATCATACTTGAATGGTTAATCATGGAAAATGAATCTCATCGCGTTCGTGGAGACGGTAGTCCGTACGTACGCACGAGTGATGATATCATTCCCATGATCGTGGAATTGTATTGAAGTGTATGTATAATATTTCAGAATCAATATCAATTTACAATAATCATATATAGATATTTATTTACACCATTATACCCATCCAAGTAAGGTGGTGGTGGAAAACAGATTACACCACGGCGTGGAGACGGTATTCTGTACGTACGCACGTGCGGTGATTTCATTTCCGTAGGATGGATAGAAGATGAAATTGGGTTGTTTAAAATTTATAATAACATATCAGTATATGAGTGATACTTATGTTATTAATTTATGATGAAACAAATAAAGAAGAAGAAATAAATTGAAACGAATCGGTAAAGGATATCAACTCTTCTTTGACGCGCCTCTTCTTAACCTCCTCTTAAGGCACTAGGGTTGGACTTTTGAAGATACTAGAACCTCTAAAATGTATCTAGGGAAGATTATAAGGAAAATGGTCTGGGTTTGGCCGAGATTTAAGCCTCAAAAGGGTGTTAAGAGAAGAGGTAAGGGGTGCCCTTTTTATAAGCGAGGAGAGGGGGACTTTAAAAAAAACTTAAAATATTATTTTATAATAAAGTCATATTTGGTTTATAATATCTCCAAATTTATTTATTTTAAAGATAAAGTGGTTATGGGTAAAACTAATTTCAACCAATAGGTTTTATACAGGATTAGGTTTTTATTTTAACCTTATCATTTAGATTTAACTCTAAGATAAATAATTTCACTTTTACCGCGTCTTCTTTTTTTCTTACAGTATATAGTTAATAAACATACTATAACAAGACAAACGAACCCCAAGTGGTTAATTATTAAAATATACTACCTTATAAAAGTCATTTTACCGAACCTTAGTTTTTTAGGAATATAATAAAAATTAATAATTTAATATTTATTTTAAAAACTATTTTTTGTAAATTTTGACACTATTTGGTAATTGATTTTTATGAAAATAATAACAGAATGATTAGTTAGAAAAAAGTTAATTAAATTAATAATAAAATATCATAGTAACCTATAAAATTAGTTTAATTCATAAAAAGTCTCAAATTACATTAATTTGGGTATTTATAATTTTAATTATTTTAATATTTTATTATTTATTTAATTACTGCATCACCATTGTGTCATTAATAAATTAAATTATTTAATGTCTAAAAATTATAACTAAAATACCATTAGGTATGAAATATTGTTATAGTTCTAATGAATATTTATAGTCAAATTTATCTTATGTATAACCCTATATTAAAATTTTTTTATTTATTAAACTTTGATTTTAACCATTTTAACTCTTCTTTAAATAAAATACTAATAAATGTCCTAATCTAATCCAAGTGGACCTAAAGTGTAATATTTTATTCCTAAGGTTGTTTTTGGTCGAATTAAACTTATCCAATGTAATTAGTACATGTGTTAGTGTAATAGTACTATCATTGTTACCCATAATTACCCTATTTACTTTTAACCATGGTAAATAAAAGTAAAAAGTTACTATTCAACAAAAATTATTTTTATCTTATTGAACCACATTTTACTCCTTGATATTAACTGTGTTTCTCGAATTTTTGAAATTCCACTCACATAAGTGGTAAAATTATGTTTTATGTAAATTTTCAAATTCTCCTAGAATTTGGGTAAAATACGGTGAAAAGTTTAATAAAATTTTTATATATCTAAAATTATTATAAAATGACTCCAATGAATTACATTGAACTTATATAGGTATTATGTATCAATTTTGACCTAAAATAAATTTAAATAAAATAAATAATTATTTAAATAAAAATTCGGTTTTTAAATAGTAACCTAGTGTTTTCACTATTCATCAAAAATTGAAAGTTTTTAGAAAAATACCAAAAATTCACCCCAGGCGAATTTCGATATTCCGAATCCAAAAATAAATTTCATTTCGAATGATAAAATTTATAAAAACTCACTAAGTGGGTATTACTATTCATAATAGCTAGTTTATATAACATGTTGTTGTTTAGAGAAACTCGGTATTGCGTAAGACACACACTATCATGGAATGTCGCGATTGAATGTAATGCAAGACAAGTCAGGGATGTGTGTAGTGAAAGCTCCTTTTGGTGTAGCATACAACACAAGGCATCAATGAAATTAAAAAGAATATTTTTCATAAAATCTCAGGTTGTTACAACATAAAAGTCCAAGATGTTACAGAGTGGTATAAGAGGAGGTATCTTCTATGAGTTACTACCTGAGGATGGTATACAAGAGATTAGGGTTGTGTCAGGCCTTTGTAATGAGATTTTATTGGGAGTAGGTAACCCATGTACAAGGGAAAACCCATATGCTCTGGGGGAATTTTTTTTCTTATTTTGCGTTGTTACATGTGATGATATTTCACCCATGGGTGATGCAATAATTTTATGATGAGACTATTTTATGATATTTTTATCATGACTATAATGGTATGAGGATGTTCATTCATTCATAATTATAGGTACTGATGAACTTAAGTGGCATGCATCCTGATAAGCACAAATGATATGGATGAGTGGGGTATGTGAGGTAGAATCCATTACACTTCCTTCACAATTTAAAGAAAATGGTGTCTAATGAAATTATGAAAATGGAAAAAGTAAATTGAATTGTTGAACATTAGTTAAATAATGGTTTCTAATAAAGGTTTAAATCAGTTTAAATGCGTAATGAAACAAGTTATAAAATGGGAAGTGATCCTTAAGAGAAGGTTTACATTGAGAGTATAAAAATAGTTGTGAAATGTTTGGCTGTGGATAGTGAAGATCTATCTTAATGAAATATATGTAAGTTATCTGTTATGGGTTCTAAAGACCATGTTTGGATTGTAGGGAAACTCCACCAGGATGTTGAGTTTCATTTTAGAAACTAGAGGATGTTACCGATATTTCTCCACTAGTAGTGGAGCAAGACAATGTGGTGATCTAGGATGGTATAGATGAGTAGTTTTTTGATAACCATTATTGGTTTATGAAAACAATGTAATGTGACACAGGGTGGGTTGTGTTGAGCATGTTTGAGCTGACTAGGGGGTTTTATCTGTAACACCCTCAGACCTTTACTGGGGAGGGTGGGCTTGAGAAAACCCAGTTATGGATAGAGTCCCTCTAGATGATTCTTGAGTATTTAGAGACTCTTTCTAAGAATAGGGTTATGTTGGTGGTCTATATAATGATATATCAGGTGAATCATTGCTAGGAAATCATGGTTTAGACCAAATAGGATGAAGGAATGTTATGGAAATATTTTATGGAATGGTTTTAGGATAATTTCTATCAAGATTTCTTGAGGAATTAAATGGACATATATTTTATAAGTTTTTACAAAGGGGAAATGTTGGTAATAGATTATTTTAGACGTTTCACAGATCTATGACACTTCATTCCAGCATAGGTAGGAGATGATAAAGCTACAGAAAAATGTTTCAAGGATGGTTTGAGACAAGAGATCCTGTCTCAGGTTAATATCATTTAGTTGAAAATATTTTTATAGGTAGTGCATCATACCATTATCTCATAAGGAAACCTATATGGAGCTTTAGTTAGTGGACTTGTGATACCAACTAGATGGGAAATTAGTGTAGCTTCAGAGGAAAGGAATATTATTCTTTGGAGTTTTCATCAGGGTGGAAGTGCTCAAAGTAATCCTAAGAATGAGTCAAACTCTTATGGTAGAGATCAGGTGTTATGTTATTAGTGTGGACAACCGGGGCACATGCGTGGTCTTTTTCCTCAACCATCAGTTTAGCAGAGAGCATGGAGAAGAATGAGGAACATGAAAAGGTTTTCCAGCAGCTCTTGATAGTTGGGAATGGATGAATGTTTGAGGTAGGTACCTAGTAAGGGTAGGGGTCGACCACCCTGTATCAGGTAGGTAGTTAGAGTTTTAGGGGTCCTAATGATCTAGGAGGTGGATTTGATACTCCAGGTATAAAGAATACATATCATTAGGGTAGTGTAGTGCTATTCACTTAGGATGGATCTTAGGGAATAATGGATGGTTAGCTCCAAAAAACATAGTCCTTACCTAGAGATGGAGAGACTAGATTATAAAAATTTCAAGATTCAATTCATCGATATTATACCCATTCTAGAGTGTCATTTAACATGGGTGCCACACATTCTTTCATTTCTACTCAATTTGTGAATATTTTGTGGCTAGAACTGGTGCATTTCTATAGGATTATGTCAATTTTTTAACACTAATATGATTTATTAAATTATTATTTTTTGAATTAATTTAACCTTTTTTGATATTTTGTATTTTCAAAACACTAAAGATAGTTGGACCAAAACCATTTTTTTTATTTTTCAAATAACCACTTTTTGGAAAGGTGGGATCCATACAAACATATTCATCTTCACCCGCATACCCACATCCATATAAACCCCACACACCACATTCAAAATTCAAAAGCTGAACATTCAAATTTCAAAATCCAAAAATAAAAAAACCCACCATTACCACCTCAATCTATGAGCTTACCTACCTCAATCCACAAACCATCATTCATAATTTGGATACCTCGAACCAAGAGGCCAATCACATGGCTAACTTCTTCCATCATCTGATCCTTCATCATCGTCATCCCCGCTACTGGAGGAGATAACTAGAAACATTCAATGGTGTCCACTTTAATGAGACCCATCACCACAACCACATAGTCTCTATATATTAACATCATTTCCACTACTAGATGATGGAAAATCACCCAATCTTCATGAAAAACAAGATAAGAACCCGACACAACCAAGAATGAATAAAACCAAAAAACAGAGACTAACAACGCTTCACTGATAACATTTAGAAAAAAAATGAAGAATAAAAAAATTCCCATTTTCATAGCCATTGATACCACTGAAAAAATACACCCACAAAGAAAGAGAGATAACCACAACCCTAATCATAGGAGAAAACCCCATGGACATAGAAACTAGATAAATCCATCACTATGTTCACCCCTCGTAAACTCATACTGATCCCCAAAAAAATCCCAATAACTTCTATGGAATCCATCACACCCAACCGACATAGAAGGAAGAAAAGGACAGAGAATATTCTACAAGAAGGAGCGGAAGATAAGGGACAAGGGAGAAGCAATTACATGGAGGGACATGTAGGAGGAACAAATTGGCTAAAAACCAAAGGGAGATAGAAACATTGAGATAGGAAAAGAGAGTGGGGCTAAAACCCTAGAAGAAATAACAGACGAACCCCGAATCGAGAAGATCGAAGGAGACACATTTTGAGCTTCCTCCAACACCTCCAAATCATTATTTATTACCATCACGTTACACCAAATGGTGTTAAGTGAGATGGGGAAGATCGAAAGTGCAGTGGAAGAAGCCTCCAACAATAATTCTGGAGTGAAGGAACCCAGAGAGAAAGCTATAAAAATGGATAGAAGAGTAGAAGAAACATTTACTGATGACAGAAGCTCTGATTCCAGGAGGAAGAATACCTTGGATGAGAGGCTATTGAGGGAGAACAGATCAGGAGAGAGATGAGGCATGAATCCTAACAGAGTGGTATAGTCAACAATGAAGATAATTTGTTTTATATTAAAGAACAATGTTTGGATTTTATTATATAAAACACCAAGATAATCATTAACAAAATGAAATATAATCTTTATCGTGGTCTACACAGAACACTCAGTTTATCTTTTGTTATGCACAACAATGACATTCCTTAATGGATTGGAAAACATGAACGATCGAGGTTTACCGAGCATTAATATATTATTAAACTATGATTATTTAATATAATAATATGTAAACTATATCTTATGTTATAGCTTATGAATATTAATAACTAATTTATAAAAATATATGGTTTATAGAATATAATATGAATTTATAGGATACCAATTAATTATAAATAAATATGAAAACCAATTTAATATCAACAGAAATATTATTATTTTTATGGTCCCAATGCTATTTTACCCTATTAAATTTTAAATATAATTAGTTAGTGATATTAATGTAATATATATATATATTATATATTCAATAAAATATTTTTTTACAATCATTCAATCCAATTTATAGACATAAGAAAATAATAAACCCAATTTAATTATTAAAAACATATAATTTTATAAATATAGTTTTACCACATTTTAATAGAGGGCCCATTTTAAATATCAATTTTGGAACATTTATTGACTTCATATGTCAAAATATTCTTTATTATTGAAATTAAAACATAAATATTAGGATTGTATATTTATTTTGGTATTTTTCTATGAGGATTCTTCTTTCTAATGGATAGTTAAAACATTGAAGTTTGGTTGAAAACTATTTTTTCATCTAATTTATTTATTAGATTAAATTATATATTAAATTAGTTCAAAAGTTTAATTAGATAATATTTATATCACATAATATAATTTAGGTCATTAAGATCAATTTAACTTTGAAATTGGGTAAAAATTCATAACAATCTTTTATATTTTTTTCTTTAGAAACATGCATTGTCGACCCTACCACGAGAGTAATTTTAAATTAATTTATGAAACTTATACTGTTAGAATTTAGAAAAATGGATACCATGTTTGGAATATAAATAATTTATAATTTATAATAAGGCCAACATGTTTTTTGACTAAAACTATTAGTTAAAGTGAAGAATATTAATTACAATGGTAAATAGAAAAATTAGGCTAAAAATTTACTAAAACAAAATTTATAACCTAAAACAACCTAGACACATTTCCAATACCCATTTGATGTAAATTATTCAGACATGAACCATAAATTACTTAATTTTTTGGGGTATTTATGAATTTTTTAATTTAAAAAAATTGGCACACCTTGTTTTGTTTAAAAATTTCCAAGTGTTTCTTTTCCTTTCACTATAAAAGGTCACTACCTCTCTCTCTTGTTCGGACCTCTCAAACCACTTTGGTTTGGCCCTGATCTTCCCAGTCCACTCTCCATTATACCTACCTTCCTCTTTGAAGAATAAATTTTGGAATAATGAAATATAAGGAATCCTTTTATCCCAAAATAAAATAATTTACCCAATTAAAACGTGGTTTGTATGAGTATGAAGAGAGTCAAGACACAAGATAAGGGAATATCATATATCTTTTTATTTTTGGGAGATGCAAGCTTTATTTACCCCCCATTCATTTTTGTGGTGTGTTTAATACCCATGGATATATTATATGAATATTATACTTAAATTTATGTGTATTAACATATCTATTTTATGATATTTATTTCATGGGTTTTTTGTTTAAAAGGATACCAAATTGTTAAAGTAATATGGTCACAATTTTCTTTCTTTGAGAAACATGATATGTTATGAATCTATATTTTTCCATGAGTTATATATTCTTACATTGAAATGATATATATTGAATATATATTATTTTCATGATATTTTATGCTTCATGAAATTTTATTTTTTTGAATGGGGAGTATCGTTCAAAGTTACCAAGTGGTAAGAGTTTATTGAAACAATCTCATTGCTTTTTATGATTGTTTATGATTATGGATACTTTGATGAAATATTCTAATCCACCTGTCATGAAAATTCATGAATCTTCTTATACTCTATTTATTATAAATTCATGTTTTGGAACCATATTTTAACTCTTTGGTATATAATATGTTCAAGTAAGTGTTTTTAAGAATGTCTGACTTTACCACTCTCTTCAGTCGGAAATATGTTTTCCTTCAAAACTATATTTTATAAAATGTGTAAACAAGATTATAACAATTTCAGATGATATTTAAAATACATTTTAAACCAATTTTATAATTTTAAACAAAACATTTAATAAAAGGAATCTTCATATCCTATTCTGGTTAAGGCACTTTTCAAACATTTTTATGGTGTAAAAGGAATGTTCAACATTTACAAATTTACCCTCCATCATAAACAACATTCCCTTAAAGATACCATTATTTGATTAAAAATTTATTTATTTAAAATAAATATTTTTTCTAATATTCTGTTCATTCATTTTTTTTAATGTGGTTTTAAATAAAAATGGGTTTTCAAAAATGTTATCAAACTTATTTTAAAAGTTTTAAATGAAAATGGTTTCAAATAGTTTTTATGGTTATCAATTCTTCATTTAAATTTTATAAAAATAATTTTAAATAAAAAGGTTTTCAAAAAATTTTAATGTTTAAAAAGTATTTTAATCATTTTCAATCTTTCTTTATAATTTTTCGAAGTGTTTTAGATGAAATGGATTTCAAAAGGTTTTCACATTTATTTATAATTTTTAAAATGTTTTCAAGGGAAATGGTTTTTAAAATTTTTTTAATCTTACTTAATATGTTTTCAAGGAAAATAGTTTTCAAAATGTTTTCGATTACCTTATATATGTTTTCAATAAAAAGAGTTATAAAAATATGTTGAAGCTTTTTTATTTTATTTCATGGGAAAGGTTTTTAAAAATGATCTTAAGCCTTATCGTTATGTTTTCAACGTATTTTATAAGAAAATTGTTTTCAAATGGTTTTAGGTTTTAAAAAGAATTTTCAATGAAGAATGGATATTTTCTTCATGTAAGTTTTTTAAAATATATTTTAAATTTATTTTCCATCTATGTTGACATCCATTGACCTTACACATACCCCTTACGAAAATGATGCAAAGGTTCTATTCACATTCTTTATCTGAAATATATATGTTTTGATTGAATAATGTATATGAAACCTGTTTCTCATGCCTAGGTTATATTTTTATGAAACTCACTCTTTTACTAATAGGTTATATTTTTATGTAACCCATTACTCTAACACGGGTAATATGATTTTTAAAACCATCTTTTTTATGATTTCTGTTTTTGATGAAATGATTATGAAACCAATATCTATTTTCATAGGTTATGATAAAAATAAATGTTTATAATACCAATTTAAATTCATTGGTTATGATATTACTTTTAAAAATCTTGTGGAAATTGTATGTTTGATTTTATTATGAGATGGGTGGGACCGATATCTCCCTCCAATAAATTGGGTTATGATCTATATATAATGAGATTGACTAAGATTATCTTGGAAATGAACACTGAATAGTAATATAGACATGGGAGTGAACCATGAATTCCAATATGGAATGAGTAGTTAACACATGCTACTACGATGGCCATGGTAGTGAACCATTACTACCAAGATAGTATAGGGAGTCAACCAATTCAACCCAGATGGTATTGGAAGAGATTCTTTGGATACTATGGAAATCATATAATATGATTATGTGTCTGAAAAAATCCCATATTTTATTCCAATGTTATTCCATCTAAGCTTATGTTCTTTATTTTCTATTGGTTCATGACTTATTAAATTCCATTCATCATTCCATGATTCTTTTATATGATATTTTATATGAAGGGTATGATATTCTATCTACATGATCATGCTCTCATACCCTTATGCTCATGATTATTCTTACATATCTCCCTTGTTTACCCTTAGTGAGCCTTTCATCTCATCCCTTTTTATGTTTCCTTCCCTATATTATGAAGATATGTATTATGTTTGATGTGTATAAGAAATATAGAATTTAAGAAAAACCTAGTGGGAGATAATGTTGCTCATTTACTTACCAGTGTATATGTTTTCATGTTTCCAAATGCACTAGACTAATATAGTATTTGGGTGTCTATTTTTATAATGTATTTACATATTTTTTAAAAGTTGTGTAGTGTCTATATACGTTAAAACTGGGTTAATATAGATGGTATTAGAGAAAAGGTTTTTTTAATCTTTGGAAACTAGTATGAGAAAACTTTAGGGAGGTACCTAGGTATATTTAAAAGGATATAGCTAGGGATGCGTATAAGGATATGTATAAGGATGATTTAACATTTAGGAAAATGTATTATAATTTTGGTAAAGGATACAGTGAGTGGTTTCCAACCAATAAATTCTTGAATGGATACTACAAGTGAATGGGGTTTTGGACCATATGTACCAATGGGTTAAAAAATTGATAAGATGTTCCAAACCTAACTCAGGGTAATATGGTACATGACAACATGCCAAGCTGTATATCTAGCTTGACACTCTCGAGGGATATTTTTTGGGAATTCACAAAACTCCCCAAAAAACATCATGAAGGATTTAAATATAATTCATCTATGAATAAACTAGGATTAACCTAGAGTATCATAGACTTAAAAAGGTGACATGATTTAGATATCCAATAAGTAATTATTTTCAAGAACATATGTTTTTTTGCAAGGGTAAGTAATGCTCACACTATGATTTTGGTTTTAGTCAATGGAGGGAACTGAATCAACATTGAATTTAGTGGATGATTGGCTGATGTGAAATCAAGTGGGATGATAACTGGATTGAAATATGGTGTGATCATGCCAAATTAGTTTTCACGAAACAAAATCAGAAACATGTACCTTAGCCAACTCTTGGACTAACCAAGGAACAGAACGTAGGTGTTCACTGAGTGTTTGGGTAATGAACCCCATAGAGGAAATAAGATTTGGTTTCCTTTGTGTCAATATAGTGGAAAGAATCCCCAAAGTGAATTTATTAGTGGAACAAGAAGATGTTTTGGCTGTGGAAAAGAAGGAAAAATAGAATGTGCCTACAAGGTAAAAATAAAGAGTTCACTTAATGAAATGGATGAAAATATTGGCCTCCCTAAGGTATCATAAAATATTAAGTGTATCTAGTATGAAATAATCAGTAATTATAGATCTCAATGTCCTAAGAGGAATTATCCATATAGAATAAAAAAGGTTGTGTGATTAATGGTTATATTGCAAATGACAATGAGAAAACAGATGAAATGTGAACAAAAAGAGGAATTAAGTAAAAGGATGATGTTTTCTTCTTATGTATTATGGATGAAGTTGAAAAATCTAATTTTTTCTGTATTTGGGATATAGAAATTATGTTATATGAATGGTGAAATAATTAAGGATTATGCAGTTTATGTTTTTCTCAAAGGATTTAAAAGATTATGTTGAACATTTTAGATGGGCTAGAAAAGTGATTTAATAAAATGGTGATATTTTGAATAAGGGATGACAACCCTTAATAAGTTCCTTATGTTAGGATAATTATTTTTTATAATGATATGTTGGATATGACTGTGTAAATTGGACAATAATAATTAACTCATAACTGATAAAGGATTCATTTACAATGTATTCAATGTTATCATAAATTTTGTTTAAAACTTCATGGACTTATATAATATATCCAATAACCTTTGTAATAAGAAATAATATATGTTTTATAAATGTATTTATGGTAATTTAGGTTATTACCCTGTTTCAAAAGAATACATGATATGGGTATTCACATGTCTGAAAGGTAACAACTAAGATCTATTTTGTGAAATATGAGGGAATAAATGTTAAGCTTATTTCATGAATTTTTTTCTAAAGTTTTGGATTTTCATCTTTGATAAGGGTCCAAAGGTTTAACATCAATTTAAAGTGTATGTTAATCATCAGAAAAAGTATTTATGGAATGAGTTTGTATTGAAAACCATGGTTAAAAGGATATTTTTTGATTAACCCTATTTTAAGGGTGCCCGTATTATTTATTTTGGAAATTATATTAGTGAAGCTTTTGAAAAGGACATTATGTATGTCAGGTGACAACTAATCATGTCTTATAAGGCCATATGTATTGAACCCATGACTACAAGAGGATAAGGGTTTCACGCCTTCCACTAGCCTATATGATGTTCTGGTCAATGTATAATAATTTTTTATGAATAAGTATTATTGATGAATCAGTAGTGTTACTTATTTATGTTAATATATTAAGGAATATTTATTTTTTATAGATAAATAGTTATTCATTTACATATTTTATAGGCTCAGTATCTACTAAAAGATTATTTAGTACTTCATTGATCAAAGTTAATTTATGAACATTCATTTCATGAAGTAATGGACGAAATGGATATTAATAAAAGAACAAAAAAATAATGAAATTTTGGAAATATGTCAAGTAATTGGATTTCCTTATATTCTAAGTAAATAAAATAATTAATCAATGTTTGGATAATCATTAAAAAAATGTTTTTTTCTAATACCTTAAATTTATTTAGCTGGTGAACATTTAAATCATTACGTATTTATGAATTGAGGCCCTGAATTTTTCATTGATCATTCTATTGTTTGTAATTTATGACCTCAATAACTCCGAATAAATATTTATGCTTTTCCTCGATGTCTAATCTTTAATCCCAACCTATGTTATCCTATTTTTAAACCCTGTTATATGTAACTTTGGGAATCTTTTTTTGTTCTAACATTCCTTTTATAAGGGAAGATTTAATATCCATTTTTATGATATGGGTTTCTATGAATGTATCATTAAATTATTAAAACATTGATAAACAAAAAAAATGTTGATGATGCAATTCATTTTATAGGGAAAAAATGTAACACCTTAGATTGTTTGACTTATTTTTTTCAAATTAAATTAATCTTTTTGATATTTTTCATCATACCAAGAACTGATGATAGTTTATTTTCTATTAAATCACCATGCTGAGATTATTTTATACACAACACCAAGTTAATTAAGAAAAAAGGAAACAAAAACATTATATTTCTATTAATGGAACACTGAGGTTAGCTTTCATTATATGCAACTATGACTTTCCTTGAAGGATTACGTAACATGCAGGACCGTGTTTTATTGCACAATAATATATTATTAAAATATGATTATTTAATATAATAAGATATAACATAGATGTAAAATTATAGTTTAGGAATATTATTAACAAATTTAAAAAAATATATGGTTTACATGATATAATATGAATTCATAGGTTACCAATAAATTATAAATAATTTTGAAAACTGATAGAATATTAGAGTAAATAATATTATTTTATAGTCTCATTGATTTTTACACTAATAAATTATATTAAATACAATTATTGAGTGATTTTAATGGAATATATATGTTATATAGTCAATCAAATAAATTTTTTATTTATTCAATAGATTTTATTGAAATAAGATAAGGGAAACCCCAATTTTATGCTTAAAACATATATTTTTATAAATGTAGTTTTACTATTTTTTATGGAAAACCATTTTTAAATCCCATTTTTGTAACTTTTAAAGACATAATATGTCAAAATAAAAAACAAATTTTAAAAATAAATATAGAAATTAGGTTCGGATAATTTTTTTGTTATTTTTATGTGGGGTTTAAATTTTTAATGAATAGTTAAAAATATAAATTTTAGTTCAAAAATGTTTTTCATATAATTAATTCATAAGGATAAATTATATTTTAAATTTAGTTCAATGTTTAATTAGATAATATTTTTATCAATTAATATAGTTTAGGTCATTTAGATCAATTTCAATTCTAAATTTGGTATAAAACATTGAAAACATTTAAATGATTTTACTTTAAAAACCAACATTGTCCACCCAATTGTGGGATTAGTTTTAAATTAATTTCTGCCACTTCCTTGATTGGAATTTCGAAAAATGGATTCCATATTTTGAAGCAGAATAATTTATAGTTTATAATAATTTAAACATTTCTTTTTAACAAAATTATTTGTGAAATTTATTAATATTAATTACAATTGTATAGAGATAAATTAGCTTAATAAAACACTAAACCTTAAATTTATGACCCCAAATATCCTTGAAAGTTGTATAACACCAATTTTCTATACATTATTCATCCATTCACATTCCATTATTGAGTTTTGCTATTTTTTATGAATTTTTTAGGTAAAAATATTTGTACACCTAACTTTTATTAAAATTTTTCATGTTTTTCCTTTCCCTTCACCATAAAGGCCACCACCTCTCCCTCTTATTCACACCTCGCAAACCACTTATGTTCATCCAAGATATGGCCAATCCACTAACCAAAAACCCTACCATCCTTCTTGAAGCCTCCTTTTGGGTATAATAAAATCCAATTAAGCCTTTTTACACAAAGAAAAAGGATCTACCCAATTAAGGGGTGGTTTTCATGAGTAAAAAGAGAGTCAGGACACAAGGTAAGGGAATTTCATATCACATTTTATATCTATGAGATACATACTTTATTCACCATCTATTAAATTATGGTGGTGTGTATTCTACCCATGCATGTAGTATAAGATTATTATACTTAATTTTATCAGTAATTACATATCAATTTTATGATCTTTATTTCACTAGGTTTCTGTTTTAGAAGATAGCAAATTGGTAAAGTAAATTTTCCGAATTTTCTTTCTTTGAGAAACATGCTATGATATGCACCTATATTTTTCTATGAGGACTATATAGTTCCTACAAAAGTTTATATCATGAATCTAATTATTTTCATGACATTTTAATCATTAAGTAATTTAATTTTCTTAAATGGGTTATATGGTTCAAAGTTTCCAAGTGGTATGAGTTTATTGAAACAATCTCATCGCTTTTCAATATTGTTTATGATAATGGTTATTTTGATGAAATATTATGATCACTCTCTCAAGAACACTTTTTAATTTTATTTTCCCTATTTTTATTCATGATATATTCAAGTATTAGTATTATTTTCCTCTCATTGTTACATAAGAATATTGAGAAAGTGTTTTTAATCATGTCTGGTATTACCTCTCTCTTTACTCAGAAATTTTTGTTCCTTCAAAACCATGTTTCTGATAGGTTAAAAAATATTATACTATTCTACTATGATTGTTAAAATAAATTATTTAATGGTTGGGGCTAAATCCTCATTTTTATTATTAAAGAAAATACATATTTTTCTCTGGGTAGAGGGAGATCCATTACACATCCTGAAAGCCCAAGGCCAAGTGGCCTGAATACAAGGCTTGAATGCCCATTTTTTTACCCAAAGGTCTCTTAGGTTAATATTACTGTTACAATACCCAGACTACTATAGTACCCAGATTTATACAGTACGATCGCTACTATGGTTCCTACTGCAGTACCTCTGCTTCAACAATTTCACTGCTACAATAGTACCCTAAAAATTCGTCCCAAGACAAATTCAATCTTGGAAATTTTGTATACCATGTAGGAGCTCGTACCACTAGGGTAAAGGCTCATTGACATGATTGTTAAAAGATATTTTACACATGTTTTTAATTTTATACAAATGGTTTAGAAAAAAGGTATCTTCTTGTCCTTTTTTCAGTTGAGGAAATTTTATAACATTTTTACGGTGTAAAAGGAATGTTCATTATATACAGATTTACCCAACATCAGACTAAAATTCCCTTAAAGATTCCATTATAATATTAAAAATTTATTATTTTTAAAATAAAATGTTTTCCAAATTTTCATAACATTCATTCTTTTTAAATTTTGTTTCAATGAAAAAGGTTTATTCAAAAATGTTTTCAAGCATATTTTATATGTTTTCAATGAAAATGGTATTCAATTTTTTTATCAATACTTTATTGAAAACTTTTCAGGAAAATTCTATTTTAAAATTATTACAAAAATGATTTTTTAAAATTATTTTAAATGTTTTCAAAATTTATTTATAGTTTTTAATAGTATTTTTATTGAAATGGATTTCAAAATTTTTTAATCATTCTTCAAAATTTTTCAATGAAAAAGGGTTTTAAAATGTTTTGAAGCTTATTTTATATGTTTTCAAGTAAAATGAGTGTCAAAATGTTTCCAAAATTATTTTATATGTTTTAAAGGAAAATGGTAATCAAAATATTTTCATGATACTTTTATAATATTTCATGGTAAAAGGTTTTAAAAATGATTTCAGGCCTTATCTCTATGTTTTCAATGTATTTTCTGATACAATTGTTTTAAAAAAGGTTTATGTTTTAAAAATTGTTCTTCCAAGAAGAAAGGATATTTTCCTGAAGAATTTTTCTTGAAATATACATAAAAATTATTTTCCATCTATGATGGCTTCCATTGATGTTACACACAAAATTTATGGGAAGTGATCGAAAGGTTTCCTTCAAATTCTTTCTCTAAATGGTATATTTTTTGAAGGCCTAATGATTACGAAACTCATTACACTTTTATAGGTAATATGTTTATGAAACCCATTCCACATTCACAGGTTATATATTTAAGAAACCTATTTATCTTACATGGGTTATATATTTTTGAAATCTATTTCATTTAATGGGTTGTGATTTTGATGAAATGATTTTGAAACCTGTATCTTTTTCCATAGTATATGATATGATTATAGGTTTATGATACCGATTTAATTTCTTTGGTTTTGATATGATGTTTAATGATATCATGGAACATGTATTAATGATTTAATTATGAGATGGGTGGGACCTATATCTCCTTCCAATGCATTGGGTATGATTTATATATCATGAGATAGAGTAAGAAGGTATTGGGAATAATCCTTGTCTACTAAGATGGCCATAGGAGTGAACCATGACTACCCAGATGGTATGCGGAGTGAAATCATGATACTAATATGGAAATGGGATTGAACTATCACATCCAATATGGCACGGGGAGTGAACCCATACTACCGAGATGGTATTAGAAGCGATGCCTTGGAAACTATGGATACTATGTTATATTCTTAAGTGTTTGACATTATTCCATGTTATATTCTTATGTTATGATTTCATGGTTTATGTTTTTTATTTCCTTATGATTCATGTCTTATAAAATTCTATTATTTATTTCATGATTCATGTATATGATCATTGATATCTAGGGCATGATCTTCTATTTTCATGATCATGTTCTAATGACCTTATGCGCATGATTATGCTTACATATTTACCTTGTTTTCCCTTAATTATAATTTCATATCACACCTTTTAATATTTCTTTCCCCTTGTTATGAAGATATGTATTATATTTCTTGTTTATAAGAAGGGTGATAGTAAAGAAGATTATAATGGGAGATAAAATAGCTCATTTATGTTGTAGCATTCATTTTTCCATGTTTCTAAATGCACTAGAATAAAATGGTCTTTGGGTGTCTATTTGTATAACTTTTTATGTATTACACACTAGTGATTTAATTCATATGTACATTAAGACATGTTATATATATATATTGATATTATTTTGGGGGTGAAAACATTAAATATTAGACAATTTAAGGGTTTTTCTCTAGAAGTTGGTGGATACTATTTTCTGTGGGACGTTTTCATCCTTCAAATGTTTGGTTTTTACCTAATTCTTATTATGGATTCACTGGTGGCATATCAGGACCACATTTTATTTTACCATCATATGGTAACATTCATATATATTGAGGGAGAAAAATGCTAGAAACATGGTGAATTGGATGTTTGAGGAGGCCATGTAGGGATAATGTTTCAGCAGTTAGGTTTAATCACAACCCAAATGGGTTTCCTTGTTCTTGATAATGGTGGGGTGGGGTAGCTTGCCTTTCTTTCTATTTTTCATCATGTCTAGGATGTGTTTCCGGATTATTTCTTAGGGATGATGATTGAGAGGGGTGTGGAGTTCACACTATAGATTATTCCTTGTGTTGAACTAGTTTTTATTCTACCATACCAAATTATAGTAGAAGTACTCCATGAAATTAATGTTCAGTTAGAGGAGTTGGATCATAAAGTGTTCGTCCATCCTAGTACATCATCTTGGGGTCTCTTGTGTTATTTTACAAGAAGGGTGACAGATTATTGTAGTTATCTTTCAACTAAATATTGTTGAAAAAATTTATGGTCAAGAAATAATACCCTCTCCATCAAATTGATGATTTATTTGACTAGAATATAGGTTCATCAGTTTTTAAAAAAAATTGATTTGAGGATAGGGTATCATCAGATGAGGGTGAGACCTTCTAACATACCATAGATAACTTTTATGATAAGGTACATGATGTATGGGTTTGTGGTGATGTTGTTTTCATTTACCAATGCACTCTCTATGCTCATGGATTAAATGAACTAAATATTTCAACCCTATATAGATCAGTTCATAGTTGTATTCATCGATGATATCATGGTGTACTAAAAAAACATATGAAGATCATGCCAAACATCTTGACATCATCTTAGGTACACGAAGATAAAATTTGATTTATTCCAAGATATTCAAATGTAAATTCTTGATTGGTAAATTCAATTTCTTGGGTCATATCATCTCCAAGGAAGGTGTGCCAGTGGATCTAGAGAATGTGTAGAATTTTGTTTCATTGGAGCATCCCAATAATGATTCTGATGTTTGGAGTCTTCTGGTTTTGGATGACTATTACTAAAGAATCAATAAATATTTCATCCATTTAAAAGAATCACAGTCAGAATTAACTAATAAGAGAGTTATGTTTGAGTGATCCAAGGCATTTGGGAATGTCTTCAAGAGTTGAAGAAGTGGTTGATGACTACATGGATCTAGATTTTACATGATTTAGTTATCATGTAAACCATATTTTGTGTTTCATCTAGTGATGGAATTGGAGAAGTGTTGATGAAAGAAAATTGGGTTGTTTTATATGGGTCATAGAAGCTAAGGCCTCATGAGAGTAATTACTATACTAATGATCTTGTGTTGTATGCAGTGGTGTATTCTTTGATATATTGGAGGAACTACTATTTGGAAAAGAAATTCACAGTGTTTACCAAATATAAAATCTTTAGAAATATCTTATCGTATTTTGATTTGAATTTCTAGAAGGGAATATGGGTTAAATACATACAGTAATTTGACTATTATTTGGTTTACACACTAGGAAAAAAGTGCAGTGTTTCAGATTCACTGAGTCAAAATAATCAGAATTAGTTTTTTCATGAATCCAACTATGACTATTGAATGATGGCCTTGTTTACTAAGATGCATCTAGAGGTGTAAGACAATAACAAGAAAATAAACCTTGCATCCCTAAAAATTTATTTTTCTCATTTTAATCGTGAGATGATGAGTCACCTGGAGGATTCGAAGGGTTTGGATTTGACAGAAAGTCTTAAAGGTGGGAAGTTACCTTCTTATTGGGATGTTGATAAATATGGGGTTATTTTGGTTTGTGGTCAAGTTATGGTCACAAAAATTATTCAATAACAACTAATGAATGAGTTTAATGATTCAAAGTGAGTATTCCACCCTAGTTTGACTAAGATATATCATGATCATTGAAGAAAAATTTGGTGGCCAAGGGTAAATAAAGTGGTTGAAGGTTTCGTAATGCGATGCCCCACCTTCAATTAGGTGAAGGCCAATTATCAACACCTAGGTGGTTTGTTACAACATTTTTCCAATCTATAATGGAATTATGATGATTTAATAAAGGATTGTTTGTGGGTATTCTATGGATGCCACAAAATAATGACACAATCTGGAAAGTTGTGGATTCACTGACTAAAGTGGCTCATTTATTTCCTATCCAGGAGGTATTCATCATCAATCAATTGGGTGAGTTGTTTGTTCAAGAGTTATTGATGTTTCATAGGGTACCGAGGACCATATAATTAGATTGGGATCTGCGATTCATTTCCCTCTTCTGGAAGGGATTACAGAATGTGCTTACTAGCCTAGTGTTTCTATGAATTTATTTTTTATCTGCACATAGAAGAGCAGTCATAGTGTATGATTCATGTTTTAGAGGACATGTTGAGATCATGTGTCCTTGATTTTGGTGGTTTATGGAAAAAATACTTCTTGCTATTTGAGTTTTCCTAAAACAACATTTCTCAGGATATGATTTATATTGAACCATTTCAGGTGATCTATGGGTGGACATGAAAATATTTACTATATTGGTTATAAGAGGGTGAATTAGAATAGTTGGTACTAATTATTGTTTAGGATACATCGTAAAAGGTTCGTATGATTTATAAATGTATGGAAATGGATCAAAGAATGTATAATTTTTATACAGATCAACGTCATAGGCCCCCTGAGTTTATGGTGGGTGATAGGGTATTTATTCAGGTTTCACCAAGGTTGGGTAACCATCGGTTTCATAAATAGTTCAAGTTGGCACCTTGGTACGTGGGACCATTTAAAATTGTGGATAGGATTAGACTGTTGGCTTACCTATTGTATCTCCCATGACATTTTTGTGGAATTCATGATTATTTTTCATGTTTTTTAGCTTCTATAGTATCAACCTAAACTATATAATATGGTTCATGTTGGGGGTGTGGATCTTGAGGCTGATTCCTCCTTTTTAGAGCATTGAGTTTTTATTTTGGATTAAAGCGAAAAAGTTTTGTAGAGAAAGGATGTGCCTTTAGTTCGTGTTCTATGGAATCATGGATATGTTTAGGAAGAAAAATGTGAGAGGGAGACAGATATGTGGACCCAGTGGCCTGATCTCTTTGATTCAGAATCCCCATGATGCTTGGGAATGAGACTTGAGGATGATCCATTATAAGTTGGGGAGGTTGTATGATCTTGGGATCCATAGAGGCATTTCCTTGTTTAAAATTGTGGTTTAAATCAACTAATTTGTTTAATAAAGTGTTCATAGGGAGTTTTAGGGGCCTTTAGAGTGTTTCATGGGTTCAGAAGATGGAATAAGGTGAAATCAGTCCAACCTATGCAAGGTATATGGTTAGTGCATGACTGTCACATAGTTAAGTAAATCGTGTGAGGTGGGATGCCAAATTACACAATTTTATAAAGTGTCATATCTTATGGTTTCAAAAAAAATATGTAAATTGTTCAAGTAACCCTAGATAACTGTGCGATAAAATTTTCATTGATATAGGCTCGCACATGGTTTGTGTATGCTCTGTAAAATTATGTGGGTAAACTTTTCACCCCTATAAAAGTTGTAGAAATTACAAAATTTCCACTTTGTGTTTCTATATTACCACTAATGTTTCTTCCCAATTTCTTCCCTTTCGTCCTTAGTGATGAACTATAGTGACCAAATATTCCAAGAGGTTATTCTCCATTAATATGAAGTTGTTTGAGGCACCGTTGCTTTTGGATCTAAGCTATGGGTGATTCTAATCCCTTTCTTGCCTCTATTTTCGGATTAGGGTTTGAATCTTTCACTTATCTCTATCCAAATATCTAAAAATATATTTCTCTAGTGAGATATTGGTTGAGGCTTCCAAGGGTGGTTGAATCGGTATCCAAGGAATCAATTATGAGTGTGTTCATAAACAGATTCGAGGTAGGTGGTTTACAAGTTATATTCCATGGTTTTTATATGGATTTGTGCAAGCAAATTTGTGTTCTTGTTTTCCCTTTTTTGTTTTTTGTTTTTCTAGGGGGATTTGATATAATGGGTGTATAAATGGAAAACATAAACCCTCCTAATACCTATAGGATTATAAAAGGATTTCTTGAAAAATTTTGGGGCATTCATGGGGTTTGTTGACCTTCTAGAACATTGATAATGGAACTGTTAAGTGTTAAATATGCTTATTGGTAAATGAGGTCAATGGTAAGGCACCAAATGAAGTATGATTTTCAATTTAAATTCATAAGTGGGATAATACATGTGAAATTCTAAATGTGTTAAATGAATTCAGATATTTAATGGGATGGATATGTTTAGTGGGACAATATAAAGGAATTATTGAATATTCTTAGTGAGCTTGGCATATAAAATGGGATTGGGAATAAATTTGAAATGTAATGTAAATGGTAAATGTGTTATTTTCTTTTTTCATAATGCTAATTACCATGTTGGTTTTAGTGTATTGTGGTTTATATTGGCATTGGTTATGTTTGGTTGTTGTATGGTATATGTGTGGTGAATGGACTAATAAGTATGTGCACATGGCCTGTTAGATTGGGTTATTAACATGGGGATCAATGCCCTTGGGTTGAGTTAGACTGAGGATCCAAACTCAAACCCAAAATTCATATATTAGGGAAGTATATGGTGTTCTTTACCCCTAATAGATGTAATTGATTAGACCACCTGGACTGAAGATTCATAGTATGTGTGTGGTATATGTGAGGATTTAATTATCCATAGTGAGATAGGTAACCTGATTTATTTCTTGTTCATGTTGAATTACAAATATTCCAAACACATTATTGATGTGTTAGATGTTCAATAAGTAATGATGTTGGTATAAGTATTAGAATCAAGAATAATGGTAAGAATGGCTTAAGTGAGCTTTGGTAATATGTTTTTCCCAACTTGTCTTTATTTAATCTGTATTTACGTTTCACTTGCATGAACTATATATTGAGTAGATATTTTGTAGGCACCGTTAGTGGTGGCCAAGTGAGTTGTACTCAGACCCTTCTTGAGATATTATTGGGTACCTGAGAATACATTATTCTTATAGGTTGCGATAAAGGAAAATGACATATACTAGAGAGTTTTGTTAGGTGTGGGACACAAATGTATGAGGTTATCGACATGGATCGGCACCATTTTGTAGAATATTCTATTTTCCCTTATTTTTGTGGTTTTCAACTTAACATTATTTAGCATGACATACCTTTTTTGTTATTGGTTGTGGTTTATACCCAGTATTGGGAGAAGTTAGTTATGCATACTTATTGGTGATTTCACATTATTTTTTCTATTTATAATTATTATCCATTGTTTCTAACTATATTTGAGAGGGAATACTCTCCCCATGTGACTGATATAGACTCTCTCTACATGTCGGAAACCTATGGTGTACAGGGACGTGCGATTTAGGTCATGTGGTTACCCAGCTTCGGGCACCGTTCAATTGAATCTGGGTTGGGGATGTACAAAGAAGAATCATAGGAGTTCTTTCATATTACATTCTATTTGGGGACGGTATAGAAGATATTAGGGAAGTTTCTGGGACATGGATTTTAGCTCATTCTTAAGAGTAGACAACCCATGTTCGAGGGAAAACCAATGTTCTCTAGGGTGGGAATATTTTTACTTATTATGCATTGTCACATTTGATAATATTTTACCATCGGGGATGCCATTTTTTTGTGATGAGATTATTTTATGATATTTTACTTGTTACATTAATGGCATGAGGATGCAAATTCCGGAATTGTTTTTTGAACCTATTTATTTTAGTGGCATGCATCAGGATAGGCACACATGGGATGTGTATATGAGGTATGAAAGGTAGAATGAATTACAATTCCATGAAAATTTATAGAAAATAATGTCTAATTAAATAATGAAAATGGAGAAAGTAAAGAAAATGATGAACATTAGTTAATGAATAGTGTCTGATAAATGCTTAAGTGAGTTGTAATGTCAATTGTAACTAGTTATGAAATGGGAAGTGAACCTTGTGAAAATGATTATTTTGAATGTATTGAAATAATTTTGATATGTTTGTCTTTGTCTATTTAAGATCCATTTTAATGAATTCTATGAAATTTATATGTTATGTGTTCTAAATCTCATGTCTGGATTATAGAGAAATGGCAGCATATTGTTGAGTGACTGTTGGGAAATAAGATGATGTTGCTGAGAAAACTCCACCAGTTTTAGAGTAAGATAATATGGGGATACAGGATGGTATAGATGTGATATTTTTAAAGAATATTTCTATATTTATTTAAATTATGTAATGGTACCCTTGGTGGTTTATGCCAAGAATGTTTCAGTTTACAAGGGTGTTTCACCTACAACATCCTCTAAACATTACTAGGGACGGTGGGACAGAGGTATCCATGTTCTGGATAGAGTTCATTCATATAATTCTTGATCATCTAGATAATCATTATGAGAATATGGTTATGTATTACACCTATATGTTGAGAGGTCAGGCAAAGTGTTGGTGGGACATCATGGATCAGACCAAACAGGCTGAAAGAATGTAATGGATAGATTACCAGTAAAAGTTTATAGAGGATTATTTTAGATGGACCATGAGGCAAGAAAATGCCACGGATTTTATGATTTTGACCTAATTGTAAATGTTGGTAATAAATTATGATAGTTATTTCACTTATCTACCACTCTTCATTACAACATTGGTTAGAGAAAAGGTTGTTGTGGTGAAACCTTTACGTGATGGGTTGAGACATGAGATTAGGTCTCAGGTGAATATCTTCTGGTTTAAAATATTTCAAGAGGTATTGGTGTATTACCTTATCATAGAAGGAACCCTCAATGTAGATACAAGTAATTTTCTTGTGGTACCAGTGGTATGAGAAAGTGGTGTTGCTTCTGAGGGTAGGAAGCATTGTTTTGGGAGTTTACATTTCGGTGGAAGTGATCAGAGTAGTCCAAAGAAAAGATCAACATCTAAAGGTAGAAATTATGGTTTCTATTATCAATTTGGATAGATGGGTAACATAAGAGGTTAGTGTCTTGGGCCACCATTTTAGTGTCAGACATGCAGCATAAAGGGGAACATGAAAATCTTCTACAAGAATCCTCGATAGTTGGTAGTAGATGATGGATTGAGTCAGATACCCGATGTGGGAAAGGGGTCAGCTAAACCTTATCATGTAGATAGTTGGAGTTCTATTGGTCATACATGTTGAGGAGGTGGATATGGTATTCCATAGTGATAGAATCTATATCAGCAGGGTTGTTCAGTTCTAGGAACACAGGCTGGAGCTTAGGACAGAGAGGATGGTTAGCTCCATATAGTTCTGTCTGTACCTTGTGGTTTTGAGGGTAGACCATCAACAATTCAAGGTACCATTACAACAGATTCTACCCATTTTAGCATGTTATTTGACACAGGTTCCACACAGTCTTTCATTTTTACTCAATTTCTGGATTTTTTAGGACTAGCAGTGGACTGTGTGTGTGGGTTTATGTCAAATGATACTCTGTTGGGCATGGGAATTGAGAATATCTAACTAATTAAAGGTTTTACTCAAGAAGTTTATGGATTTCATTTTCTATTAGACATGTTCATCCTTCAGGTGTTATTTCTTGACCTAATTATATGTATATATTGGATGGTGGAATATCAGTACCACATTGACTATATTTTAGGGTAACTATCTTGTCTCTATAGGGATACGTCTATATCGAACATGGTGAATGTGATGTTTTAGCAGGCTGTGCAGGGATAGTTTGTCAGTGGTTGGGTGTACTCACATCCCATGTCTCATTCCATGTTCTTGATGATATACGGGTGGAGTAGGTTGTCTTTTAACCTTTTGTGGATCAGTTTCAAGATGTGTTTCCTAAGGATTCATCATTTCTACCATCTCATAGGGGCATAGAGTTAACGATACGTTTTCTTCCTGGGGAAGAACAAGTTTCCATTCTGCTCTATCGAATAGAACTTGATGAACACCAAGAACATAAGGTTTAGTAAGAGGAGTTGGAGAATAAAGGGTTCATCTATCCATGTACACCTCCAGAGTGATCTCAGATGATATTTTCCAAGAACGATGCCAGATCATTGTTGTTGTGTGTCGACTACAGACTATTGAATCAGATGACAGTTAAGAACTAGTACCTTCTTTTGTTGAATTGGTGATCTATCTATATATCTGGGAGGTTCTCCATTTTTTTCCAAAATTTTTCTGAGGTTATGGTATCATCAGGTGAGGGTGAGACTATCAGATACACCATGGGCTGGTTACATTAGTAGGTACTGGTTATATGAGTTTTTGGTGATTCGGTTCAAACTGACTAATGCATTAGCTATGTTAATGGATTTAGTAAATATAATATTTCATCCCAATCTGCATTATTTTGTTGTTGTATTCATTGAAGATATGTTGGTGTACTAAAAAACCCATGACGGCCATGGAAAACATATTGACATAATATTTGGTATATTAAAAGATAATATGCATTACACCCAATTATCCAAATGTTAAATTTGGATTGGTAAATTGAATTTATTGGGTCACATCATCTCTAAGGTAGGTGTGTCAGTTGATCCAGATAAATTGCAAGCTGTTATGTCTTGAGAAGATCTCAAGAATGTTTTTGATGTTTGGAGATTTTTGGGTTTACCTAGTTATTAATGAGGGTTTATTGAATATTTCTCCAGTTTAAAAGTTCCAATTTCAGTCTTACCCAATATGGGAGTTAAGTAAGAGTGGTATGAGGCATGCGAAAATCCTTTTCAAGTATTGAATCAGTGGTTCATGACCGCATCGATCCCGATTTTACCTGAGCTGTGTTAGAAGTACATCCTATTTTGTGATGCGTCGAGTATTGGACATGGGGTAGTGTTGATGCCGGATGATCGAGTTGTAGAATATGGGTCAAGGAAGGCGAGTAATCATGAATGGAATTACCCTAATTTTTATCTTGAGTTGATCATTGGGCTGTGTGTTTTGAAATGTGAGAGGCACTACTTTTTGGGGAAGTGGTTCACAGTGTTTACCAACCATAGATTCCTTATGTAAATCTTCTCTTAGAGTGACTTCAATATTTGGAAGCGAAAATGTGTTAGATAAATATATTTTTATGACTTTGAGTTGGTTTGCACACTAGGAAAAGGGAATAGTGTTTTGGATTTCCTAAGTTAGAAGTCTCCATATCAGGTTGTTTTGGAAACCAACTCTAAGTGGAGAATGATGGAATTTTTTGCTAACATTCACCAGAAGGTGTAGGATAGAAATGATAAGACAACTCTTACGTCTATAACTATTAAGTATACTCTTTTGAATGAGGTAAAATAGATTTTTCTTGAGGATTCAGAGTGTTTGGATAAAAAGTAATGTCTTAAATTAGGGGAGTTACCTTCGTGTTTGGATGTTGGTTCGGATAGGGTTGTTCATGTTTTTTTCTTTTTTGTGGTGCCAATAGGTATATGAGAATAGATGATGCATGAGTATCAAAATTCAATGTGGGAAGTGTAGCCTGGTTTGACTATGATGTATCACAATATTTATAGAGAATTTTGGTTACTAGAAATGAATATATAGGTTGTGGGTTTCATGGAATGATGTATCAAATATTACCAGACAAAGGCTGAGCATCAACACCTTTGTTATAGCCTTTTTCCATTCCGGAATGGAAGTGGAATGATTTAATAATGTTTTTTTTGTGGTTATTCCATGAATTCCTTGGATAAATGATAAAATCTTTGTGGTTCTGGATTTGTTGATAAATGCGCCTCATTTCTTTCTAATGGAGAAGAATTCCCCCCTTTATTAGTCGAGTAAGCTGTATGTTAAAAAGTTATTATTGTTGCATGGATCACTAAGGACTATAGTTCTAGATTAGGATATGTGATTCAAGTTTCACTTCTATAATGGATTATAGAAGGTGCTTGGAATCCAAGTGTTTAGTAGTATGTCTTTTCACCCAAAGATAGACGGGTAGTCTCCAACACCATGAGATTTTGTGAAATATATATTTTTTGAATTAATTTATCTTTTCGGTAGTTTTCAATTAATGTGACACTATAAATAGATATATATATATATATATATATATTAAAACACTAAGTAAAATATTCATTTCCCACAACATCAACTTGAATTGTTCTACACACATAACCAAATCGGCTTACGCTACATATAATACTGACTTGGATTGTGCTACCACAATACAAAAATGGCATATTCTACATGCAACACCGATGTTTCTATAAAACATTATTTTATAATTATAATTATTTAATCTAGATAATTATAACCTAACAGTCAAACATTGTAAAATAAATAGTTATATTTACTATTAAAATAATTTATATAATGGTTTTAAAGAAGTAAAACATATTTTTAATGAAATATATAATTCTTGGTAATGTCCATAATTGTTTAAAATTAATATTTTCTCAAATGAACTTATTTTAATGTCTTTATGTGAAAAATTATAAAATTAATTTTTGAAAAATTGAGAAATTTAATTTGATAAAATAAAAATTATTTGTGAATTCATAGTGTCAAAATTATCCTAGGGTGAATTTTTGGTATTTTTCTAAGAAACATGAAGTTTTTATGAATACTTATTAATACGGATTTTTAGTTGGACACTACGTTTTTGTTTACTAAGTTATTAATTTTATTTGATATTATAAATTTTTTAAGGTCAAATTATATCAATATTACATATATTAAAAAAAAATATTTCACTAAAATCAATTTCACATTAAAATTGAATATTAAAACATACAAATATGAACTTGTGAATTAAAAAATTGATCTAAATGGTTAGAAACTACATTTTTATTTAATAAGTTATTTCATTAAAATAAATTTCTCTTTTTTGAATTAAAATTTCAAAATAAAACATAATCCTTTATATATAGCATAATATTTATATTCTAATATGAACTTGATAATTATTGATCTAAATGGTTAGTAAAGGAGATTTAAATTAATGACTGCAATTAAGGCTAAATTAAGCTTGATTAAAGACTAAGCTTAAGATTTAGGGCCCAAAATACCATACAATTTTTTCACACCCATTGGATGTATATATATCATCCAAAAACATTCAATAATTTAGTTTTGTTTGTTTTTTGTGATTTTTTAGGTAATAACATGTGTACACAAAACTTGTTTCTAAAAATTACAAGTGAGTCTTTTTCCTTCCCTATAAAAGGACACTGGTACTACCAATTACTAACACCTATAATTAGGCAATAACTGAACAATACACATCCCAACATCCCTATATTCCTCCCAGAATCCCTCTTTGGGAAGATATAAATCAAAGGTATCGTTTCAGCACAAAACTAAATGATTTACCCGATTAAGAGGCAACACCTTCCCTCAACCTCCATTATTTTAATTTATTTCTCCAACCCATCTATTTTATTTTTCCATGATTTTATAAAAAAACATTATCCTAAATATAATATTTTTTTTATTATTGTTTTATTTACACTTACACCCACCTTTATCTAATGGTTAACACACATAATGTTCTTGTGTACGGAGAACTACTACCACACAAAATGATGATTGTTTATTTTTCAATTACCACCTATAAATGTGTCCATTGTAATGGGAAAAATTCATATGTATGATATATATGATATTTATTAGGTCTTTATTATTCTCTAATTTTTATTTGGATCAAAACATTATGCTTTCCATCTTATGTAAATACTATATTTTCATTTGAGGAAGTGTAGACTACCACCCCCTCATAGTAATATGATTCGTTCATACGCTACATGGATTGTACTAATGATTGTTTTATTGAATATATATGATATCATAAATCTTATTTAATAATGATATATATTTATATATACATATATGTATTTTACTTTCTTTATCTCAATATGATAATTAAAAGGAAAATGCATTCATGGATACGTATGACCTACCGTCTCCCGGAACGGTGTATTATGTTTCATAATTATATATTATATAGATTATTATAGTAAATATATATTATATATAAATGATATTTATATCATTTTTTACCACCTTTAATAATGATATAATTATAAAGAACAACAATATAACAAATTTAGACACATATAAAAAACAAGGCGAATATTACCCGAAGTGAACCTTAACATATGATGGTTAACAAGCGGGTAACATAGGATCATAATAAAAATATATATGGTATTATATATAAGAATATGGTTATATAAAATATTTATAATAAATTTATATTTACAATACAGGTGGTTTTAATGAGTACGGTGAGTGTCAAGACACCAGGTAAAGGGATTTCATCTTACCTTTTATTTCTGTGAGATATATAGATTGTTCACCACTATTTCCATTTTTGATGTTTATGTAATGAATATTATTATATTATATTTATATTATAATTAAATTTTTGGACATTAGAATATCCATTTTATTATCTTTCTTTCAAGGGGATTAAGTTTTAAACATTACCAAATATGTAGAAAAATGTCTTAATTTTCCTTTTTTGAGAATCATGTTTTTTATGTACCTAAACTCCATTTCGAGGTGTATATATTTCCATTTTACATGTTATATAATATAATATCATTATTTTCATGATATTTCAAACATCATTTAATTTCATTCTATTACATGGAGAGTAAGATCCCATGTTTCCAAGTGATAATAGTTTATTCAAACAACCTCATCACTTTTCGGGATATTTTATGTTTATGCATCCTTTGATGAATTATTATTTTCCATATCTGAATAAATTCTTTAAATTTATTCACCACTATCTATTCATTATATATTAATTTATTGACTCAATTTTTTACTATTTTGTACAATAGATACTAAAGAATTTGTTTTTTTAAGAATGTCCAAATTTATACTCTCTTTGGTTGAAAATTTATCTTCCGTCAAAACCATATTTTCTAAAAAAGGTTTCCAATAATATTCAAATAATATCATGTTATCATTAAAGGAAATTTTTACCCATTTTCCTTTTAACAATGTTTTCATATGAATCTTCTTGTCGCATTCTGAATGAGGCAATTTTTTATCCCTTTTACTATGAAAAAGTAATGTTATTTTTACATTGAATAGAATGTACAAATTATTTTACAATCAAACCTTCTAAGATTTAACATTATGTTTAAAGGTTGTTCTTTTTTAAAATGTTTTGAAAAGTGATTTTTAAAGAATACGGTCTTCAAAATAAATTTAAAACATATTTTATATGTTTTTAAGGAAATGGGTTTCAAAACATATTCAAGATTCTTTGATAAGTTTTTTATAAAAACATTTTTTCCAAACATTTTTCTGATTATTTTATCAATTTTTTAGGAAAATGGTTTTGAGAAACATTTCAAGATTTATTTTATGTTTTCAAATTATTTTCAAGTAAAATAGTTTTCAAAACGTTTTTAAGGTCAATTTATAAGATTTCAAAGTATCTTTAAAGAAATTATTTTTAAAACATTTCTAAGATTTATTTATTTGTCTACAAATTATTTTCAAGGAAAGTAGTTTTCAAAACATTTTCACGATCTATTTATAAGTTTTCAATGTATTTTCAAGGAAATTATTTTGAAAACATTTTCAAGATTTATTTATAATTTTTCAATGTATTTTCAATGAAAATAATTTTCAAATCGTTTTTAAGCTTTATTTATATGTTTTCAAAGTATTTTCAAATAAATTATATTCAAAACATTTTCAAGCTATATTTATATGTTTTCAATGTTTTTTTGAAGAAAAAGGGTTCTTAAATTTTTAAATCATATTTTATATGTTTTAAAGGAAAATGGATTTCAAATTATTTCAAGTCCTCTTTCTAAGTTTTAATGGAATTTTCTTTGAAAATTATTATCAAATGTTTTTATGTATTAAAAATACCTTTTTAATTAATAAAGGATTTTTTCCTAAAGAATTTTTTTTAATGATATTACAAAATTATTATCCATCTAAGATGACATCCATTGATGTTACTCATGATATTTTAGGAAATTATCTAATGGTTCCATTCATGTTATTTCTAAGAATGTGTAACACTTAATGTCATGGTCTTTATAAAACCCATTTCTCTTTCATAGGTTATATGATTTTAAAACCTGTTTCTTTTCATTGGTTATGTTTATGGTGAAATGATTATAAAAAATTTATTTTTTCATAGGTTATGATATGATTAAATTTTTTTAATACCCATTTCATTTCATGTGTTATGATATTATTATTTTTTATCTTGTAGAAAATGTATATATGATTTCATTATGAGAGGGGTGGGACCTATATATCCCTCTAATTTATTGGGTAAATATTTATATTTAATGATAAATACTAAGATGACATTGGGAGTGAAACATGACTACAAATATGGCCATGGGAGTGAACCATGACTACCAAGATGGAATGAGTAATGAATTCATGAAACTAAAATGGCCATGAGTGTACTGGATGACTACCAATATGGTATAAGCAGAGAGATCTTGATACTATTATGGCCCTGATAGTGAAACATGACTACCAAGATGGTACAGGGAGTAAACCCATACTACCAAGATATCATTTTCAGCGACTCATTGACAGCAATGTGTGAACCAGATTACATGTTCACAATGTTTTTCATAAACCTCATTTCATGTCTATAATTTTATTCTAGGACCTGATCTCATGTACTTAACTTAATTTTTGGACTTATTTTTACATATACCTGATCACTATATTATATTCTTATATGTCTTCCATAATTGCTTGTTTTATTACTATGTTGTGCTTTCATGACTTATATTCAATATTTCCTTATGATTCATGTATTATGAAATTCCGATATTTATTATGATATCTGCTATTTAGGGTATGATCTTCAAATGTTATGGTCAAGTCCAATACCATTCTGTTCACTTTCTCTTACAAATTTTTTTTATTTACCCTTACTGGGCATCTAAGCTCCCCCTTTCTTATGTTTCCTTTCTCCAGGAAACGAAAAATGGTTTTAGGTAGAAGTAAAAAAAGGTATAGATATTTATGGGATATGTCGAAGATATTTCACTAGGATATATGATTTTATTTCCATATTTCCAAGGACACTAAACTATTACAATCCACAAGATTTTATTTTCGAAATGTATGAAATATTCATATAAAATGATGTAATATCCATATATGTTAATCATGGATCACTAATGTTTTAATAATAGAAATGGTTTAGTAATCCATTGACAAAATGGATGAGATAACATTAGAGACATTCCCTAGGTATATTTATAAGGATATGTTTAGGGATGTCTCTAAGGATAAGTATAAGTATGAGTTGACGTTTATTAATATTTCCTAGAGTTTTGGAAATGGATAGAGTGAGTGGTTTTCTAGAAATACATATCTATATAGATAATACATGTGTATATGGCTCTTGAATAGATGTACCTCAGTGTAACAACCCTAACAAGATGTTCTGGGCCTGAACCTAGGAAATCCGGTACATGAAAATGGGCCTTGCTGCACACCTGGTTTGACACTTACGAGGGATATGATTTGGAAATTCACAAACACATCATGAAATATTATGAAGTATTTATATATAAGTTAGATATGAATTACCTAATACTTAAATCTGTTTTCATAGATTAAAGAAGTATGAGCCCAGATTTAGACATCTTATAAGTAATTTTTCATGATTATGTGGATTTCTTATATTATATCTATTTCTCCACCCGTGATTTCTAGTTTGATTCAATGGAGAGATATAGAAGGAACACTATATAAATTTATTGATTCATATGTGGAAGATATTGGAATTATTTGAATTTATTTCCAAAGGGGAAATCTCATAAAGAGATTAAGGAATTTGGTAAAAGTATTGGTTATACATATAAAGATAATGAGACCACAAACAACATGTGTATTGAATGTGATGTTATTATAGTATCTTTTATATTAATCATAACAACCATGATTATATTGAGGTTTTTAAAATTTAAGACATGATTCATATTTCATATTATATTAAAAGGGTATTAATGAATAAGTTGATGAAGCCCAAGTAATGGTTTAATAATAATTTTGGATTAACGAAGTATTTATGTTTGGAATTCAAATATTATGTTATATGAATGATGAAATGTATATCTGCTTTCAATATAATTTGTAATTAAGGATTGAAAAGTACATGTTGAATGTTAATGAAAGAATAGTAAAGTGATTTCATGGAAAGGTGCTATTTTAATTAATGCAGGGAATCCCATAATTAATTCCTAAAATTGAGATTACGATCTTTGGATAATGATATGTTGGATATGAATATGTAAATTGGATGGTATATATTAATATAGAATTTATTATTTATAAAGTCTTCAATATCATCACGGATGAAGTTTAAAAATTATTGGAATTAAATAATATATCCAATAATAATTGGAATAAGTAAGAATGCATGTTTTACAAAAGGATTTGCTGTAATTTACCATGAGGGTATTCATATGTATGGAATGAGAAAAATAAGAGTTAATTCATAATATATGGGGGAATCAATGTTAAGATAAATTAATTCATATTTTTCTAATGTTTTTTGATTTTCACCTTTCTAAAGGGTTATAAGGATAACCATTCCTGAAAGTTTTTTGTTAAATTTTAGAGGAAGTATTTACACAATGGGTTTGTATTAAAAACCATGGTTAAAATTATATTTAGAGATTAACCTTATTTCAAGGATGTCCATATTATTTATTTTTTAAAATTATATTAGAGTGGTTTTATAAAAGGACATCATGTATGTTGGGTGACAAACAATCATGTCTGATAAATCCATGGGTCTTGAACCCATTTCCAAAGGACGATAAGGTTTTAATGCCTACTAATGGATTTTACATTGTAATGGATAATGTATACTTATTTTTAATTAATAATTCTTCATGATGAAACAATAGGGATAATTATTATATTTTGGAGATTAAATTATTAACCATGATTATTTTAAAAAAATAATTATTGATAAATAATTTTTATTTTCATTCTTTCATGGTCCTTAAGATCTAAAAAAATTGTATATTAGATCTTTAGGTATCAAAAATAATATTTGGACATCCATTACATAATGTAATTTATGAATTATAAATTGATAAAAGAACAATTAAAGAACAATTATTTTTATAGAAATATATCAAGAAATTTTATTTCCTTATATTCATTTTCAGTAAAATGATTACTCAATTTTAGGATAATAATAAAAAGAAAATGTGTTGTGTTAATAACTTAATTGTTGTAGAACTGATGACCTTATAAATCCTAAAAATTTTATGACTTTGAGGCCCTCAACTTTACTTTTATCATTCAATTGTTTGTGATTTACGAAATCAATAACTCCCTATAAATATGTATGATTTTCCTCTATGTCCCATATTTTCTCCCTATTTCTGTTCTCCTACATGGAAACCTTGTTATATGTTACTTTGGGTAACTGTTATTGTTCCAACTTTCATTTTCAAGGGATGTTTTAGTATTATTTATTATGTTGTGGGTATAGATGAATTAAACAATCAAGTATTTGACCATTTTTAACCTAGATGAATTTTGATGGAGAAATTAATTTTAAGAGGGGTATAATGTAACACCCAATGATTTTGTCAAATATTTTTTTCAAATTAATTTATCTTTATGATAATTTTTATTTCACTTAACAAAATAAATAATATATATATATATATATATTAAAACACTAATTATAATATTCCATTCACACAACACTAACATGGATTGAGATACAAACATTACCAACATATATTGTTCTATATTAAATACCAACATGGCTTTTTCTATCGCAAAACTAACACGGTGCACTTTAGACGCAAGATGGTTGTTTCTATGAAACATGATTTTATTGTTAGAATTATTTAATAAAGATAATTATAACTTATCCATTAAAAATAGTAAAATGAATAGTAATAACTAATTTTTAAATATTATTTATAGGGGTTTTAAAAAAATAAAAAATATTTTTAATGAATGATATAATTTTTTGGTCATGTCCTTATATGTTTAAAAATACTATTTTCTCAAATAAAATGATTTTAAAGTCCTTTTTTGAAAAATAATAAAATTAAATTTAACAAATAAAAAAATTTAAATTTAACCAAATAAACCTGATTTTTAAATTCATAATCTCAAAATTAACATAGGGAGATGTTTTTATGTTTTTCTGAGAAACATCAATTTTTGATGAATAGTGAAAAATACTGCTTTTTAGGTAAAAATGCATTTTTATTAATTATTTATTAATGTAAAATTATATTATAAATTTTTTATAAGGTGAAATTAGATAAATATTACATCTTTTAATAAAATTTAGCTCATTATAATCAATTTCCCTTAAAAATTGTATATTAAAACATACTAAACGTTTGATCTTTTTTCTACATTAAAAACTCGTTATCTCATCATATCTACAAGATTAGCATTAATCTAAAATTTTCAAATTATGTGAATTGAATTCCTAAAATCTCACATAATCAATTTTATCCAGTATGATATTTGTATTCTAAAAGGACGTGTTATTTTTTAAACAAATAATTTGTAAAAGTAATAAAAATTAATCACAATAATTGAGGCTAGATTATTCTGAATTAGGGACTAAACCATAAATGTATGGGACCAAATGACCTATAATATTTCCCAAAACCCATTTTTATCCATATATAGTTCATAATCATTCCAATTTTGATTTTTTTTGGTTTTTATGATTTTTTTTACGTAAGAACATGTGTACCCCAAACATGTTTCTAAAATTCCATGTGTGTCATTTTCTTTCTCTATGCATCCAATGGTTTGAAGGCCTTCATTTTTTATTGATTTTTGATAATACACCTTTCAAGGGGTGAGGTGGAACCCTTAAAATTACCATAGGAATAAGTATTACATGTCCTTGTAAGCCTTAGAGGAATATAGTTCCCATAGGATTCAAACATTACATACAACCCAGACTAACTACAAGGAACTACTCCTCCCAGCTTCTTCATCATGAAATCAACTCTCCACTTTCACATGGTTGTTCGACTAGGAAATCCCATGTATGCACTGGATTTTCCCGATTTCAGTTGTCATGCCCTTTCATTCTTGAAATTATTGTAGCTTCTACTGCGGTGAAATCTCCTTAGACATCCTTCTATAGAGCGTGTTCCTTGTAGGTTGTCTAGTTTGCATCTTCACTAATGGTGGGATGAAGTCTTTGAGGAGGCCTGAAGGCCTTATAGGACCGAAGTCTTGGGTGGACAGAAGGCCTTAATGGACTCAGGGACCAAATCGGTGGCCTGAAGGCCCCAACGGGGTTTAATTCCCTACTCTTACAGTGCCAAAGAAAAAGGATTTACCTGATTAAGAGGTAATGCCTTATATCAAGCTTCTTTCTTTTACATTATTTCTCCAAAAACATCAATATTCTTTTTTACATGATTTTATAGAAAAAATACTATCCCAAATATATTAGGATGTTTTTCTGCTAATGTTTTGAACAAAACTTACACACACATCCATGTAATGGGTAACAAACAAAATTATTATATTTACAGTGAACTACAACCTCACAGAATGACGCTTGTGATGTTTTCCATTAAAACCTATAATTTTATCCATTATGATCAATAATATGTTTATAAATGATATATATTATATTTATAATATATTTATTATTCATTAATTTATATTTTGAAAAATAATTTATGCTTTCCATCTTATTTAAATACCGTAATTGCGTTTGAGGAAGTGTGGACTACCGCCCGTCAAAGCAATATGATTCTATTTATACACTACATGGATATTATTAAGGATGAGTTTAGTTAATATATAGGATATATATGATATCATAAATATAATTTAATAATATATATATATAAACACATATATGTATTTTGTATTCATTCTCTTAACATGACCATTTAACAGAAATAGCATTTATACATACGTACAGCCTTCGGTCTCCATGAATGGTGTATTCCATTTCATAAATATATATTATATATATTATTATAATAAACATAAAATTTATATAAACTATATTTATATAATTTTTTACATTATTTAATCATGATATAAGTATAATGACCAATAATATAACAAATTATGGCACATATAAAAAACAGAATGAATATTACTCAAAGTGAAACTTTAACATAGGATGGTTTACAATTGGGTAATTTAAGGTCATAATAAAAAAATATGTTATTATATATAATAAAATTGTTTTTTAAATGATGTATATTAAATTTATATTTATTATACTGGTGGTTACAATGATTATGATAAGAGTTAAGACATAAGGTAAGGGGATTTCATCCAACCTTTTATTTTTGTGAGATATATGCTCTATTCATCACTCTTTAATTTTGTATGGTGTATTTACTGAACATTATTTTATTATATGTATATTATAATTAATTTTTTATTTATTAACATATCCATTTAAATATCTTTCTTTCTTTGGGTTAATGTTTGAAAATTTACATAATCGATAAAAATGTTTTTTCTCAATTATCCTTCATTGAGACTCGGGTTTTGTTATGCACCTAAACTCTTTTTCGAGGTGTTTATATTTCCATTTTACATGTCATATATAGAAAATAATAATTTTAATTATTTTTAATGCTTCATGTAATTTTTTAGTCTTACATGGAGAGTAAGATCCCAATTTACCAAGTGATAAAATTTTATTGAAACAATATCATAACTTTAAGTGACTATCTACGTTTATGAGTTCATTGATGAATTATTCTATTCCATATCTCAATAAATTCATGTAATTTATTATCATATGGTAATTCATGAAATATTCAAGTATTTTTTACGTTTTCTACTTTTTGGTACTTAATATAGTTATGAAATTGAATTTAAGAAATCCATAATTTACCCTCTATGTGGTCAGAAATCTATATTGCTTCAAAACCATGTTTTATAAAAAGGGTTTTAATGAATATTCTAAAAATATCATATGATCATTAAAAGTTCTTTTACCTTTTTTATTTTTACCAATGTTTTTAAAGTAATATTCTTGTCACTTTTCGAATGAGGAAAATTTTTATCCTATTTACCATGAAATATGATTTTTATTTTTTACCGCGTAAAAAATAAACGGATTTATAATCCATCAATCCTTGAAGATCTATTTTCATGTTTAATGGTGATTTTATTAATAAAATTATTTTAAATAATATTTTCAATGAAACTTTTCATCAATTATTTTTCAAACATATTTTATAAGTTTTTAAGAAAATTGGTTTTCAAAATAATTTCAAGCTTCTTTTATAAGATTTCATGAAAATTGGCTTACAAAATGTTTTCAATATTCATCAATAAGTTTTCAAGATGAATTGCCTTCAAAATGTTTTCATGATTTAATTATATGTTTTCAAAGTACTTTCAAGGAAAATGGTTTGCAAAATATTTTCAAGCATTATTTATATATTTTCAAATTATTTCTACGAAAAATAGTTTTCAAAACATTTTCATGCTCTATTTATAAGTTTTCAAAATATTTTGAAAAATATATTTTTCAAAACTTTTTTTAATATTTATTTATAAGTTTTCATATTATTTTCAAGTAAAATTGTTTTCAAAATGTTTTCAATATATATTTATAAGTTTTCAATTTATTTTTAATGAAATGATTTTCAAAACATTTTCATGCTCTATTAATAATTTTTAAATATATTTTAAATGAAATTATTTTCAAAATGTTTTGAATCTTTCTTTATAAAATTTCAATGTTTTTTTGACAAAAAATGTTTTTAAAATGTTTTGAATCTTATTTTATAAGTTTTAAAGAGAAAATGTTTTCAGTTTAATTCAAGAATTCTTTATAAGTATTAATGTTTTTTCTATGAAAATGATATCAAATGAGTTTTAATATTAAAAATATTTTTTCAATTAAGAAAGGATATTTTCATAAGGATTTTATTTGTAATATATTTCTAAATTAAGTCTCATCTAAGATAACATTTGTTAATGTAACGCAATCCATTTTAGTAAATGATATAATGTTTCCAATCATTTTATTTCTATGAATATGTTACACTTAATGTAATGATATTAATGAAACATGTTTCTATTTCACGATTTATATGATTTTAAAACCCATTACTTTTCACGGGTTATGTTTATGACGAAATGATTGTGAAACCTATCTTTTTTCCATAGGTTATGATATAATTAAATGTTTATAATACCCCAATACATTTCATGGGTTATGATATTATTATTTATGAAATTTTAGAACATGTATGTTTGATTTCATTATGAAATAGGTGGGACCTATATCTTCCTCTAATGCATAGGGTAATGATTTATATCTAATTAGATAGACTAATATGATCTTGGGAGTGATTCTAAACTACTAAGATGACCATGATAGTGAAACATGACTACCAAGATGGTATGAGTAGTGAACTAATGATACTAATATGTCAATGGGAGTGAACCATGACTACCAAGATGGTATAAGGAGTAAACTTATGATATTAAGATGTATATCGAAGTGATCCATGAATACCAAGACAGTATGAGGAGTGAAACCATGTGACTAATATGGACATGGCATTGATTACTTGACTACTATGTGTGAACCTAATTAAATTTTCATAATGTTATGCATAGATCGGGTTGCATGTCAATAATTTTATGGGAGGTTATGAACTCTTGTACATAAACTAATTAGTGAACCTACTTCTACTCATACATGTTCACAATATTATATATTTATATGTCTTCCAAAATTACATGTTTTATTCCTATATTATGATTTCATGGATTAAGATCAATATTTCTTTATGATTAATGTCTTATAAACTTCCAATCTTTATTATGATCTCTGATATGAATGGTCTGATCATCAAATGTTATGCTCAAGTTCCATACCCTTTTTTCATGTTATTCTTATGAATTTTTTTTATTTACCCTTACTGGGGATCTGAGATCACCCCTATCTAATGTTTCCTTTCTCAAGGATACGAATAATGTTTTGAGGTAGATGTATTAAATGTGTATATATTTATGGGTGATTCTGATGATCTTTCACGGGGATTGAAGATTTTGTTTCCATGTTTCCAAAGACAATAAACTATTATGGTCATTGGGGATGTATATTTGAAATGTACAAAATATTTATTTAAAATTATGTAATATACTTTTATGTTATTCTTGGTTTTTTATATAGCCGGAGTGTATGATTTTGGTGTTTTAGGGAATGTTGGGAGCTTATGTTCTTAATGTCTATGGTTTGTGGAAAAATCACTTTCCATTTGATGAATTTTTGTAAAAAAATAGTTTTGAGACTGTGATTCTGATGGACCCATTTGATCCTCTCTATGGGATGCCATATAGATCTCTATTGTGTTGGTTAGAAGAGGGAGAATCACAACTATTGGGACTGTGTCTCATTTAGGAGATGTCAAAAAAGGTTCATTTCATTTAGAAAAATATAGAAATGGCTCGGAGAATGATGAATTCATATGAATATCACCATCGTAGACCCCATGAGTTTATCATGGATGATATTGTTTTTTTAGTGTCTTCATAGTTAGGCTACCATAATATTTGTAAAATAGGAATGTTGGTGACACGGTACATGTGACTATTTGAGAGTTTGGAGAGGATCAAACTGATATCTTACCTATTGCCTCTCCCAAAATGGTTTAGTGGAATGCATGATATTTATTATTTTTCTCATTTTCGACCGTATCAACAAAATAGAAAAACATGTCTTTTATGTTGAGGATTTTGATCTTGAGGATGATTTACCCTTTAAGGAGAATCCGCTTCCTATTGTGAATCATAGGGAGAATGTTTTACAGGAAATGGTTGTGACTTTTGTTCTTGTTCTCTGGATGCATAGAAATGATATGGAGGAAACATGGGAGAGGGAATATAATATAGTTTCCTAGAGGAATGTACTGTTTTATTCTTAATATGAAGGATTCTTGTGAATGCGTATTGATAATTAACCATTATAAGGTGGGTAGGTTATAAGATGCTGGAATTTTTAGAGGAATGTCCATGTTTAAAATTATTGTTTAAATCTACTATTTTGTTAAATGAAGTGTTCCTTAAATGTTTTAGGGGCCTCAGGCATGTTATAGTGGTTCAGAAAATGAATTAAGGGGAAAGTGTGCCAACCTGTGCAAGGCACAAAATTGGACCACGTTTAAGTAAACCGTGTGAGGAGGGAGGCCAAAGTGTGAAATTTTAGATAGTGGCATATCAAATGGTTGGTGCATGGTTTGTAAAACATACGGGTATCCACAGTTAATCGTGAGACCCAAACATCCATAGAAAAAATCTTGCACATGTTTTAAAAAACTATTTGGGTAAACCGTAGACCCATGAAAAAGTTGTTAAAATTACATAATTTTTACTTTGATTTTATATGTTCCAACTCATTTTTTACAAAATTTCCTCACATTTAGCCCCAATAAATAACCCTAGGGACCCATTTTTATAAAAGGTTTTTATCCTTGGATCGTAATCCATTTAGAGAACATTTTTTTGAAGATTGAAGCCCTTGGAGAGTATAATCCCTCTCTTGATTCTCTATTCATATTATGATTTTCATATTTCTCTTATCTTTATATGTAGACCTTAAACATTATTTCTCAAGTGAGATCTAGGTTGATGCTTCAATGGGTGAATAAATCGGGATCTAAGTATTCTATTAAGAGTCCATTCATCAATGGATTCGATGTAGGTGGTCTATAAGTTATACCCCTTGGTTTTTATATGGATTTTCCATGAAAAGTTTAGTTCTTGTTTCCCCTTTTTGTGTTCTTACTACCACTAGTAGGATTTGATATAATGGATGTATAAATGAAAAATTAATCCCATCATAATCCCCGTGGGATGCATGGATGATTACATGACTAATTCAAGGCCACCCATTGGGGTGAATGAACCTTCCCAAACATGGTTAACAAAAGTGTTAAGTGTGAAATAGATTTATTGTTAAATGTAGTCAAAGGTAAAGAACCAAATGAAGTGTGATTTTTCACATGAAATATATAATTAAGGTAATACATGGGAAATTATAAGTTCATTAAATGAATTGACATATGGAAAATTTTGTATATGTTTATATGGATAATGTTGTGTAATTAGTGAATATTCATAGTGATTTAGGCATAAGAAATGGGAATGGGCATAAATGGCTATGTAATGTAAATAGTAAATGTTTAAGTGGGTTGTGGAATAATGTTAATTCCCATGTCTGTTGTCATGGATTATGATTGATATTGGAATTGGTTATGTTTGGTTTTGGTATGGTATTTGTGTGGTGAATGGAAAAATAAGCATGTGAACATGGCTTGGTAGAGTTGGGTATTGACATGAGGATCTATTCCCATGAGTTGAGATTGATTGAGGCTCTAAACAGCTTCCTTAAATGCACATATCATGGATGGAGATTTAGTTCTTTTCCCTTAATGGTTTTATTCGATGAGACCACCTATTCCAAGGATTCATAGTGATTGTGTTTTATATGTTTTGATGTGATTGTTCCTAATGATATTGGGAATATTATTTATTTCCCCTATGCATTGAATTGATGAAATCTCAAAACCTTTGTTGAATTGAAAAACATGAACTAAGTAATAAATTTGGTATATGTATTGAAATTAGGATTAATTCCAGGAATGGATTAAGTGTTATTTTTTAATTATTAGTACCCAACAAGTATTTATTTAAATTTCCATTACATAGAACTTGAAAGAACATTATATTAATGAGATATTTTTTATACAATGTTGTTGGTGGCTTACTGAGTTGTACTCACACCCTGATTAAGTCATCGTTGTGTACTAGAGAAGACATCATGCTTGTAGGTTAAGAAAAGTAAAAATACTCTATACTAGGGAGTTGATTTGGTTATGATAAATGCATGTATGAGGTTCCACACATAGGGTCAAGATCACTTTTGGGATTTCACTATTTGTCATTATTTTTTGTTTTGTTCATCTTATCACTATTTTACATGACATACCAAGTTTATTTTTGTTTATGGTCTTACCCAGTTTTGGGTCAGGTTAGTTATGAATGTTTATTGTGTCCTGAACATTACTTCCTCTATTTATAATTGTTATTTGATGTGGATTACTCTCGTAAAGTGGGTATAGTATCCCTATGTGACACATCTTGACCTCAGATGCTAGTCAACAATCTCTAGCATACTGGGAGGCATTCTTGAGGTCATGTGGAAATGCAATATGGGGAACCATTAAGTGAAATCCAGGTAGGGGATATTACAATTTATATTCATTATATAAGTATTTAGTGAAATCCATTAAATTTAGAGATATGAAATGATTTACACTATTTATAAAGATGATAGTCCATATGTACGCATAAATATTGTTTCAATTTTATTGATGGATAAAATAAAAGGAAGATAAATAATATATTATATTTTAAAATAATTTTTTAAAATATGTATCTCATATATTCATAATATTTATGCCTATTTTCATCTATGTAAAGAGTAATTTATAAAACAAATCACATCACTTTGTGATGCTATAGTTTGTCATACACACGAGTGTCATTATCGTTTTCCCATAGAATAAAATGTATGAATGTACTTGTGATATTTTGATTCCAAAAGTATGATAATATAATTAATATCATATATGAAAATTAAATCCATAACTATATGTCTTCATGAAAGGTGGTGATGGAAAAAACATTGGTTTGTAAGGCAGTAGTCTACCGTACACATGATCAACGGTTTCATTTCCTATTTGATAGAAGAGGAGATAGATGTAGGTAATTACTTTAACATAATAACACCAAAGTATATTTTAAATTCTTATTTATTATATTTTGTTATTATCAAAATAAATGATAGTTCTAAGAGAAAAAATTCAAAAAAATTCTTTTATGGGGAAAATTACAAACTCTTAGAACAACCCCCTTTTTATCTCTTATTAAGGACCCAAGTATTGATTATTTTTTGTTGAAAAGAGGCTCTATAATATACAAAATTAATTTTGGGAGTATGATTTAGGGGTTTTTGAAGGACCCCGGGACACCCTGAGAGGGGAGGGGTGAATCAGGGTGACAACTTTTTCTTTTAATGTGATGGACCATGTTCCTGCGTTGGTAGGAACTTGTTGAACCTATATGATGAATATGATCAGAAAGAAAATATTCACATTCATAGAGAATACAACTCACTTTTTACATGGTTCACCACTAAGGGCTACGTCCAAGGAGCATACACCGACAGGTTGTCGGTTGTACCAAATTCCATTAATCTTCACTAGTTGTGGATTAAAATGGTTTGGGATCAGTCACTCTCTCTCAGGCTCACTGCCTTTACAAAGATTTAGGGATAGATCACTACTTCCCTCAAGTCACTCCCATATACTCCCCCTGGCTCACAACCCTTGGTGAGGTCACACTCAGTTTTTAGACGTGAAGGGCTCTTCATCATTGCATAAGAATAAATCCTCTGTTTTATGTAGATGTTCTGTTGAAGTAAAACTCTCACCAGTAGACGAATGTCGCTTTGCGCTGAGGGTACCAAGCAATCTTCCAAATTTCGTGCAGATTCAAAAGGAAAGATGTACTTTAACAACCCTGTCGCGCTTCTCTAAGCCCGACGAGAATGTTTCAATCATGGCACGCAGGTCACTTTCACGGTACAAATTTGGCGCGCAGGTGACACCAACCCACTTACACGACAATGCCTCCTTCAACTCCAAACTTGTGCGATGTTGTGCCTTTAACTCCCCAACTGTCTTGATCGCACAGCCAACAACCGGCACGCACCCTCTACTTGCGCGACCCAACAACCACTTACATGACTCAACCACTTGCGCGACGAGAGCTTGAAAAATCTCAAAGTCTTGAACTTCATTCCAAATGAAGAGAGGAAGTCCTATATTTATAGCCGACTAGGCCCCCTACGTGGTTGCACGCAAGTGTCCTCATAGCACGCAAGTCCGGACGCGCAGCTCCAATCTCCCTAGCCTCTATCGCGCAACTCACTTGCGCGACCCAACCAATTCTTGCACGACCTACTTTCCTTTGCCATATTTTGATGTTCTGATCATGAAAAACATATGGCGCACAAGTTTACTCTCCTTCAAGTACATGAAACACAAGTCTCTTTGCCAAAAACACTTTTCTCCATTTGTTGATTTCAGGCCCAAAAATTTGGAAAACACTGGGAAATGACGCCACCTTCAAAACTATTGTTTGCTTGAACTGTAGGATCACTTTTCTGGTTCACATTCTGAACTTCCCCTGAGGATTGTCAACAAACACAAACCATAATCCAATTAATGCATAGAAGACCATGGTTCCAGTAGTTTTCAAGGAAAATGGATTTGGAGGTGTGAAGAAGTTATTGGAAGTGATTACCTTTTATAATTTAGAAGGATTTATATTTTTGAAATTACCCAAACTTATTCATCAATTGTAATTTAATATCACCCCAAGTTCCTCAAAAAATGATAATTAAAGTAGTGTAGGGATAATATGGTTTACATATACCTACACCAAATATATTGACACATTTATTAAATATGTTGTTCCTCAAATTATAAGTTACCTAACTATCAGCATTTTATTTTTCACTAAGGTAACAAGGCATTTTATCTTGTTAATTTATCATTTATGTATAGAAAAAATGAGAACTATTAGAAAATTTCTATAGATTATCTATAAATATAAAACGTTATTTACAAATTTAATATCCTATGTGTGTGGAGAATTAATTTCAACAAAAGGGCATAAAACTCACAAAACCCTATTTTATCCTTAACCACATTAACAATGTTTTTACATTTTATGGGTCATTATAATTATTATAAAAAGTAAAATTAATGCATGAATGGAATATGGATGATGTTTTTAAATATACACCAATAATATGGTAGAGGATAAAATTTTTAAGAATTTTAATTCATTTAATAGAATAATATTAATTATAATATAGCATAAATGTCAATTTTGACATTATTAAATTAATTTCACTTTAAAAACCTCACAAAAAATGTGGAATTAAAATATATGACTCTATAAACTTTATTTCATGTTATATTTATCAAAAAGTAAATTATATACAATAATTCAATCAATTTAATTTTTTAGTATCTTTTATAGAATTAGTGTTATTTTTTCTATTAATGAAATAATTATTGTGTTAGCTTTGCTTCAGAATTTAAAGTATTTACATAATTACTAAAAAATAAAAATAAACTATCATAAATAAGTTAATTTAATTTTTCAAAAAATGACCATTAACAATCGTTAACATCTTGATTTATTTCTTATGTGAACACATAATTTGAATTTCAAATCAAGCGGGTGGCATTTTTGTTTTTTTCTTTTCTTGAATTATTAATTTGGTAATTTTCATTGAAATTTGTCCAATAATCATATAAATATATATTATAAGGTAATAAGGATTCAAATATGGGTATCCAATTATAATTTGGAAAGTTTTTCATCATTTTAACCCTTATATGTTTAGTATAACCCCCAGTAAACCCATTTTTACCTTAACCATAGTAGATATTTTTTACTGTTTTTCTACTCATTATGGTCCAAAGTTAAGGTGAAAATATTATATACTTATAATTATTCTATTACCAAAATTTAAACCCATTTTTATAAATTCAATTCATAGAAGTTGATGAATTTAATTTAAAATGAAACCCACAGGCGGGACGAAAAAGTGGGTTTTCAAAGAGAAAAGTTTCATAAGTATATAATATTTTAATATAAAAATTCAATATGAAATTGATCCAAGGACTGAAATTAAGTTAATGAATATAACATAAAACTAATTATACTTTCAAAAATATTTTAAAACCTAACAAAACTTTATAAATTCATTAAATTAAAAGGTTGTTTTTAATAAAAACCAATATTTTTCACTATTTATCGAATAATTAATATTTTATGATTATTCCAAAAACATAATTAAAATATAATTTTTATATTTAATTTTTAAGAGATAATTTTATAAATCAAATATAATTTCAAAACATTGAAAAAATAAATTTTATTATTTGTTCAAAAAATGAAATTAATATCATTTTTTGAGAAAAATACATTTTTGAAGCATATAAAGACTTTATAAATAATTAAATAGTTATTTATAAATATATTTTATTTCTATAGATCATTTATAAATAATTTTCAAAAAATTAATTATTCATTTTCATACCACAAAATTTAAAATTTGGGTTTTAATGATTATATTTAAATTATAATATTAATAGTATATCACAATTGATTAAAACTCACCGTAGCTTGTAATGGAAGCAACAAAAAAATTAAACTTCTTAGTTTTTTCTTAAAATATTTTTTTGATTTATAAGATATGGATCACTCCATTTTAAGGTGATACTGGTATGGACTGTAGAGAATTTCTGTAGCATCGTTATTTACATTCCTATTACTTTCTTATACTCAAGTTTGACCTGTCGGTTTGGGGATCCTTGGTTTATTACTTTTAATGAGTAGATACCCCTTCAATGTCATATATTATAGAATTATTTTTATTCAGTTATAGTGTATGTTTTTATGTTTTTATTTATTTCTTGATAAGATTTTTACGTGGGGACATTGATACTAAGTGTATAGTCTCCCCACATATGACATTTGTACCCTTAATGCGTGTTGGAATGATCTTGTATATAGGGAGGTGTACATGGGTTCATGTGGAAATATCGAGTGAACATGGTTTTATAGGTAGTTGAACTATATATATTACCAAAAAAATAATGAAACATTTTTCCTGTATCATTCATAAAATAAATAACAAAAAAATATTTCTCTATAAATTCAATTCTGTAATTTCACATACCACATAAACCACCATTTTCTTAATAATATATTACATCATCAATATATATAGGTCAACTATTATATTACCAATATATAAATCTTTAACCACAAAACAGAGTCCAAGAATATCATTAAAAAAATCGCAAATTTATTAACAACTTTAAGAAAAATTCATTCTATTGGTCTGTAATAATATTTCTAATAAAATAGTGATATACGTTTCATACCATGTTAAATATTATTCACTAATATATTATAGGATAAATAAAGTATAAAAACATAATGTATATTTGTGTATCATTTAAATTAAGAATCATTTAAACTGAATAAAAAAAATTTATTCTAAATAATTCATTAAATTTTTAAAAAAAATGATTAAACGAATGATAAAATGCATATTTCATTTTAAATGAGGACAATATATGAAAACAATAAAAATTAATATTTAAGTGTTGAGTTCATGATGCCTTTTTAGAATCATTTTATTTCAAATTATATTAATACTCTATATAGTTTATAATAAAATGTATTGTTTGTGAGGAAGAATTATATCGTAGTGGATATTGAAATACAATGTTAGATATAAGTAGATCTTAAAAAATCATTAGAGAAAAATGGTGTCTAGGGATCCTCATATTGAAAAATGAGGCTCTAGGTAGACAATTTATAAATGTATTATGAAATATATGGTTTAATAAGTTCCTAGAAATTAATTTTTTTATATTTCTATTCAGTTTAGGATCACAATCAATGGAAAAACCACAGGATAATAGAGTCAAAAGCCAAAAATTATTATTGGGATATCAGACTAATTAAATAAGATATAATTAATATTATAAATTTAATATAATCATTAAATATGATGATATCAATCTTTTAAAATAAAATTTTATAGAAAAAAATAACATGGTTTTGAATTTAAAATTGATAATTAAGGTGTCATTCATTTTTTCGATTATACTTGTGAAACTAAAATTTTAGAAAAAATTTGAAGAAAAATTTGATGTGTTTGAATATTTAGTATATAAAATTTATGTGGAATATATTATTAATCTTATATATATTTATAAAATCATAATGAAATAAATCAATTCAAAAATTTCATTGTATTTTTTTCAACATAAGTTAAAATAGTATTGAAAATTATTATATTACATCACAGAGAATTGATTTATCAAGTTTATTGGAATATTTTTTAATAAGTTCTTATGAAAGGAGTTCACTTACTATATGAATGAAAACATTAATAAAATAGGGAATAAAAACCCATGTTGTCTATTTTTACAAGGCTAAAAAAATACTTTAAAACCCAAGTGGGTTTTATAAAATAATTACAATGAATTTAGAGAAATCCAATTGAATAAGTAAATATTTTTTCTCATTGAGTGCTTATAATATAAAATAATTTATTTCATAACAAGTGCATAGAGTGATTACAAGTTGACGGAATTTATTTCTGAACATGTTCTATAATTTGAGGAGGAAACTTATTCATTTTATTGAAGATGGTTTTGTCTATTAAGTATCATAATGTGTTTTTTTATATTACTAAAACTCTTCTTTTGAATGGTTATCCTAATAAAACACATAAAAATAAAGTGTATATCAAGGAAGATGAATATAATATTACGGTGAATAGGTATTGAAAATGTTTTCTATCACAAAAACAAGAACAAATATGACCTTCATGGGACTATATCTATGATAAATAAGGTTACCCTTAGATCACTATAATTTAAGAGTATAATAATTCATAATTGTATTTGTAAAATTTATTTCAAGGGGAGTTGGTTACATTTTAATGTAATATTTTATTAGAAGGTTTTATTTCGGTAAAATATTTAATCCTAAATATAAATCCATAAATTTTATAATTTTTTTATTAATGTATATCTTCAATTTTCTAAGTATGATACACCTTTTAATAATTATTTTTGGTAATTATATAAAAATAATTTTAGTGAGTTTAATGAGTAGTTCATCCCAACACATCTCCATTAAAATTATAATTACAAAATCTAGTTCTTACATATCAATTTTTTATGTTCTATATAACATTATTTAAATAAATTAGTTCTTCAAATAACTATATATGTTTAATATCACTTTTCTTCCATAGTTTATTTAGAGTAGTTTTGATAATATTGTGATTAATATTGAGAAAATGGGTGGTTAATCCATTTCAATTTGACTAATAGAAATATTCATATATATTCTTACATCAAACTTTCTACTGAATCTAGGAAGTTTAAGTGAGTAATTTACTAGAAGTGATAACAAAAAAAGAAAACATTAAATCTTGGTTAACACTCAATTTTTTTCCATTATCCAAAATGATCTCAATAATTATAAAACTATTTCATTAAAATTTATTCATTCAATATATATATTATCACTCATCTCTTGTTATCCATTTTTAATTTAGAATGGTGTCAAACAATTATTTTGTAACTAATATTTTGACATGATAATTTTTTTTAAATGTTTGAAGAATCATGGGATGTTCCCACCTGTGGATCACCATGGGAAATTATTATGAAAATATCATATGTATTAGTATAATTATGAATTATTTTTATATGTTTTAATTTAAATTTATTTATAATATTAGGGATATTCAGAAGATGTTTCAGATTCTTAATATTTTCATCATTCAAATATGGGGTGTAAATATTATCTGTCAACATTTATTCATGAATATGTAGGGAAACATTTAAGTGGAATATGTTTTTTTACAAATGATAAGAAATTTATGGGTTCAAAATCCTTGGAATATTTTTTTAAGATTCTATAAGGGAAGGAGATGTTTACATATTTCATAGAGAGTACACTAGTATTAAAATATATTTTTTGAAATAATTCATCATCTTATTTATGAAAATTACCATAAAAATTTGAAATACTATCTTCAAAATATAAAAAAAATCGTAATTAAATAGAATATTAAAGTTTAGAGCTACTCATAGGCTTTATGGGTTCCCTATATACATATATATTTTCTCATGTAATATTATTAATAATGATATTGTAAGTGCACTATATGATTTATTCAGTCGATTTCCTCTACAGAAATTTGTTTGAGATATTAATTTCTATCTTATTATAATGTATATTCACACATTTCTATTTCAACATTTACATCCAATTAGTTTTTGGAATTTTTTATAATAAAATCTTTTCAATTTCCATAACTATAATCTATATAAACATCTTCCTCATATTATCTATATGGAATGTAATAGTTTTCTAAGGGAAAACATTTTGATGGTACTATGGGGCTCGATAAAATAATGATATTGGAGTTATTCATAATTTTTTTAAAGAAAATATCATAAAAAAATTTACATTGAAAATTAATATCATTAGCTTGAATGGGGTTTCATTTTGAGAGATTATCAATGGAATGGATTTTCTAAAATATGTTGTGATATGTTTTTATAGAATATTTAATCACATTGTTATTTTATTTTCATAACTTTTATATAGTTGGGATTATTTATATCTTAAAAAAGTTTTATTAAATTTAATGAACATTTACCATCCTTATTCATCATTACAAAAATAAAATTTTTGAAGAATAATGAACTATATCATAGATATTAATATATTATGATGGTGTATGGGTATATTAAATTTTATAATAGTCTCAAATATTTTATTTATTGATAATATTATTGTTAATAAAAAATATTTATAACATTTTATTGAACTAGATATATATTATAGTCTATGTGAACCAAAATGTAATGTATCTAGAGGTAACTTGAGTGTATTTTATAAATTATGCTATACTAAAATTGATATATTAGGTATTCAGTTAAGTATTTGTGAGGAGAGAAATTACTATTTATTACATGGTAGTTTTACTTAGTATAGTAATATTGATGTTTATCATTAAAATAAAATTGTTTGTATTATTTAAAACTATTTGATTCATTTTCTTTTCTTTTTAGGTGAGTTTTCCTTTATTCAAACCGTTTTATCTTCTTTTCATATTAATATTCTATATATGGTTAATGTTCAAAAATATATTACTAAAAATATTGAAAAAATATTTTTATATTAAATGCGGTATTCATGTGGTGAGAATAGATTTCATTATGTTAGAAAGAAAAAGATGTTGATTGTAGTTGATAATGAAGTTATTTTTCGGATATATAATGATTAATACAAAAATTAGGATAATATCATTTTGGAAAAAAATTATTTTATTTCATTCATATATTATCACATATTCTAGGTGGTAGATTGTATTAGAGAACATGTTATTTTAGAAGGATAATTGGATAGGTTCCCCATTTTTCATCACAAATTATATGAAAAAACAAATTGAATTTAATCAAGATGTTATTTATGGCTATATAATTTAAATTGTTTTGGATTCATTTTAATTTCATATTAATTAGTATTCTTAAATACCAAAGAAAAGGAAAGAATCGTGTTAATTGACATTTTTAAGGGTTGTCCTCAATTTGGATCTAACACTAGTTCTTTTTTAAGGTTTTTTTAAGGTAGATGAGGAAAAATTATTTGGCGTAGAATATTCTTAAGAAGCTATGTGTTTTGTTGTATATTATCATGAAAGGAGATATCCCCTATGATTATGTGGTTTAGAAAAGTGGTATATTTATTGATTCCAAATGTTGTAGATATTAATTTACTTATCTGTATCAGTATATAAAATATATATATATATCATTTTAGGTTCCTTACTTATTTTATTTTTTTCATGTATTTTATTATAGTTATGTTCCATTTTAAATCCTGTGAAATTATTTTTCTATTATAGATTTTTATACCCATTCAGAGATCCTTTGAATAAAATTTTCATATATTGGAATTCAATTGAATTTTATTAGTGTTATAGATAAAATTCAATGATCAATTGCACAATTTTTCTATTAGTTATATTTTTATTTTGAAATCCTATGTTGAGTCACTAATTAGTATGGGAATAAATCTATATAAAAAGAATTATCGAGATAAATTATCCAAAAAATTACCAGTGTTTTAATTATATGTTCACAATATTAGACTTAATAATCCTAGGGGTTACTAGGTTTTATAATCCCCTAACCTGGTAAGTTTTAAACTAGAAAAAATGTATCTTCTCCTCAATGAATTAACTCAATATGAGATATTGGGGACCAAATAAGATCCATTTTATTGGGTCTTTAATAAAATTATAGAAAATGTAATTTTATTTTAATAAAGGAAAACACATTTTTTTTGGAATTTCTATTTTAATCAAATGTAAAAATTATATTTAAAGTATTTATGTTAAATCATTACTCTTGGATTATGAAAGGTACCGAGATATAAAGTTTAATATCTCATGATAAAAAACATAAACATATAAAATGAAATTACAACCCTCTCCCAAATTCAAATGTCCTTGGAATGTAGGTCAATAATACATCACCAACTAATACTTATTAAATATAATAAGATGAATTACTCATAAAAGTATAAGCATGACAAATAAAAATCCATTTAACACCACTTATAACCTATAAAAGTAGGAAAGCATAAGAAATGAGTGAACTTAAATAATTAGTAAGGGGTGAAAAGTAATAAAGGAGATATATAGGAGTTGAACATGTGAGGTTAGTGATCATTTGAGGAATATAAGGATTAACTAAATAAGATTATGAAATCATAACATGCGATCCTAATTCATAGTAACATAAAAATTGAACAAGAAATAAAATTCAAAAAAGGATGATTTAGAAAGCATAACAAAAACCATGGTGTGATAATGTGAAAATAGAATACATTAATTACAAACTGTGGGAACATACACAATAAATGTGTCATGTAAATGGAATGTGGCACATATAAAATCATATAAAATCATAAGTTGTGTTATGTATATATACTAGGACAATCATAACATTGTGGCCTAGTCTAGCCACATCATGAACATGAATAACATAACTGAAATATATAACCACATCATTTCCCAATATAAAAATATGGAAAAATTAAATCACAACATGTCCATGCATAATATAGTGAAATTATGAGTTATAAAGCATACAATAATCTATTATATGATTATATAACTCCAGGACCACCTGTATTCATAATGATATATCTATATATGTGTGTGGGACAAGAATATGAAAGAATTCATAAATCCATTAAAATCACATCTTTAATTGCACATGGATATAAAAAAGGAATCTAAATAAATAATAAAGAAAAATAAGTTATTTAAAGTTAATAATTTCACTATTTAATCAATTATATGGACAATTATGTAGAACCTTCAATCATAATAAGGAAATATATGGTATTCAGAAAGGAAATTCTTATGTATGTAAGTTATCTTTTTTACATAGTCTTAAACCTATCAAGAAAAAGGTAGAAATGGATCATTCCCCTTAAAATGATTTTAGTTGAATCATACCACCTATACATAAGATCATGGAAAACTAATTATATTATTATGTCAAAATAGGATTAATATTTTTAAAAATATACAATTCAAGGAAATAAAACCAAAAAAATGGCAAAGAGATGAATATAAAAGAGTGCTGACATTTATGGAAATAATTAAGATAATGATAAGAAATTGGATAGGTATTAATAAAAAAATCATATATTTAATTAAATGATGAAATAAATATTGAAAAAATAATTTATAATTAAGTACATAAATTAATGAAAAATATAATTTTATTTGGACTTTGGATTATTTGTAAGAACTCAATAATCCTTCCTCATTGAACTGTGTTAAAAACTAAGAAATTGAAGGATTTACATTGTACTATTTTAGTATTATATAACTATATAAGTGTAAGGTTACTATTTTATAATTATTTTTTATTTTTTTTATTTCTTTCCTTGTTTTTAGTCATTAATGCCACTAGGACTTCAGTCATGAATGGTGAACTGTGGGCTTTGTTTGTGATGAGAATTATGTCTAGTGGAATGAATTATAGCGTATGCATGGTAAAATAAGATAAGGTTTCATGTGGAAAGGATATATTGGAGTGTATAAAATACAATCCATCTATTTCTTTTATATGGGGAAGCAATGGTGAAATACGGTTATGACTGTTGGGGAATACATTGGTTGTAGACAGTAGGTAGGTCGGGAGGGGATGTTTTAGTGTAGTCTATATGGGTTTTATTTTCAAGTCCTGTGTGATTCTATGAATTATTGACTTATATTATTTAAGTAATTTTTTCCTTTATTCTTATAGGTCATATAATGGTTCCCTCTCAACCTATTTAAAAGGGTGTTTATCCAGATTAAAAAATTGAAAGTAGTTAGGACTTGGGAGGAAATAATGTAGTATATTAATAATTAATAATAATTAAAACATGAAATAAAAATAATTTATTTGAAAATTTTACATGATAATAATATATATAAAATGGAAGACAAATACTGAAAATTTTCATCAAATCATTCGGATAACCAACCATAAAAATAGTGGAAAATCTACATTAAAAAATAATTTTCAAGTGGTTATTTAAATGATTTTGAAGTTCCCAGTTAAGTGGTGATATAACATGGAAAAGTGGGATGGATATTGTTGGATTATTTTTTTATGTAATTTTGATGTATATAAATTACATGAAATACCTTTTATATCCTAAAAAAAATCATCATTCAATTAATGAATAACATAAATTGACCATACCTGAATTGTATTAAGCCTAATATGTTAATATTTGACGTAATATTCTTGAAAAAAATTACCAAATAAATATCCAAAGGCCTCATTCATATGATAGATTTTATTGGTATTTTGATACTTTTTCAAAATTAGAGGATCTCAAACCAAAAAAGGGGTTCTAGTTCTTTGTTTTCTATGATGATGAATAGTGATTCAGGTAAAAGAGAGCTTCATATTAGCTTGTATAAATAGATTTTACACAAAATGAGTGGTGTTTCATCTCTTTTATAGACACTATATATTAAATGAAGAGACTATATTAATTTCAATGTCAGGTTCTATATCATGGAACCCATATGTTACTATATACTAGAGTGTTTTTAATATGTAACACTTCAGTGAATTTATTATTTATAAATAGTATTAAATAAACCAATCATATTGATCCAGAAACAATGGTAATTAGTGGAATATATGGTGGTAATACATGAATGTTATATCCTATATATGTTTCCCAATGATATCATACATCATGAATCACATCATATAATATGATGGAAATCTAATCATATGACACAATAATGTATTTTTTTATAATATAATTTATTATGATTCAAGGATATCATAAAATATGATATCTCATATTTTGATAAATCTTCAAAAAAATAAAATTATACTTAAATTCTATAAGGAATGTATGTGAATCATCAAAACAAATTATGAAACTATCTGAAACTCTTTGGGATATGGGTCACTAAACTTTATTCATTTTAGATAAAAAACATTATCCAAAAATAAATCCTTATCCCAAGTCCAAACTATTTGACCATGTATCCTTTATTATTATTATTAAAATACATGAAATAATAATTTCATATATGTAAATAAATAGTGACCCCTTCAAAAAAAATTCTACTCATGATATGGGGTCTAGTGTAAAAATGGTCATACATACTCATATGTTAATATGAACATATCCACAACATAATATATATTATAAATCAAATTTATAAATATATTTTCCTTTTTCATGACATCTCATGACCACTATAGATGATAAAAATAAATACAATTCAATTCATATTGTCAATTCATTACTCTCCAAAATAAATTGACTAATTAAATGAATATATCACTTGTCATTCATTTAGGTGATTAGAAAATAGAATGTTCCTCATCTAACTACCTGATCATGTCATATGTATCTCAAATAATCATGGACATTCATTTCCATATTTTAATAAAATAATGGTTAATTATTTCATTTCTCATCGTATGATTTGAAATCTCCCATATTTGATGATCTCTAACCCATGACCTGACTAACAACATATCGAACCACCTGTGATTATCCCATCCGCAAGGCTTGGATAACAAATGATTCGATGTATGATAGTTTCCATGATAGGTATAAAAATAAATCTAGGCAATAAGTATTGATAATAAGTATAAACCCCTTAGTATATCAATTATTATCTGAAATTCCATGATATATACTTTAATGAGTTATTCCATGCAATAAATCAATATTATTTGCTCATGAGTCTGTTATTTATATCTCATATGAATCCCCTTTAATTTAGTACATGATACTACTCATTCTTACATTAACATATCTTCAAACACGATAATTCAATGTTAATATGAGAAATTAAGGAGAACTAAATGTCATACATTGAGGGAATGTTATCATCCCATTATTAATTTAAAATAATTTATATCACAAAGAATTAATTGTATTTATGAAGGATTGATTTATTGTCCCACACACATAACTATTTATGAGATCTTACAAACCACACACCAATTCATCATTTCTATAATAACCCCAACTCCAGTAACTGATACCTAGTTCATTATTTATTACATTGTTGTAAGATACAAGGGATCATCACACCAGGAAACAATTTTTTTGATGTTTTGTAAACTAGATATATATATATACAAATTAAAGATTACATTTTAGGATTAAAACATCACAAGAAAACAATTCATACATCCTTGAAAATCATTCAGTGATTCATTCTTCATATTCATGGGAAAAGAAAATAAAATGAATAGAAAATATAGATTATTTGTAAGGGTAGCATATAATAAAAACTATAATAAATTAAAAATTAATAATAAATATGGAATGGTGGATAATCAAAAACATATTCCACTTATTTAATAACTCCAGATTCAAAATATATCCTTGGGAAATATCAAAATAATAATCACATGGATAATAATAGATGAAATTTTAATGAAGGGAATTCATAACGTTAGAGGCCATAATCTTTTAATTAAGGAATCATGCCAATACATCATAATAATTACCTTGTGGGCCTTGTGAGTAGATATTTTACTTACCATGAAATCCTTAAGTCAATACATTATCATTGTGCGGGATAAAATAGACAAATAAATGCCCATTATTTTTTATCGCATAAAACCAGTTGATGCATAGAGGGTTATCTATTACTAGGATCCACCCATCACATACATATGTCCAATGAATTTCTAATATATTTAATCAAAAATTTAATACATAATCAATATGACTTATCAATAAATAAATCTTTTCATATAATCATGAATAAAGAACACTAGCTTTCACCATGTAAATAAAATAACTTTCTTCATAAAATTCCATCAATTCAAAGATTATATAATGTTGAGTATAAATATTAGTCAATATTGAGATAAAGAATAACATAGAACATATCTTTGAGGAACTAAGATTATTACTTGGGAATAACATGAGGTATAAACAATATATTACTAAATATTTATATAATACCATCAATTTATCATAAATGAGGGTCTAGATAAAAGTAAATTATTTAATATTAAAAGGAAAATTAAATAAAAACATAAAAAAACATTCCTTAGGGATGTCATCAATTTGGTGTAAATACAAAGTTATAAATAATTTATAAACTACTTTTTTCAGTTTTTGAATTGAAATTGATATTATATTTTAAAAAATTATATATTATTTAGAATATACTATGATTATCAAATAAATGTGTAGAGGAAGATAAAATACGTTTAAGTAATACAAAATATCTTTTCTGTCATTATTAAAATTATTCCGTTTTATTTTTTTATGATTACTGATAATTCATTGAATAATGGAAAAATGATTTTCTATATAAAACCATGGATACTTATAGAAGAATCTAAATAGGGAACAATACCCATGGAGTTGTAAAAATCCATTCACACTATATTTATTAAAAATAACATTCTTTTAATACTTTTGTAAAAAGTAAAAAAAAACTTATGGAAAACATAAAAATGATTCATTCTAAAAAATTAAATAAAGAAGTGCGTCATATATAAATTAAATTACCAATTTTTTTAATTAAATATTTTTTAAAATAATTCTAAGAATATGTATATGGAGGAGAAAAATTCCCAACCAAAAGATTGTAAATATTGTTAGATTTCCTTAAAAAAATAATTATTTATTTTTTAGTACTAATGAAGAAAAAAAATTAGAAGAGAAAAGTGAAACCCCATTATATCTATAATAATAAAAAATTTATGGTTTTTATGAAGGGAAATATAATATAGTTCTTATAATATAAATTTATATTTAAATATAATGAATTTTAAATAAGAGTAATATTGTAAAATAAACCTTTAAAAGTTAAATTCCATAAGAATAAAAACCATTTAAAATAGAAAAAAATGAATTGAAAAATCAAATACCCTAAGTTATAGTTAATTTATTATATAATATTTTAAAATAGACATATAATCACTATAATAAATAAAATTAGATTATAATATGAAATATGTCACAACTAAGTGAAATTCAGATAAAAAACACTTTTCCATAGATTCATACATGGTCAAAAGAATATTGTCCTACTTAATAATATTTTAAATTTATTTATTATGTTATTAAGAACATTTTTCATCTCTATGCCATTTTTGGTCTTTTCATAATCCTTTTTCATCCAATCATTATACAGTTACTCCTTATATTGACTACTTAATGTATGTAAATCAATTTTTACAAATATAATTTTTTTATAATGTCCATGGTTAATGGTGTTATTAAATTGTTATATAACATCAATATTGTTAAAAAAATCATGAAAATTTTATATAATTTTAAATTTATCTATTCGAGACACTAATAAAAAATATAAAGTGATATTCCTCGAGGTGATAATATGCATGTATGAATGATGACATTTTTATTTGCTAAATGGATGAAATAAAATATTTAACGATTAATCATTAAAACCTAATATTTATTTTATAAATATAATATATATTCATTAAATATTTCCTTATGATAATTTATGTATATAAGAAATGAAAAATTAATCACATCACTTCATGGAGGTGGTTTTCCACATGTATAAATGATCAAAGTTAACATTTTTCAACAGATGGGATAGTAAGAAGGTAAAAAATGTAAAATATTTCAATAATTGTAATTATTTCATAAATATAATATATATTCATTACTTCAATATTTATAAGATTATAATTTAGACAATTCTATACAATTAACTTGATCACTACATAAAGATTATAGTCCATACATACACAATAGCAATGTTTTTATTTTCCATTTGATTGAAAAGAGATTGAATATTGGAATAAAATTAACATAATAATGTATTATTATATAAAATAGAATCATATAAGTTTTTTAAAATAGTCATTTAACATTTGGATTTGGATTAAAAAGAAACAAACATGGAAAACCTCAGTAACAACATATTCCTCTTCCTTTAGTAATCTTCTTTGACATACTACTAAATCCTTACTGAATTAGAATTTTGGTGAGATAAGGATCTCTAGGAAATGAGAAATAATGTTTATAAGGTATTTTTTGGTATGGTTTGAATAAAAATTCTTAATTTGTGGGATGAAGATAGGACACAGGGTGATATTTTATAAGGGGGTGGGAGGAAAACATATAAATACTTTATGAATTATTATATAATATTTGAATTACTCAATTGAAGTGGAAAAAAATATTTATAATTTCAAATATTATAATTTAAATTTCTAAATTCAACCAATAACTGATAATTAATTAAGTTTTTTGAGATATCTCGATGCCTTATCCCTTTATTTTATCACTTTTAACCCATTCTTCCCTTAACTATTGTGATAAATTTTTATTATAGATCTAATTCATTATAACCAAATTTAAAACTAAACTAATTATAAAAATAGAAATTTTTTATCCCAAATATCCAATCATTATTTTAAGACACATTTTCTAAAATTGGAAAAAATTAAAAAAGGTTTGAAATGAGAACCAATTCTGGAAAAATGTTATTTTTAAGGATAAAAATGATTCTTCATAAAAATATAGTGTATTGAAGTTTATTAGGGAATTAATTATATTATTTTAATGGAAATGTGAGCAAATTTCTAACCAAACCAATAATAATTGGGTCCTTTTTTATACATCATTAAAATAGAAGAACAATAAACAATGTTTATTTGAGAAAAAGCATTAATTAAATATCCAAAATGTCGAACATATATTTCTATGCCCAAAATTATGATTTTAAATGAATCATATTAGATCATAAAATTTTTATTTTGACTATAAAAGAGGAAACATAAAAATTAAAATAATAATTATTACATGATATTGATTAAAAATTAACATTATTCAAAAAATAATTATTTGTTCACTGATCACCAAAAAATAATTTATTTTTAAAAAATTAATAAAATTCAACCTAAGAAAATTTTGAGATTATATTTCTAAAAATTAAACACTTTTTCTGAAATTATATATACCAAATTTTAAAATTTATCTTTTAAATTAAACTATAAATATAAATATAAAAAATGCTTCCATAGAAAAGTGGCCCTTTTAAATAGTAACTATTCAAAACATTTAATGATATCATTATTATTATTCAAATTGATTAATTATTTCATGTTAATTAATAAATATATTTTTATTACGAAAATTTTTCTATATATATTTCATAATGTAGTTACTCTTATTTATACCCATCAATCCAATGACTAGTTTATAATAATCATTTTGAGATAAAAATATTTTAATTGTATATCATAGTTCGATTATGCTCAATGTTGTGTGTATCATAAGATATTTTAAATTTTATTCATAAAAGATCTTATTATGGTGTTATATTATTCAATAAATGGTTATTTTTTCATATTTTATAATAAAAAATATACACATTAACCAAATGATTAATAATAGAATGAGCCCAAATATCAATCTCTATAATGTATTTGGATGTATGTTTTCATTTATATGCCCTAGTAGATAGTGACAATGGAAATTAGAACAGGATTCAACTTTGACCTTCTTATTTAAATTGTTTTAAAAAATTATTATCCTTATCTAGAATTTAAAAACCATTAAACATATTTATGATTCCATAAAATATTTTATTCATATATATAGAACAAGTATTGTTTAAAACAATGAATGAAAATACCATCTTCCAAAAAATGACCCTAAAATAAATCCTTTGTTTATGGAGATAACATAGTAATAATTATCTAATTATATATCCAATCAACCTAATATGCTTGTATTTTATGTTCTAAATTTCAATATAGAAACTATTTATCCTTTACCAACACGAATATCTAATTCATCGATTTTCAATTTGTTTATATCACTATGATTATGTTTATCAGAACTAATGGGTGATACATACCCGGTATCTAATAAAAATGTTTCAAAGTTAGAGATATTTATCTCTATAACATTCAAATTCAGAAGCTGTGAATGATTCTAACTTAGAAAATTTCTCTACCATTGAAAATACACTAGTATTTTTTATAGTTCAAACCTTGAAGAGATATCAATAAAATTTTCACAAATTATTCCATATTATGAAACAAATATACATCTATGGGTGAGTATCGTATTTTATATCTTTTCATTAATGAATTTTAATGAAATTATTCTTACTATATATGATAACCCAAGGCATAATATCCATTTAATAAGATAGTGTCAATATTTAATGATGTTTTTAATAACTTTATCACTTCACCCATCCCCAAATATATATATTAGAAGTCATTCCAATAAAAATTGTTATGACTCATGGTTAGTGGATAAGATAACCCTTTTACCAATCCATCATTGGATAAAATCAACTCTCTTCTTACAATTACCTAATCCTATTAGGGACTCTCAGTTAACTGTAACCTAAATATAATTCTAATAATGAATATAAAATCATATTAAAGTCACAAATTACATTCTTGACTTACATATGATAATCCAGGGGAATCCAAATTTACCACAACCCACCCAGTTGGATGATTGATGGCTTGAAATGTTCCATTTTTTCGAGAATATCACACTTAGTATTTTGAGTTTTTAGTCTCCCAAACATTGTGTACATAATATTAATAATAAATAAATAAATATTTTATCATATATAATAATTATTATCTCTCATTTTACTCTTTTGTGTACATATTCTTCATGTGTTTTAGTTTAAGAATCACTATTCCCCCATCCAAATTAATTTGCTTATACCATATTAATGTGTGACTCTTTAAACAACACCAAATTTGTTTTACTCACCCAAAAATAAAAACAATAATCAAACATATCAAAATTAATTTGATTATTATGTTACATGAACTATTCATATAAAGGTTTATAATTATAAAAGATTGATAATATCCACACGAGTAACCCTATAACCATAAATTGGGAACACCAACCTTTTGAGAATATGGAATAATCCTCCAAGATAATTTCAAGTCCATCTAGAAGTTCCTCTGTTGAATTATACATTACTCAAGGGAGAATCTAATTCATGATAATATAAAAACCTAATATTCATCATTAATTTTTAATAATTATATTCAGTTTAATAATATAAATTATAAACTGAGTTCATGGTAGATGAAAACTAAATGTTATATTATCATACATAAAATGAAAATTATGTCTTTAAAATTTAAAATAATATGTTTATCAAATTAATTAATAATAACCAATATTTATATTTTATAAAAAAAATTAGACACGAATATTCTTAAGGAATAAAAAAAATAAAAACAGATTCTTTATTTTCCAAAACCTAAGACAACAATATGAATTTTTCATATTTAATTTTTTTTATAATATATAACATTTTATAATCCCTTATAGTTATAATATATAATAAATTTATAAACCTTAAGAAAATATATCAAAATATCAACATTTTTATATTTTTACCTATACTATGTTTTATGACTGATAATGGGTATTATCAGCACCAATCAATAACTGATATGTAAAGGTGACCTCAACCAATCTTGAATATTGATTTTTATCTTATGATATAACAAAATGTAATGATACTATTGTATTTTATCATGTCACGTATATTATTATTAAGACAAGGTGATCATTTTTCCATAAAATCATGGTTATATCATTACTTATGATATTATATATCATATTCTATGAAATAGAAAAAATCTATGGGGTTTTTATATTTTAGGCTCTATGATATATGAAAATCATATTCTATGATTATGAAAATTGATTAAAAACATACACATAATATGTTATGATATAGGTTCAAACACATTTAAAAATGTATTTTCTTAAAAAACCAAATGAAAAAAATGTTTAACCATTAATGATCAAGGATATGATACCATTTATGGGTTTTAGTTGTCTATATAATGATATTTCATAGTGGAATGATCCTATTAAATACTTTATTGATATTTAGTAGTATCAAATTTAAATAATTGAAAAACATAAATCAAACATAATTTAACAATTGTAAGCCCTGTATATTACTATTTTATAGACTGCACTCAATGGAGATCAACAAACTAGTAACCAAATGACTACTAATTTGTAGTGACTACATGAGTATTTGGAACTGCATTCATGAAAAGATGATCCCAAAAAACCAAATGGGTGATATTAGCTTCAAGAAAGTGATAATTAAATATTATTATCTTAAAATAGAGATTCAACTTATAATTAATTCATTGAGTGTACTGAAACTAGAAGATATGGAATCCCTTTTATATAATCAATGTATTTAATCAATAGAGTCTAGGAATTATAATATAATGTTATTTCACATGATATTTTTTAATATTTTTCTTGAGGATAAAAGTGAAGGGGGATATATTATCTACGAGGATAATAAAAAAATATAACATAATATATAATTTTTGAGTTCATAGAGTATATTAAAAATTATGGTACCTGAAATGATCTCAAGACTCCATATAGACTAAAATAAATTATGGTGTCTGATAGGAATAATTATATTTTGGAGAATATAGAAAAAATCATTACATCTAAACATGAATCTTTAAATATTATTTGGAGATAAATGTGGTTTATGACAGATCATATTGAAAATTAATAATTTCTATGATTTTTTGACATGAAATTTAAAATATATTCCATATTAAGATCTTATAAATTAAATAATTTTTTTATACCATTAAAATCAAGAAAAATTGAAAAAACCATGGTATGGTCCATGAGAATGTAAGATATTTATTTGTGAGATACAAAACCAATAAATAAAAAATATATGCTCTACAAAAAAAATTCACTTAATATTATGAATTTGATTATTTTTTGAAATAATCATTGTATAGAACAAAATAGCACGGTTTGAAATTTGAAATTTATAATGAATGAAGTGATTTCATAAGGAGTAAAGGAATTTTACATTGAAATGAGTACTTATTAGATAAAGTGTTCACTTTGAATAATTTTTTGGAGTTATTATCTAATCAACTAATTTATTTTTGAAAGTAATCTAGAAGTTAAGGAAAAATATATTTTTTCTATGGTGTAGATTGATAGTTATTTTAGTTTTCTTGATGTTTTATATGATATTGATACAACTGAACTTATAGATGTTAATTCCAAGAAAACCCAAAATGATAGAGGTTTTATCAAGGATGCTGATTATCAAGATGTAGTGAATATGTTTCACACTTACTTTTTATGTGAAAACATTGATCAATGATAATATTCAATGGATTATATCTAAGATAAAGAAGGAAATCATATGACCACTGTAATTATGAATCAAAAAATTAATAAATTTTACCATGATCTAGAATTCAACAGAATATGCCAATATTTTAATGGAATATTCTTCAATAAAGGTTTCTTTAGGTTCAATGCAGAAATGTAAACATAATTTTACCAAAACATATTATTATTTTAATATATATTATTTATTTTTCCATGAATTATTCTAATTTTAATAATAATATATGGGTGTTATAAAAAAGTAATGTTAGGGTTATTTCAATGAGTAGTTTTTCCCAACACATTACTCTTAAAATTTTCTTTGAAAATCATATATTCCTTTTATAAAATGTTTTATTATATATGTGACATTATTGAAATATATGTATTTTTTCGAGACCTTTCTCTATTCAATCCAATTTATTATTTATAGTTTATTGCTGAGAGTTTCAATATTATATTAGTTGATATTGAGAAAAAATGGATTCCTCATTTTTCAATGAGATAGATGAAAAATTTGATGGTTTTTATTGTTAACTAACTAATTAACCTCAGATATTTCCCTATGTTATTTACTTATTTTAATTACAAATTATAATGTTATAAAACCAAGGCAAGTCATGATATTTGTTTCTTAACCCTAAATGGTCTTGATGAATTTCACAATATTTCACTAAATGATATTCAAAAAATAAATGGTCATAACTTGCACCTTTTTATCCAATTTGATGGTAAATAAGTTTTAAATGGGTATTTTTATATATCTCATATTTCTACATGAAAATTTTATTTGTTATTTTTTTATACGCATGAAATGTTCCAATTTGAATATTACCAAGTAAAATTTGTCTAACTAAGAATATGTTCCATATTATGGTTTCCATGTATATATATATATATATTCAAAATTTCCTTGGTTAATTATATAAGGGTTACAAAGAAAAATATTCTTAATTGTAATATTTTCATAATGCTAGGTTAGGATGAAATAATTTTCACTCAATATTCATTAATTAATCCTCAATTGTTAATTTTATTTATTGATGATGAAATACAATCACAAAAAATGATTGGTGACATATAATTGTTGAAAGGGTATATAAATATCACATATTTGCATGAATATTTTTAGAAAATATATGTGTATATAAGGTGAAAACTTCATTTGGAATATTTGTTTTTATAGGGGACATGAAAATTAATATTTTAGAGGTAATAATTGATTATTTCAAGATTCTTTAGGGGAAGGTAATTTTTCCTTGTGATATGAGGGAAATAAAAAAATTTAATGAAATTTATTTGAATTAATTCCTCATATTATCTAGAGAACTCAAAATATAAATATGGATTTATATTTTAAAATGAATATATTCAAAATTCAATCCTAAATCGTGGTGTCTTCACTACTCTTAGATTTTATAGGTATCCTTGAACATTTTAGGTTTTATCATGGGATATTTTTGATAATTATGTTGTGATTATGGTTCATTATTTCTTCAAGGGAGGTCTTTTTCCAAGATTAATAGGAGTTATGATAATTTCTCTTCTTACAAAGAATATTCAATCATTCATCGTTCAAAATTTTAATCCAAATATTTTGTCAAATTTATATTAAAAAAATCTTTTAGAAAACCCATAATTATTGATTATATAAATTTTTTCCTTATATTATCTCTATGAAATGATATAATTTTATGGAGGGAAAAATTAGTTAGTATACTATGGTTCTTAGTAACTATTTATTATTGGAGTTCTATCATTTTATGAATACTTTATTACTAAAAAATGTATCATTCATATAAACATATTCTTAGTCTTTAATACAATGCATCCTCTTTAATGCAACTATTACATTCCCAAAAATCTGGCCTCACTATTTTTCTTGGTGAATTGAAACTCTTCCACATACACTACCATAACGAGGTCCTTTCTTAGGTTCCCATTTTACAAAGGTGTTCAAAAAATCCACAATGAGGACCAAGGAGGCATATTAATATTATATCTTTCTGAAAATCTACAAACAATTGGGGTTCCAATAATCCCCAATTTTAATATTATAGCAAAGATGAGATAAAGTTAAACTCTAGATCTTCTCCCCCTTATTGTCGGTGAAATGTATAGTTATTATTCTTCCCCTTATTAAAAATATTAAAATGGTTCATACATGAAAAATAATATAATTTTAATTTTCTCCCTCTATAAGAGACCTTATATTATCCCCCTACATGTTTAGAGTTCTCCAAATTGGCACACACATTCCCTTGGAATGTGATATTCTTCATTCATTCCTTTCCTTTAACATTTTATATATGTTTTATCCCATTAAATGTGTGGGAATAAATTCTAATAAATAAACATTACATATTTTAGTCTAGGGAGGTCATTCACAACTCTTTCCACCCCCTTTTAATGAATCTTCATCCTTTGGCTCTAAAACATGTGAAAAAACATTATTCTCATTGCACCAATTATTGAACTTCAAATTACTTGTTGGAATTTATAATTCTATTATCTCCTATCATAACAAAACTACACCTTTAAAAGATATTAATTGACAGAATTTAACAATTGGTACTTGAGATATTTGAATATCCTCTATGACTATTAATCAATAGCATGGTATAGGAAAGAAGAGTTCTTATAGAAAACACCAATGTTGTAACATCCAAACTCGGGAGCCGCTAAAATGTTCCCTTGATCAGATGGTTCAAATGGAATCAAGATTTTATTCCATTACTCTAGAGGCTACCAACTTGTAGCGATTATCTAAGGTGGTAATATGGGAAGACATTACCCTTATAATTATATTTTTGCATAGTGTTCTAATCACTTCCATCAATACCGGAAGAATATCAAATAAGTGATCTATTGTAGATAAAAAACATATGATAATAATAATAAAAATAAATCATTCCAAAGGAAATATAATATAAAATATTATTAAGACAATTATATGAAATACATAAATATAGTAATTATGTACAATACAAGTATCAAAATTTAAAAATCCCAAAAATAAGTATCTTCAAATTGCATCACAGGACATATATTGGTCTTATACTCCCCCTCTCATCAGAAACAATCAATCAAGCATTATAATGAATGTTCTTTCCCCGATGCCTACTTACATCCATGAAGTCTATTTGGGCACCCAAAAGTAGCCTAAAAAGGGTGTTCAATAAAACCTAATAAGACCCATCCAACAATGTCTATAATAACTATAGTCTATGTATATAAGATGACGTAATGTGAAATTTATAAATGGAATAATGTGATACATGTAAATGTGATACTTTTCAGCATACCAAGGCTCAATCTAAAAAAGAAATCACAAACAAGGCTAATCTGTAATTCATTATAAATAATCCACAATGGCCTATTCAATGTAATTCAATTTTAGGCCTGCATGAGTTGGATCAAAGATATTATTTACTAAGGAATCCTCCTTGATTCCATGGAGATTCTCTATATAAAACTCAGAAATGACTAGAGTGGATCCTGTAGATAATTTTCACAGAACATGTCCAAGGTAGTAAACATAAGTAGGATGTAAGGAGTAGCAATGTCCTTATCATCCAAAGTATTCCGAATCCATGGAGTAGAAATTTCTATGCCAACTTTTCCAATAGGATCCAAGTAGTAAAAATGACTTTTATATGAAAAGTGATCATTAGTTAGTTCCTCAAGGACCAGATCCTAGGATTAGAAATTTCCAAGGCATCCAAATCATTTATCAATTCATTAATAATTCATAAATAATTTTATAATCAATTACAAGTCAAGAGTTCATCCAACTCATTCCAAATTTTCTATTTAACCAATTTAACTATTTTAATAAACCCTAATCTCATTTTAAAGGATGAATTAAACCACTCTTAACAACTATTTTAATTCATTAAGTCTCCCACTAATATGGAAATATCACACACACACCAAACAGAGTGGCATATCATTGGGTAGATATATAAATACACCTCATGGGTCATTAAGGTAAAGGTTTAAAACTTCCAAAATTATAATTTTATTAAGTAGGATACCTATTATGGTTCTAATATTTAATCAATGAATTTAATCAATTTTAAGAGTAAATACAGAATTATTTGAATGAATTACAATGACAACAAGGTAAAAAACAATAAGAATTTTTTTTGAAATGTATATACCACTTATATTTTTTAAATTGTAGAACAGTTATCCAGCATCAACTCCTAACGCAACCCAGATTGGAAGAAAATGTAATAATATAAGAATACCAAGGAAATAGGTAAAATTATATTTTACTCAAATAACTCCATTGAGGAGGATATAAATAGTTAAAGGTGTATAATTAATGAATAAATCACCAGCATAGATCTAATGAGATTGATGATAGAGTAATCAGAGTCTATAAGATGAAACCAGATTAAATCCTACCTTTAATTCTTAAAGATGTCACCAATGGGAGAAGAAGGAGTGGCCACCATATGAATAAAATGAAAAGATAAGTATGATTAAACATTTTATAATTACATAAAAAATGGTCATCTTCCATGAAAATATTAGGGCCCATAGTTTAGCCACACTGTTGGTCAAATTGTGCACCATCTGTGCACCCTTCACTGTCCAAGGAGATACCCCACATGGTATGGTAAACTATTCCAAAAGCATCTGATTTTCATCTGTTAAAAACTAATGCAAACTCACTGGGGCATGCAACCCCTGTCACATGGTTTACTCAAACCATGTTGACCCTGACTGCGGGATAGGCCACCTCGCACGGTTTCATTAAATCATGGATCATGGGTGGAATGGTTTTCACTAACCAAGAATCCCAACTTGTAATTATAAAAAATTATTATCTGGGAACTAAAAACCCCTGGACACCCCCTGTAACTCCCATGAACTCAATAGGCATTCACAATAGTCTAAATCCAAAGAATTAAACTAAAAATAAATGATTCGTACCTCATAGAAAGACTCAAGATCTTATAATCTCCCACAATTCATATAAATTGTCCATAATTTTCTCTTAAGAGGTTGATAATGTATCTAAATTTAGTTTCATCCACTGCTTAGATAAATCTGCATCTTTCTCCCAAGTATCATCCTATACATGTTCATGTTTTCATAGCACCTGAACTAAAGTAACGGACCTACCTCGAAAGGATTTTGAACTCCAATCAACGATACAAATAGGATTTGCCTTTAAGGAATTATCTAACTATAACTATACTTCATATTATAATGGAGTATGATATGGTTATAAGTGATAATGGAATATATGAGATACATATAAGACATGATGTGTGGATCGACAACTCTGTGGTAACTTCAACTGATAGGCTACCACCTCAACTATTTATAAAATATTAAAAAGAATGAAAAATCATTGAAAAATATTACCTTATCTCCAAATCCATATATGCCCTAGCAAAATAGAGATATGTAAATAGAATTCATCCTCAAACTCATTCTCTAGAGGTCATCAATAATGATTGGCATAAAATTTTGGTCTAGACTTTCATGTAGCCATAAACTTGTTGATCAACTATACCCGATTTTAGTTCTTTTACATGAGATTTTGTCTGAGCATCACTGCCTCTCCTACCTCTAACCCACAGAGAGGTTTCGGTATGGACTACTATACGAAGCCTCATAATATTCCATCTATATAAAAACCATATAGATATTATTGTAGAAAATTCATCTTGGGGTATATGAATCTCCCATGAACCCCAAAAAGGAAGGGAAATATATATAAACATGTCATCAATGACCTATATAGTGTGCCCTAACTAGATATTATTCTAGGGGTGGTATGTCATGGTCAAAATCAACTATATACACAACACCCTCTACAAGCCTTTCTAAAACTGAGATATAAATTGTACATCCATATCCAAATGAACGTTATGAGGAAACAAGTGTAGGTGCACAATCATTGGGATATAAATTTTCCTATACTCATCTAATGATATGTTCTATCTTTTATGAATGAAATGGAATACCTTCATGATCCTTTCCATAAAAACCCATAAATAATCACTACCTCGAGGTGACCATGTTAAAATGATAAAACATCCATCATGACATTATCCCACTTCCACTCAGGAATGGTTAAATGTTCTAAAAGCTAATATGGTCATTGGTGTTCTATATTCACTTGCTGAAAAGAGGAACACATCATTAAAAAACAAGAAACCAGATATTTCGTACCCAACCACCAATAATGGGAGTGTAAATCTCAATACATACTAGTTATGTTAGGATGTACGTCCCTAGAAAATGCAAGAAATTTTCACATAATCTCCTTGTGTATGTTTGTTAAACCCAGACACACCAATGTAAGTATTGAATTTCATCCACACCAATAGTCAAAGTAGGAGGCGGGTCTTCACCTTCTATTCTATTTCACGAGACTAGGCCCTCTGGATTTGACAAACGCATTATCTGCACCCTATCCAAAAGAGTGTAAGACAATTCCAAGTATGATAAGAGATTTATACCTAGGAAAATCCTACACCTATAAGTGAAACTAGAAGAACATGACCATCATCTTCCATTAACTATTTTCCTCTTACACTGACTGTGTTGAAGTTTTTTGGATTAGAGAATCATCAATTACATTTCATTTCCTAGGCATATAGGATAGCTCAAAATCAATGTACTGATGATTCTCAACCCACTTTCTCTATCAAATGTTCTAGAATTTTTACATAAATATCTATATAATTATTTTGTGGTCCATGAACTCTATAAAACACTCTCCTATTAGATAGTTCCTCCAAAAATGAAAGGTGTAAACTATTACTACCAACACAAGATCATGTGCTTGTTAATTCTACTCATGTGGTCTTAACTAGTGATACCCATACACAACAACTCAATCCTCGTGCATTAGGGAAGATCCAAACAAGATGTCTAATTTTTCATTGTAAACCATATAACTTATTTTAAGATATATATGAATTAGGTTACCCCCTCTTGGTTAATCATGTAAGATGTATAAATAGATGTAAAAAGTATTAGGTGAAACACTTGTAAAATCCACATATACACAATAAAATCCATATTTTAATTTATTTATTGGGGTTCTCCAATAAAACCACGAATCTCACCTTATATGAGTCTAAATATACTCCACTCTCTAACATGTTGTGACCAAGTAAGTGAACATTATCGATCCAAAAGTTTCATTTGTTGAGATTTTTGTAAATGTGGTTTTCTTTCATTATATTTAGTTGAATCTCATGATATTTGGAATGGTTATGACGTGTTTGAGAATACACCAATCTATCATACACAGAAAAGACCAGAAATGAATCTAGATACAAGTGTAAAATATAATTCATCCAATCCAAAAAAACGGTTAGTGTGTTCGTGAGACCATATGACATAACCTGGTACTCATAATGTCTATAATTTATATGGAATGATGTGTGAGGTATGTTTAGAAACCTGACATGAACTTAGTGATATCCTGACCTCAAATCAATCTTTGAAAACACCATATACCATCAGAGCTGATCAAAGAGGTCATTTATTCAAGATAATATATAGTAGTTCTTTACGACGAGTTAGTTCAATCATTATAAATCCATGAATATCATGAGGGTATTATTCTTATTCTTTTGAAAAAAGTACTGGTGAACCCCAATGAGATGTGTTGGGGTGTATAAAATCTTTATATTCCTAGTCTTTGAACCATTTCTTGAGCTCTATAATATCCTTAGATTCCATCCTATAAGGAGGATTGAACTTTGGGGTTAATACAAACACTAGAAAAATAGTGAATTTGACCTCTCTCACCAAAGGTAGCTCTAAAACATCATCAGTTAGAAAATACTTGAAATGATCTACCATGGGAGGGAAAACAGATGGTTTAATACCCTAATCATACATGAAATGAAAAGAAAATGGATCTTCCAATCTACTAATCCTCTATTCCTAGGTCTATCTCAAGATGCATGTATCCATTCTCCAATGAATATTTGTCTATTAACCTATGGTGATGTAAACATCAACCTCTGGTGATAATCGTTAACATAAGATCGATAGGTAACCAACCATTCCAACCTATGAATTACATTAATACCTATAATATAGTGGAATAAAATATTTCATGTGAATAGATAACCATCTATCTCAAGGTGACACTCATTTCATTGGTGAACATACTCTAATCAGATACCAAATGGGGTATCTAGTGTTATCATGCCACGAAAGAATTCTATCTTAAGGCATACACTCTCTAGAATTTTCATTTATATTAAAGTGTGTGATTAAACCGTGTCAAATTAAAAATTCACTAAAGTTGAGTCCACTATAATATTAACTCAAACGGTAGAATTTCCATTACTCTTATCTTTTGGAATAGGTTGTAAAACATGATACTAGTCTTTGTCACGACCCTTAGTCAACAACATGAATGCCCTAAGAAATCTTTATCCATGGTCATTATAAGTCATTATTTTTATTCCCGCATCCTTGAATACCTCCTCAGCTTAAGTGGCTAGTGATATTCTATATTTCTTCCTACTGGTATACTATTGGTCCCACTATATTGTGTGGAGTCAGTGTAGACCCTCTTTTGTTAGGAACATGAGTAAAAGTCATGTATAATTTCTAGATATTTTCATTCAAGCCTAATCCTTTGTACAAAACTATATATCATATACACTAGGGTTTTTTGTGTCTCAGATTCCCACAATAGTGACATATATGAAAGCTTTCAGATTGAGTTTCAGGACTACTACCACCCCTGTGAGTAACCTAAAAGTCACACTTCCTTCCACTAGAGGAATGACTGTCATGCCTAGGTGTGGAACCACCTTGGATCACACCATTGGATTCCCTAAAATTTCATTAATTAATGAGGTTCTGGTTAACTATCATAGAAATAGTGGTCAACTATGATATGTTAACCAACAATCTGATGGCATAAACTTGCTCCTCCTCAAATCACCCCATAGTAATAATCTCATCACCAGATAAGTTTTGAGTGAATCATTGTAGCTTAGTAAAGATGGAAGAATATTCCATTACATACATGGTTTCCAATTTCATGAACACTCTTTCCCAGTCATCCATTTATGTCATTGGAATGAAATAATCATAGAAGACCATCTAGAAATCCCTCCAGATCATGTCTTGGTCTCGGTCTTCTTGGGTAATGGCATCTCGCCAGCATTTAGTAGTTATCAAAATAATTTACATCATAAGAATTACTCTATTCCTTATTGATGTCTCAAAGATATGAAAAATTGAAATGATAGTATTAATACACAACTCAACCTTGTGTGGGACATCATCCATAAGAAACATGGGTGGATGATGCTTCTTGAACACACACGTAAGATCTACCATAGATGAGGCATGCCATAGGGCTCCCTGAATAGTTTATATAATGAGAAAAAAACTGTCATGGAACAGAGAATCATCACTATAATCTGGTAAAATTGGTTATATTAGAATTGGAAATACATGAGGTTCTACTGGCGGCCTAGGACCCACCACCTATAGGGCCTCATCATCACCACACTCCTAGTGCACAATTGGATGATTTAATTGAGGTATATCTCAAAAAATTCCTAGAACATGACTAAAGAATTTTTTGTAACAACCAGATGATAATTAAAGCATTTGATAAGTACAAGAATTCCTTTAAACAAGATACACCCCTCTTCATACTGCTGAATCCAGGTTTGGGTAATAAGATTTATCAAAAACAACATAATAGACACTGCCTACTTCCCTCCACTAAAGATGGGTCTAGGTCAGCCTCTATATTTCACATCATGGGTCCCATTAAATGGATTCTAAATTACAATTAACAGTGAAAACACACTTTAAATTTCAATTAGAAACCCTATTTAATGGATACCTTTCCTTCTTAGGATCTAATTTGTTTTAAGTTCATTTTCATTTATATAAAAATTATCTTCAATGGTTGAGTTATATAGATCACCCTTTCCTATTTATAAGGTTCCTCCTATATCCTATACAAAAAAACACTATTTATGTTTTGAAGTGAACTTTATGTACCAATTATTTTTCTCCATCTCCTTCAACAAATGTTAGTTGATAACAATTATATAATACAAGGAAGATAAAAAATAATCCAGTCAAGAAACTCATCCTATATGAAATGGAAATATGAATGGCATATCATTCTTATAAGGTTCCAAAAATAATTCATGAAGAAACTCTTACATACCACAGCAGGCTAATTATGAAATCTAATATAAAAAGCAATATAAAAAATCAAGTGTGTCACCCAATAGTGAACTAAAATCAACAATAATAGAAAAAATATAGAAAAAAATTCACATTCAAGGAAACTTGTTAATTACCCCAATTGTGGGTTAACTTATCCGAGGAATGACCTATAACTAAGTTAAAATTCATTCTTAGTATCCTATCTATTATATCAAAATAGTAAATCAAGAGAACAAAAATGGAATCTCATTCCACTTTGTATCATCCTAACCTGTGTGACACTAAAATGGTTCCCCAAGATGGTGGGAATGGTGACATTAATAATGCGTCCCTATATGCTAGAGGATACTAACTAGAAGTGATGGCCTAAAGTGGTATAGTAGGGAGACTATACCCTTATAATCGGAGTTTTTTATAATGGTTTAATCACATTAATCAATCACATAATCACATAAGGTAGTTGATGAATAGTAGATAAACATCCATATGATTGCAGTAATAATATTGCATGCTGAAGGTAATATCATATACAAGATGATTATGTCATGTATCTATAAAAAATTGTATAAATACATGAAAATTGACATCCAGTATAATATATATATATAATTCATAAAATAAAAAAAATAATTATCTCTATATAGCATCATGAACCATAGATCGGTTTGATTCTCCCCTAATCCTAAGAAATTATCCATCGATAATAAAAAAAATGGATGATTTCCTTGGATTGTACCTACATCTATGAATTCTATTCTGGTAACAAATGATGTCCCAAACTGATTTTGTGATAACACGTAGCATTCCACCACCAATGGTTTCTATAAAAATTATAGTAAATGTATATAAGATGAAGAAATGTGAAATATATAATGCTAATAAAGTAATAAATGTAAATGTAATACTCTATATCCAACTAAGGGTCAATATAAAAAAGAAATTGCAAAAAAGGTACATCTATAAAGCATAGTAAAAGATACAAAATGTCATATTCTATAAAATCCAATATTATCCATGCATGGATCAAATACAAGGTATAAATGACAAAGGAATGCTCCTCGATTCCATGGTGTGTCTCCATAGAAAATTAGTAAGGACATGAGTAGATCCTTATTAATATTTCTACATATCATGTTCAAGATAGTCCATGAAAGTAATATCTATAAATTAACAATGTCATTACCATCCAAAATAACTTGGATACATAGAGTATAAATGTCCATGACATCCTTTCTTTCTGAATAAAATGAGTAGAAATTTCTTTAGAATCTAATGAAAGCATAATTCAGATCCTTATGGACCATATCCAAAGAATATAATTTCTTAAGCAATCTAAATAATTTATCAGGTCATTAATAATTCATAACCCATTTCATATTCATATAGAATCCATGATTTCATTCAACTCATTCCACATTTTCCATTTAACCAATTTAACAATTTTAATAACAAGTAATCACATGTTAAATGTGGCATAAACCCTCTCCTCATATCTCATATAATTCATTGTGGACCCTATAACGACCCATACTTTACATACATGGTTATTACTTCAAAATGGAATCATAATTATTACAACATATAACAGAACCATGAATGGACCGTATAGGTATAGTGTCTTTAGAAACTGGGAAAATAAACAACTGGTTCATAAATCATCTCCGTTGTCTCCCTCTTATTTCATCATATCTAGAGTCTCTTTTTGTCATATCCTACTTAATATCATTATTGCTACCCAGGGGAAAATAAAACATACAAAAGGTTGAGATCAAATGCTTCGTAAGGGTAAACAAAAGATATATCAAACATATCATATTTATAAGAACATAAAATTTTGAAAATCCTATCCTGCAAAAGAGATCATAACATGGGATAAATCATAGAAGTGAAATGTAATTCCAATAATCATAAAATAAAACATGAAGATTTGTGGAATATACACATAATCATAGAAAATCATTTCTTTGTAGTCAAGACTCATTTCCAAGACTATCTTAGTGGAAAAAGTCCTTTTATGAACCGAGTTCACTCCTCATTTCAGTTCTGTTTCACTAAATCGGTTTAACCTGCCATTCCAACCATGTATATCTCATGACATATAAATCTTTACCCAATGCATTGGAGGGAGATATAGGTCCCACACATCTCATAATGATACCATTATTATGTGTGCCACAAATTCATAAACCATACATCATAGCATAACCCATGTAATAAAAATGTGATTCTTAAACATCACGTCATCATAACATAATCCATAAAATGATATCATAAAAATAATTCCATCATAACATAATTAAATAAATGTAAAAATATTGATATAAATAGAACCATATATTATCTTAGATGGAAAATAATTTTGATGAAACACTTGAACTCCATTCTTGAAGAAAATATCCTTTCTACTTCAAAAACATATTTCTTTCTTAACATGTCATATAATTTTGAACTAAAAGAAGTTGATTAAAAATAAACATGAAAAATTTTAATGGATTCTTCATGGAAATAATGTTCTAGAAATCCATTCAAGTCATATAAGTTAAAAAAACATTCTTCCCGTACTTTGGCCGGAAAAGTCAAAAACTACCTCGTACGAAAAACGACAAAAGATTCCTTTCTTATCTTTTAATAAAAACTCATCGAAGGGTAAAACTGGATTTAAAAAATAGTAGTTGGATGGAAATAATATTAAATATTGAGTAAAAATTGATGTGTATGATAAATATTCCCCAGTAAATTCTGAAGTATAAACAATCTCGGATAAAAATGAGATTGTAAGATCTTTCATTACCTTATGTCTGATTTGCTTCATAACTGTCTGAACCTCTTGTATAATGATTTAAATAATGCCATTGACTTTTTCAAGAATCATACTTATTTTTATGATATCATATATGGTAATATTCTTATCTTCTTTTTAGTAATATTTCATTGGTACTTGTTATTTAGGTGTTTATTGCTTTATGTTCGTATGTGGGTCTTGTCGAATAAATTCTTATTCATATTTTTAGGTTATAGACACCTCATTTTTAGAATGGTATTAGTGTAATATATATCATATTTATTCATTCAATTCATTTATATAATCATTATGCAATTATGATCATGTAGAACAAGTCGCATCACATCGTGGAGACGGTATTCCGTACGTACGCACGAGCGATGATATCATTCCCAGGATTGTGGAATTGTATTGGAGTGTATGTATACTATTTCAGAATCAATATCACTTTGAAATAATCATATATAGTCATTATTTACACCATTATAACCATACATGTAAGGTGGTGGTGGAAAATAGATTACACCACGGTGTGGAGACGGTATTCCGTACGTACACACACGCGGTGATTTCGTTTTCCATAGGATGGATAGATGGTGAAATAGGGTTGTTTCATACTTATAATAACATATCAGTATATGAGTGATACTGATGTTATTACTTCATAATGAAACAAATAAATAAGAAGAAGTATAAGAAGAAATAAAGTTGAAAGAATCGGTAACGGACATTACCTCTTCTTTGAAGCGCCTCTTTAAGACCTCCTCTTAGGGCAATAAAATTGGTCTTTGAAGTAGACCAGGACCTCTAGGATGTTTCTAGAGAAGTGGGGAAGTGAAATGGTCAGGTTTTGTCCTATCTTGAAGGCTCATATTGGTGTGATGTGGAGAGGGATGAGGTGCCCTTTTATAAGGGAGGAGAGGGGTACCTTTGGAAATATAAGAAATATTAGTTTATATTAAATCCCAACCCCAATTAAAAACTTCTAAAATTACTCATATCAGAATATTAAATGATATGGGGTTTTAATATCATCAAAAAATAAAATTTAGACATGTTAGGAATTTATTTTTAACATTATCAACTTAATTTATCCTTATTTATCAATTTAATTTTATTTGTGGTAATAATATTCCAAATTTTAAATTATTATAAATAATTACATATGTGTTGTTAATTTTCCATAATTTGACACTTTATGACATTTTGGACCATTTAAATTTTAATTTATAATTTTTAAATATTTTTGTGATTTTTATAAAAATTTATAATATGCTATTTTTATAAAATAACAATAGTGTCAATTTTGACACTATTCATTTATTTGAATTTAAATAAAATATATACTAAATATATGTTCGAACTAAAAGATTTAATAGATTAAAAAAATGTCATATGTATCTAAAAAATTAGTGGATAACATTATATAGTTCATATAATATTTATTTTAATATATGTAAAACCATTTATTTGATATTTAAATTAATAAAATAATTTCAACATCACTATTGTGTCATAATTAATGATAATTATTTAATCCCTAAAAATTATAAATAAGTTTATATGATGTAGATAATTGTATTATATTTCTTTATACTATTCATGTTAGAAGTTTCATTCAGTTTATCTCTAAATTAAAATTATTATACTTATAAGATTTAAGAAAGTGACATGTTGTCACTTTCATTGGTTTTAATAATAATTAAATTATTTTCATGGAAAAAAGTCCATTAAATGAATCTAATCCAACCCTTAGGTTATATGGGTATACTTTTAGTCATCCAATAGGATTTTGAAAGGTGTTAGGGTAATTTTATAATCTTATATTTACCCTTAATTACCCGATTTACCTTTAACTATGGTAAATAAAATTTACCATAGTTACTATTCATAATGCCCAAAAATAAAAAGTATCCTATTAACACAATTTTTACTTACTGATTCCAAATATGGAATCCATTTTTCAAAATTCAAAACACATAAGTTGTAGTAATTAATTTAAAATTAATCTTGTTGTGAAGAAAACAGGTTTTAGAAGTTAAAACATTGCCAAAGATTGAAATGTTTTTAACTATGAATTCAATGTGAAATTAATTCTAATGACATATATTATATTAAATGGTAAAAATATATTCTATTTATACTTTAAAATAATTCAATATTGTAATTTAACCATATAAATTATCTCAATGAAAAAAAAAATTAATTAAAAATTAGCGTATTTTTACTATTCATCAAAATATGCAAGTTATCAGAAAAAAATCAAAAATTTATCCAAAGTAAATTTTTATATCCTGATTCCAAAGAATAATTCGATTTTTCCAAATTGAACTTATAAACATGTCAAAAACTAGATTTAATGTGGGTGTTCCATCAAAAGGCGGCAAAACTGCATTTTTTGAAAAATACTTATTTTACCCGAAAAATTTATTTTGTTCTCTTACCATGTTCTAGAAAATGTGTAAGATGAATAATAATGTTATAAAATTCAAATTGTAGTTAATAATATTCATAACGTCTAGTCTATAATAATATATCGTTATTTAGCGAAACCTGGTATTGCGTACTACACACGCTATCGAGAAAGGTCGCGATTGCGTGTAATGAAAGTCAAGTCAGTATTGTGTGTTGTGAAAGATTACTTTGGTGATGCATATAAAGTAAGATATAAAAAAAATATTTCTCATAAAATCTCAGGGTGTTACATTCTACCCCCTTAAAATGAATTTTTCCCTATAAATTCGTCACTTCATTTCAAACAGAGGAGGATACCGATCCCTCATCATATCCTCAACTTCCCATGTGGATTATTCTAATTGGTGTTTCCTCCATAAAACATTCACCAAGCGAGTGGTCTTGTTCGATAGGACTGTTTTTCTGTGATCCATAGTCTCTATCGGTTGTTCTTCATAAGAAAGATCTTGCTCCAGCGGCACAACTTCTGAGCTGAGTACATGGGAAGGATCGGGTATGTACTTTCTCAGGAGAGATACATGGAACACACCATGAACTTGAGATAGATTCAGTAAAAGTGCCAATCGGTATGTTACCTTCCCAACACGATCCAGAATTTCAAAAGGACCGATATATCTTGGGCTCAACTTTCCCTTCTTTCCAAATCTCATGACCCTATTCTAGGGAGATATTCGTAAGAACACTTTATCACCCACTTCAAAATCTAGGTCTTTTCTTCGGTTGTCGGAATAAATTTTTTGTCGACTCTGAGATGCTCTTATGTGGTGTTGAATAGATCTGACCTTTTTTGCCATCTCATCAACAAGATCAGGTCCTAATAGCTTTCTTTCCCCAACTTTCCTACAAGTTGGAGTTCTGCATTTCTTTCCATAGAGGGCTTCATAAAGAGATATATGAATACTGGAGTGAAAGCTATTATTATAAGAAAATTACAAAAAAGATAGGTTTTGATCCCAACGACCTTGAAATCCATAGAGAAATCTCTCAACATGTATTCTAGAGTTTGAAATGTCCTCTCAGACTGACTGTCTGTCTGAGTATGGTAAGTAGTGCTGAAACTCAACTCTGTATCTAGAGCATGCTAAAGACTTCGCCAGAGTTCCGAGGTAAACCTCGGATCCTGATCAGATATAATAGAAAGTGGTACTCCAGGAAATCTTACCCCTTCTTTTACATATGTCTTGGCATGCTGATCAGGAGAAAAATATTGTCTAATAGAAATAAAGTGTGCCGACTTCATAAGACGATCAATTATAACCTAGATAGCATTATTTCCTTTGGATGTTTTTGGAAGTCCAGTGAAAAATTCCATAGTGATGTTTTCCCATTTCCATTCTGGTATGGGTAATGGTTGTAACATCCCCTTAGAATTTTGTCTCTCAGCTTTAACTAGCTGACAAACCAAGCATTGAGAGAAATATTCACCAACATATCTTTTCATGCCATCCCACCAGAAGTACTCTTTCAGGTCCCTATACATCTTTGTATATCTAGGAAGAATAGAAAATGAAGAACTATGAGCCTCGTCTAATAGCTCCTTCTTTAATTCTGGGATGGTAGGAACACAAACCCGATTCCTGAACCTTATTATCCCATCACAGTCAAGGTTGAATTCAGGACCATTTCTCACCTTTTTTTGTAACTCTATATCTTCTTTCTGTGCCTCTTTAATCTTCATGTGTAAAGTTGGTTGAACATTCATTTGAGAAAGATAATATTTTTCCCTTCCATTATAATTCCAAGATCCATTCTTTGTAAATCCATAAATATTGGATCTTTTGTGATCATCATCATGGATAAGCTAGCATGGTCTTGTCGACTTAATGTGTTTGCTACCTTGTTTGCTTTCCTAGGGTGGTAATGAATTGAGCAGTTGTAATCCTTAATCAGCTCCAACCATCTTATTTGATGCATATTCAGCTCCTTTTCTGTGAAAATATACTTTAAACTTTTATGATCAGTATAAATATCACACCTTTCACCATAAAGGTAATGCCTCCAAATCTTTAATGCAATGATTACCACAACTTACTCCAAATCATGAGTTGGGTAATTTTGCTCATGGATTTTCAATTGTCATGTGGCATAAGCTATCACCATCTCATTTTTTATGAGAACACACCCCAGTCCCTTCTTGGATTCATCACTGTAGATCACAAACCATTCTCCACTGCAAGGTAGTGTGAGCATAGGTGCACTGGCCAAACTTCTTTTTAGCTCTTTGAAATTCTCTTCACACTCCTCCGTCCAAACAAACTTAACTCATTTCTGAGTCAACTTGGTGACTAGGTTAGATAACCTTGAAAAATATTTCACAAAACGTCAGTAATATCCATCCAAACCAAGAAAACTTCGGATCTTAGTTACTGTTGTTGGCCTCGACCATCTTTCGATGACCTCTGTTTTTACTGGATCCACAGATATCCCCTCTTCTGAGATTATGTGACCCAAAATGCAACTTTTTAAAGCCAAAATTCACACTTGGTAAATTTGGAATAAAGATTCTCCTTTTTTAGGGTCTTTAATACAATCCTCAAGTGATCTTTATGTTCTTCCTTGCTCATTGAATAGACAATAATATCATCTATAAAGACTACCACAAAATGATCAAGATAGTCTCTAAAGACACTATTCATCAGATCCATGGAGATAGTAGGGGCATTAGTAAGACCAAATGGAATCACTAAAAATTCATAGTGTCCATACGTTGTACGGAAAGCTGTCTTTGGTATATCCTCCCTTTTGACCCTTAAATGATGATACCCTGAACAAAGATAAATCTTGGAAAATTATTGAGCTCCACGTAGTTGGTCAAATAGGTCATCAATGTGTGGGAGAGGATATTTGTTCTTGATCGTGATCTTGTTAAGTTCTCGATAATCAATGCAGAGCCTCATTGATCCATTTTTCATCTTAACAAACAGAACAGGTGCTTCCGAAGGTGATGCACTAGGTCGTATGAATCCTTTATCAAGATTCTCTTGGAGTTGCTTCTTCAATTCCTAAAACTCAATTGGGGCCATTCTATATGGTGTCTTCGAAATAGACAAAGCACCTAGTACAAGTTCTATTGAAAACTCAACTTCACAATTTGGTGGAAGACCCGGAAATTCCTCCAAAAATACATCATAAAACTCTCATACAATGGGAATATTATTAATCATGAGTTTCTATCCAACCATTTGAGATAAATAACATTCATTTAGTGGAATTAAGACCCATAATATGGAAGAAATTTCCACTGGAAGGTTATGTTTATCCTTGCATCGATATACGATCATAGATTGATCTGGAATATGAAATGTGACTTCCCTTATTTGGAAATTGATATGATATCCATATAAAGAAATACAATCCATGCCAATAATCACGTCAAATTCCCCTATAGGAAGGATCACAAGATTTGTAGGAAGCACTTTCCCACAATCTTCAATCGGAAAAGAATTCTAAAATTTTGATTCGATTGTTGTTCCATTAGGGGTTGTCACAGCTAACTCAACATCTAATTGTTGAGGTAATACGGTGATACCCTTAGAAAATTCTTCAGAAATAAAAGATTGGGTGTATCCGGAATCAAATAAAACATTTTCTACTTTAGAGTGGATGGTAAGTGTACCTCTCACCACTTCGTTGTCGTACTCCACATCACCGATAGTAATTGCATGTGAATTTCGTTTGTCATTGGCCTTAAGAGTTTGTTGACGTTGATAATCATCAACAACACTTGGATTAGGGCATTTGTTAGCATAGTACCCCATTTCATTGCACTTGTAACATTGAAGTGTAGGAGGTGCACTCTATGTAGCCTTTTCTTTGTTCGCATCACTAGACATCTTCTTCCCTCATTGTAGTATTCAAATGCCCGATGACCTTCCTTTCTACATTTGAAACATTTACTTTTCCCTTTAAGACAACTCCCTCCATGTTTCTTTCCACACTTTGAGCATAAGGGAAAACTCATCTTCTTTTCAGTGTGCTCTTTATATTTTCCTTTGAATTCCATTTCCCACTTCATATCATGCCCATATGACTGATGGGTTACTCCAATCTCCATCTCAACCATGAGAGCATATCGAACGATTTCCTTGTAACTTTTGAAGTCCTTTATGGCTAACACCCTTTGAATACTTGGTTTTATTCCACTATAGAATCGATCGATCTTAATATCAGGTTGGATAATAATTCCGAAAGCGTACCTTGCAAGTTTTGTAAAATTTTCTTCATAGGTACCAACAGATTCATAATCCTTTTTCTTCAGTTCAAGAAACTCTTTCTCCATCTTTGTTCGAAGAATATGAGAGAATTACTTATTGAAAAATATGTTCTTCAACTCATCCCATTCCATGGACTCAATTTCATCTCTTTGCCTCGTATTCTTGATAAGATTGCACCATTGATCAACATCTCCTTCCAAATGATACACTGCTAAGATGACTTTATCATGTTCAGAACTTTGAAGAACTGAAAATATCTTTTCAGTAGTACTATTCCATTGTTCAGCAACTAATGGATCAATAGACTTGATGAATGAAGGTGGACGCTGTCTCATAAAGGATTCAACAGAATTTTTCTCCTTCCTTTGCTCGTTTGGAAGTCCTGTATGATTCATAGCTTGAGAAAGTTGTGTGAGCATGGCTACATGATTTTTCATTCCATCTCCCATAACGTTTGGTTCCTCAGGGGGACAATCATTGCATTGTCCGTCGCATTCTGCATTAACACGGTTCCTTCGGGTTTCAGCCATTAACAAAAACCAAGAAGAATAGTGTGAGAAACAATGATTATAATTGGAAAACCACATAATGAAGAATAAAATTTCACACTTAAGTTCATTTTATAGGTTGTTCATGGCTATTTTTAAAACACTAAGATCGTGTTTTATGCTTAGATTTATCCTCAGGGTTCTTACTAAGGCTTTCACATCCCAGTTTCCAATGGTTGACTATACCTTTCTTATGATAACAACTATAATGACCCATACTTTACATATATGTTTAATAATTCAAAATTGAAGCATAATTATTTAAATATATAACAAATCCATGAAAGGACCATATAGGTATAGTGTCTTTAGAAACTGGGAAACATAAACAACGGCTTCATAAATCATCTACGTGGTCTCCCATCTATTTCATCATATCTAGAGTCCCTTTTAGGAATATCCTACTTAATATCCTTCTTCCTGACCTGGGGAAAAGAATACATACAAAAGGGTGAGCTCAAATGCTCTATAAGGGTAAAACAAATATCAAACATATCTTATTTATAAGAACATAAAATTTTAAAAATCTAATCCTGAAAAAGATATCATAACATGGGATAAATCATAGAAGTGAAATGTAATTCCAATAATCATAACTTAAAACATGATGATTTGTGGCATACACACATAATCATAGAAAATTATTTCTTAGTAGTCATGACTCATTTCCAAGACTATCTTATTGAAAAAGTATTTTTCTTAACCGAGTTCACTCCTCGTTTCAGTCCTGTTTCACTAAACCGGTTTAACTTGCCGTTCCATCCATGTCTATCTCATGATATATAAATCATTACCCAATGCATTTGAGGGAGATATAAGTCTCACCTATATCATAATGATACCATTCTTATGTGTTCCACAAAATTATAAACCATACATCATAGCATAACCCATGTAATAAAAATGGGATTCATAAACATCACGTCATCATAACATAATCCATAAAAGGATATCGTAAAAATAATTCCATCATAACATAATCAAATCAATTTAAAAATAGGGATATAAACAGAACCCTATATTATCTTAGATGGAAAATAATTTTGATAAAACACTTGAACTCCATTCTTGAGGAAAATATCCTTTCTACTTCAAAAACATTTTTCTTTCTTAACATGTCATATAATTTTGAACTAAAATAAGTTGATTAAAAATAAACTCGAAAAATTGTAAAGGATGATTCATGTAAATAATGTTCTAGAAATCCATTCATGCCATATAAGTTAAAAAAACATTCTTCCCGTACTTTGGAAGGAAAAGTCAAAAAGTACCTTGTTCGAAAAACTTCAAAAGATTCCTTTCATATATTTTACTAAAAACTCACCGAAGGGTAAAATTGGATTTAATCAATTGTAGTTGGATGAAAATAATATTACATATTGAGGAAACATTAATGTGGATGATAAATATTCCCTAGTAAATTCTGAAGTATAAACAATCTCGGATAAAAATGAGATTGTGATATTTTCCCTTATCTTCGGTCTGATTTGCTTCGTAAGTGTCTGAAACTCCTGTATAATGATTTAAATCATGTCATTGAGTTATTTCAAATTCATACATATTTTTATGATATCATATATGGTAATATTCGTAGCTTCTTATTAGTAATATTTCATTGCTACTTGTTATTCGGGTGTTTATTGCTTTATGTTCGTATGTGTGTTTTGTCGAATAAATTCTTATTCCTCGTTTTAGGTTAATAGACACCTCATTTACAGAATGGTATTAGTGTAATATATATCATATTTATTCGTTCAATTCATTTATATAATCATTAGGAAATTAAGATCATGTAGAACAAGTCGCATCACATCGTGGAGACGGTATTCCGTACGTACACACGAGGGATGATATCATTCCCATGATTTTAGAATTTTATTGGAGTGTATGTATACTATTTAATAATCAATATCACCTTAAAATAATAATTAATAGTCATTATTTACACCATTATACCCATCCAAGTAAGGTGGTGGTGGAAAATAGACTACACAACGGCGTGGAGACTGTATTCCGTACGTACGCAAGCGCAGTGATTTTGTTTTCCGTAGGATGGATAGATGGTAAAATAGGGTTGTTTAATACTTATAATAAAATATAAGTTTATGGGTGATACTTATGTTATTAATTTATAATTAAAAAACTAATGAAGAAGAAGTAGAAGAAGAAATAAAGTTGAAAGAATCGGTAACATACATTACCTCTTCTTTGAAGCACCTCTTTGAGACCTCCTCTTAGTGCACTAAAATTGGTCTTTAAAGAAGACCAGGAAGTCTAGGATGTTTCTAGGGAAGTGGGGAAGTGAAATGGGTATGTTTTGACCGATCTTTAAGGCTCAAATTTGTGTGAGGAGGAGAGGGAGGAGGATCCATTTTATAAGAGGGGAGAGGGGCACCTTTGGAAATATAAGAAATATTAGTTTATATTAAATCCCAACCCCATATAAAAACATCCAAAATGACTCATATCAGAATATTAGATGAGATAGGGTTGTAATATCATCAACCAAAAAAAATTAGACATGTTAGGAATTTATTTTAAACATTATCAACTTGATTTATCCTTATTTATCAATTTTATTTTATTGGTGGTAATAATATTCTATATTTTAAATTATTATAAATAATTACATATGTGTTGTTAATTTTCCATAATTTCACACTTTATGAAATTTTAGACCATATAAATTTTAATTTATAATTTTTAAATATTTTTTTGATTTTGAAACAATTTTATAATATGTTATTTTTATAAAATAACAATAGTGTAAATTTTGACACTATTCATTTATTTGATTTTAAATAAAATATATACAGAAGATATCTTCAAACTAAAAGTTTTAATAGATTAATAAAATGTCATATGTATCTATATAATTAGTGTATCACATTAAATAGTTCATATAATATTTATTTTAATATTTTTAAAACCATTTATTTTATATTTTAATTAATAAAATAATTTCAACATCACTATTGTGTCATAATTAATGATAATTATTTAATCTCTAAAAATTCTAAATAAATTCATATGATGTAGATAATTCTATTATCGTTCTGGATACTATTCATGTTCTAATTTTCATTAAGGTTATCACTAATTTAAAATTATTATACTTATAAGATTTAAGAAAGTGACATGTTGTCACTTTCCTTGGTTTTAATAATAATTAAATAATTTACATGGAAAAAGACCATTAAATGAATCTAATCCGACTCTTAGGTAATATGGGTCGACCTTTAGTATCCAATAGGATTTTGGAAGGTGTTAGGGTAATTTTATAATCTATATTTAGCCTTAATTACCTGATTTACCTTTAACTATGGTAAATAAAATTTAGCGTAGTAACTATTCATAATGCCCAACAATAAAAAGTAGCATTTTGACATAATTTGTACCCAATTATTGAAAATATGGAATCCATTTTTCAAAATTCAAAATGCATAAGTTGCGGTAATTAATTTAAAATTAACCCTGTTGTTAAGAAAACAGGTTTCAGAAGTTAAAACATTGCCAAAGATTGAAATGTTTTTACCTATGAATTCAATGTGAAATTAATGATAATGACATATATTATATTAAATGGTAAAAATATATTATATTTATATTTTAAAACCATTAAATATTATAATTTAACCATATAAATTATCTCAATGAAAAAAATTGTTTTTAATTATAAATTAGCGTATTTTTACTATTCCTCAAAATATGAAAGTTATCAGACAAAAATCAAAAATTTATCCAGAGTAATTTTTTATATCCTATTACAAAAAAGAATTTTATTTTGTCAAATTAAAATTATAAACATATCAGGAACTATATTTCATGTAGGTGTGCCATCAAAAGGCGGCAAAACTGCATTTTTTAAAAAATAATTATTTTACCCGAAAATTTTATTTTGTTATCTTACCATGTTCTATAAAATGTGTAAGATGAATAATAATGTTATAAAATTCAAAATTTAGTTAATAATATTCATAACGTCTAGTCCATAATAATATATCGTTTTTTAGTGAAACCCGATATTGCGTACTACACACGCTATCGAGGAAGGTTGTGATTGCGTGTAATGCAAGCCAAGTTAGTATTGTGTGTTGTGAATGATTCCTTTGGTGTTTCATATAACATAATATATAAAAAAAATATTTCTCATAAAATCTCAGGGTGTTACCGACCCCAATAAGATGGATTGATCTTACACACACCCAATGATGTGGTATATCATAGGGAGGATATATAAATACACCTCATAGGCGGTTTGAGTTGAGGATGCTGACCTCTAACCATGTCATGATTCTAAGTGGGAAACCTATCAATGTTTAAACATTTTATTCAAGGAATTTTATGAATTTTAAGATAAATTCTGGAAGGGCCGATGTGCAACATAATGATAACATTTTATAAAACAACTATACTTTAAGGGAAATGTATAGATCACCTACCTTATACTTGCGATAGAACAATTTCCTTGTATCAACTCCTATCTAGATCTATAATTCAATAAAAAGAAAGATAAAAAAATACCCAAAAATTATAAAATATTATCTTACACAAAATCTAATTCCATTTAGTAGAATAGAAATAAAAAATGGTGCATGTGAAATGAAGAACTCACTGGTGTGGATCCAACTTGGCTAATGGTGGAACAATAAGTGTCTGGATGAAGAAACAATATCAAATTCTGATATGAAGGATTACAGATCTAACCAAAGGGAGAAAGATTGGCTATGACTAGATGAATGTGAAATGAGTTATATGGTATAATCATTTAATAATTACGGGAAACATGTTCATTTTCCCTCAAAAAAATGGGTCACATGGTTTGGATGCATGGTTTTCTAAACATTGTGCCAAAAATGTTCCCCTAACTATCCAAGGGTAGACCTCACATGGTTCATGCACACAAAATGGGAAAAAATTTGAAATCTATGTTATTTTCATTAGGTAAAAAATAAAACAATATTGTACGGTTGTACAACCCATATCACAAAGATTACTAAAATCGTACATACCTTGATAGTGGGTTAGACCAGCTCACATAATTTAATAAAACCGTGTGTCCTAGGACACATAGTTTCTACTGACTATGAGTCCTGTTTTATTTTTCCCAAAAATGGCTTTAAGATCCAAACAATCCACATACATCCTCAAAAATCTAGTGATCTCATTAGAGATACACATTTTTCCAAAACCAAGGAAATTATCGGAAATTAATGGATATGTACCTCATCTATAAAACATGATAACACATGTAATGTAATAAACAATGAATCTTGAATTTTGGCTTAAAACTCAAGGAGAGGTTATATATAACCCTATTAATTCTCAAAATTATAATCTAGATGAATTTAAACACTAAAATTTAGACAATACTAAATAAATAATATTGGAAAACTTTTGTCATGACCTAAATTGATAAGACCAATGTCAATGTCCACTTCAATTACATTGGCATGATTAAAAGGAATCGATTCCTGAAGTATAAAAGAGTTTAGTAGTCTTCATAATCTAGATACACACATTATTCTTGTATTATAAATTAATACACCAATTACAATATATATATTTTTGTTTTTAGGACAACATTATTTCAACTATGATATCCTTTCATATATTTCTTAGAACACTTAATAGATTAATGGGGATGGAAATAAAATAATGGTGAGCTCAAATTCACATTAAAGGTAAAGTAGAATAAAAGAAATAATGAATTAATGTGAATAATCAATATAGAATGATAAATAACTAAGAAAACATGCCATGTAATCAGTAACTGTGAAGGAAGTGGCTAATTATTAAGGAAATGTAAATTAATGAAAACAAATTACATTTAAATAATAGGATAAGTAAAAATAAATATGTCAATGTAATAAAATGAAAAAACATTCTATTTACTCAATAATTAGAAAATAAAATGAATCTATATACACTTTAATATTTTAAATATCATGGATATTAAATACTGAATTAAAATTAATTAAATCTATAATTATCGGATGTCTTGTTTCTCAGAAACATGAATCCTTACCAATAAAATCTAATCTCTAGATAGATTAAATCTGTTGGCAGAAACCTGTATATTCTTCTTGTAAATAAAGTAGAGGGAGTTTTCCAACTAATTCCACCTCATTAGACTACCTTTATATAATAAGGATTACTTTAAATAGTCCACAAAATATAGGTCTTTCATTAACTAGTCCTTAACCCATATAGTGCATGTCCAAAGCATTCCACATATATCAAATAGACAAAGTTCCTTATCAAATATCAGTATTGAGTAACAGATATAGATTTATCATTATTTAACTAGTTAATAGAATAGATGGAAAAGTAAACATCAAATATAATAATGAAAAATATTTTATGAAACTAAATTATACATTATAAAAGATATATATAATTTTGGGAAATTAAATGTTTCATGGTTATAGGAAATTTAATATTTCAAAGGGAATAAAAGGAATCAAAAAAATGAATATCAATAATATCATTGGAAAAATAAAAATAAAATCTAGAGAAAGAGTATGGAATTCATTAGTATAACATATCCACAGTTGAGTACAAATAAAGGGTTACTGTCATTGATGAATGTACATACTATATAACTATATTTTAAAAACATTCTTGGAGAAAACATCCTATTCATTTTGAAAAACATCCTGAAAACTAATTTTATTTGAAAATCAATTTCTATAAACATTTTCTTTAAAATTAAACTTTTTAATATACAATATAAGAATCAATGAAGTTATGTTGTCTAATTATGTACATGTCGTATAAGGTAAAAAAAATCATTTTTCATGGTAAAAAGGATAGCGGAGTTACTTATTTGAAAAGGGATAATAATATTCCATTGAAAACATTTTTAAAAGATAAAAATGGAAAACAATTATTTAATAAATAATTTTTTGATGTTTAGAAACATTTTTATATATGTTTTTATAAAGTAGGGTTTTTAGAATAATATAGGTTCTCTAAGTAAAAGAAATGAATTTCGGTTTTCATAAAACCAGTTTGTAAAAAAAAATGAGTACCAAAGAGTGAAAAATTTGTACTATTATTTGAAAAAGGTCATGAATTACTATAGGAAAATAAAATTAAAGGGTTTATTTAACAATTATCATATAATTTCCTCTCAATTAAATTAATGTATAAACAGTCTCGAACAAAATGATATTGTGAAGTAAACCCTCAAAAAGGCTATAACATTGAAGTGAGAATAAATAATTTAATAGATCATGTGTTTCATATGTACATATATATAAACCATGTTTAAATACATCAATAAATATAAAAGGTTATTACACACATAATATCATAATACCAAAGACAATGATGAGGTAATATAACCCAATAAAAAAGTATTTAGTTAATAAATTATTTAGCACTTGGTAAATTTTAACTCAAATCACCTTAGAAGAAATAATAAAAATTAAAACAAAAAATAATGTCAATGATAAAATAATTAAATATATAGTATATCAATATTGTTAGTAGACACACCACACACAAATTAGTAAGTGTTGAATATGATATTTATCTCACGGATGTAAAAAGTGAGAGGAAAATCTCTTACCATACATTCCCTTTTGGGTGAGCATCATTTAAATGCTTGTATAATGATTTTAAACATGTTCCTAAATTGTCAAATATCCATAATAATATTTATAATATCATATATGATCTTATTATATTATCTTATAACCCTTTTTTAACAATCATTCATTATTTTCAATATTTTTGTTGTTACTTGCCTTGTTTTTCCACTAGGTTTTGACTTGTTATTTTTGTTCTTCATAATTCTATCACAATTTCATCGTATCAAAAAATTTAAACCCTAAGTTAATATATATAGATATATATATCCAATACATATTTATTTATAATAATCCATAATATTTTGAGATATGATGTAAAATGCACTGTTCATGGAGATAGTTGGTCATATGTATACATGAACACTAGTTTCATTTCATTAATGTATAAAATTAATGAAAAGTAAATATTTTATTTTTATATTATAACTAAATTATAATATATTTTTCATATATTTTACATATTTTTATTAAAACAATCTCTTGTAAATTCCATGTATAGTGTGAACGAATAAAATCGCTTTAAGGTGACAATAGTCCACACTTCCACAAAAGATGTTATCGTATTCCAAAAAATCTGAAAAATGATGGTATATTTTATATAAATATTACCTAAGAATAAGTTTGTAATATATATAATATATATAATATATATTTACTGTTTCTATTATAATTCCAAACCATGATAGGTGGTAATGGAAATATGAACAACATCATTTCGTGAGGAGGTAGTTCGTCATACACACAAACAATAAGTTCTTTACCCATTTTATAGAAGTGTGTGGAATTGTATATAAAAACCCTTATATAAAAAAAACCCATTATATTGAAGATACTTATATTATTATTTAGTAAATATATAATAAGAAATTATGGAGTGGATAAAGAAATAAAATGAATGTGATCATTGATGAATGTTACCTCGTTTTCAGGTAACTCATTTGGTTTATACCAAAATACTTAATTGTTTGTATTTATCGACAATGTTATTATTTTATGTTGATGGTAGGTATTCCGGGGGCTTATTTCATTATATTCTGGTGATCCAAATGGATTTAGAGGTGTTAATAAGCGGGAGGGGTGACTGCCTTTTTATAGTGGAGGAGTGGCATTCTTGTAAATATTTTAAAATGGAATTCCATTGAGGTTTTTCCTATGAAAAGTGTCTCCGATAAAAGATAAAATTAGTGAAAAATTATTATAGGGTATAAATATTAATATATAATTTACTTTTTATAATTTTATAGGTAATTTTGACTATAAGTTTAATGTTTAGTCCCTTGTCAAGCTAATTTGTATCTTAATCGCTGTAATTAATATTACTCACATTCATTAATATTTATTGTTAAAAATTATGTTGAACATATTATAAATTAGATATTTTTATTATTAAAAATATTGAATATGTATCTACAAATTAAAATAAAATTAGTTTTATATATTAATTGACATTTAATCTCACAAATGGGATGACAAAGTGGGGTTTTAAAGTAAAAACGTTCAAAAGGTTTGTATGTTTTTATGTAACATTTTTTAGTGAAATTGAATAAATGACCAATATTTTTTAAAATTATATAAATTTTTTCTAATTTCTATTTAAATAAAATACAAAATTATAATTTTTCTTTACATGTAAATTAGTCAAAAAAGCATGTTTTATTTAAAATTCTGTATTTTTCACTATTCATAAAAAAATGAAACTTCACAGAAAAATTAAAACAAATCACCCCAACATTATTTTTGTGTTTATATTTCAAAATTTATGTTTATTTTATAATATATAATTGATAATTGTTTCAAAAAATGTTTCTAAAATAGATTCTCCATTAATAGGTGGTAATAATATCTCTAGAAAAATATAGTTTTTATATGTAAAATTGGGCTTCTTCTTATCTGATGCCTATAAAATATAATTAATGAATGTGAAAACTAATTTAATGAACATATAACATATATATTACATTAATATAACTCGGTAATTGTATTTAATTTAATTTATTAGGATAAAAACCCTTTGTGAGCATAAAAATAAAATAAATCTTTTATATTTAATTAGATCTTATTTTAATTTATAATTAATGATGTCATCTAATATTTTTATAGATCATATATTTTCATAATTTATTTAGTACTATTAATAACCACTAATTTAACATCTAATTTATATATTATTATATTTTATAATAATATGTTAATAATACATTGCTCGGTAAAACTCGGTCTTACATGTAATACAAGTTATTAATGAATGACTTTGTTGAGTGCAATTAAAGATAAATTAGTATTCAGTGCATTAAAAACTTTATCACAAATTTAAATTTTTTAAAATACCAAATATATTATAAATTCTCTGAGATATTATATTCTCTTACACTCTTGGTATTGTGGGTCATACACGCTATCGAATACAATGTTATTACATTTGAATTTCGAAGAATTACATTCTCCACAACATAAATAAATTCATACTCATAATTCAAAATCTATATTAATTATAGATTTTTTTTATATTACTTATGTTTAAATCCTAAATCATGAAAATGATTCATAAAACATCCTCATAAAAGAGAGAATGATAATGACAAAGGTCACATGGATGAACATTTTATGAGGTCTATAAGTAGGATAACATTACCGGAAAGTGAAAACATGGAGATGGAGGAAAATCATAAATATTTATGTGGAGTGAATGAGGTCATAAATAAAAAAACAGGGGAATGGTCAATGGAAAATATAGGGTTTCAAATTCATAACGTTTTTATGATTTAGAAGACCATAAGCTCCAAAAAAATTAAGGTATTAGAACAATATTTTGTAATCAATTTTCAAATGTTGAGTATTTCTTTTACATCTTTTGAATATATTGACATATACTTACTTGAAATATTTCTATAAAAACAATTTCATAATTTTTTCTTTTATTAATTTTCCAAACCATCCATTACATTAGAAAATGGATATCTAAAAATGATCTTTTGATGCCCGAACAACTAAAATAAACTATTAAAGGATCGTATGGCCCATAAAACAATTATTTTATGTTTTCTCTAACTTTTTTCCAAAAATAATATAGTTAACACTATATTCTATAATTTAACAGTTCTGGTTCATTATTTAAATTTTTTCAAAAAATAATTTTACTAGAAACAATGAAATATTAACCGGGTTATTATGTTGGTTAGTGGTTGGAATTAAACAATTATCACACTTTTTCCATGGGTTTAAGTACCATAACCTTTCTTGATTTAATGGTTTGTCACCTGATATATAAGTCATCATATTCTAGTACTGTATTTCTAAAATAAAGATGATATACATCTTTGATAGAAGTTTAGTTACTAAATATCATTTTTACCAAGGTTTTTAAAACAACCTTAATACTTAAATACATAACATATTTCAATTAAACAAAGTTACTTCCTTGTTATAAGGTTTAACATAGTTAATTCATTGTAATTATCTTTTCAAAAAATTTATAATGGTTTGTAATGGAAATTTTAATTATCCTAATCATATCCCCTGAGTGGGTAAAAATATTTTCACAATAAGGACCATTTTCATGTTCCAAGTTACACTCGAGTCAGGCCCGACACACGTTTTTAGAGTTCTTACCCCTAGTTAAATCAATGATAGAATGACATAGAATTGTGGTATCTAGATATTAATTAATTTCTAGGATGATGTAAAGAATCTATTTTTTCCCAAATTCAAGGATGTTCTTCTATACTTACCTTAGAGGTATGGTCACTAATATTTATTTTACTAAATCTGGTTCCCAAGGTTTCTAATAAGCTACCTATGATACCAACTATAGCTACCCAATCCTAGAATATCAAATTTGGTTTCTACTACCATTATATTTTCAATACTATAAGGAATCAAATCATGAAGGGTCAAATATTTTATTACTCTTGGTAAAAGAGACACATAAACCAGTCTTGGATTTCAATTGAATACAAAAAAACTAACGATTTTCAGTAAAGTATAACATTATTATAACCACAATATCCTTGCATATCTTTATTAGTACACATATTGGATTACTGGGGAATGAAATAAATTAATTTTTAGCTTAAATTCTCAGTATGGGTGATTTTTAGTGGAAGAAATAATGAATCATTGATAATAATAAGTATAGAAAGGTAATTAAATGAGAGAACATGCCATATAATAAAAAAATAAGGTAGTGACTAAATAATAAATACATTTAAATAAATGAAAAAAACATTCTATTTAAGTAAAAGGATAATGAAAAATAAATATAGATATTTAAGAACCTGAAAACACATTCCATTTAATGAGTAAATTGAAAATGGAATGCATGGACAGAAGTTCTCATAGTCAAAATCAAATGGATTATAAATACTGAATCAAAATGAAGTAAATTATTAATTATTGGAATTAATGTTTCCTAGGAACATAATACCGTTACTATTAAGACCTAATCTCATGATAGTTTAAATATACAGGTAGAAACCCATATATTCTTATTGGAAACAAAATAGAATGGGTTTTTTACCAACTAATTTCATCTTAGGAGACTACCGATGCATTGACGATATTACTTTAAATGGTCTGAATCCCATTGTGATTTCATTAACCATCCCCTAACCCATATAGTGTATATCTAAATCATTCCCCACACATCGAATAAACAATTTCTCTTATCAAATATTCTTTTTGAGTGAAGGATAATGATTTTTCAATATTTCCCCTATCAGTCAAATAACATTCAATGTAAACACCATATGAAAAAATAATATACGGTTTTTGAAATAAAAATTTCCATGATAAATTATAAGGATAATTAGGGGAAACTCAATGATCATTAATCATAGTAAATTAATTATTTCTAGGGGACTTAGAGGAATCAAGAAATTGAATTTCAATACTATTCCCTCCCAAATATATAAAAAATTATTCTAGATAAATAATAAGTACGTAATCTATACAACATATCCCATGTGAAATAAAAATAATGATTTTTTTCATTGATGAATATAAATACTATAAAAAGATTATTTAAAAAAATTCTTGAGGAAAATATCATTTTTATTCGTTAGAAAAAATAATTTTCATTGAAAACAACTTTTTGGAAAAAATTTATATAATAATTATCCTTTAAAACATACAAATAAATATTCAATGAAATTATGGGGGGTAATTCCATACATTTCATACAAGGTAAAAATAATATTCCTTTTTCAAGGAAAATGGTTAGAAAATTGACTTGTTTAGAAAGAGACAATAATATTCTGTTGAAAACATTTGTAAAAGTAAAAAAGGTAAAAAAATATTTAATAAAAAATTTTGAAAATAGTGAAAACATATTATTAAAACCTTTTCATAAAACATGGGGTTTGGAAGAAAAAATTTACTTTTAATAAAAGAGAAATGATGTCCGGTTTTCTTAAATATATTTTCTACAACTTTTTGAGCACCAAAGAGTGAAAAATGAGAATATTATTTGTAAAATGTCATAAATAACCATAGTATAATAAAAGGAATGTATTTATTTAACAATTATCTAATAATTTAATCTAATGTAAATTCAAATATAAACATCCCTGAACAAAATGGGATTGTGAAGCAAACACTTAAAAAGACCATAACATTGAATTGAGAATCGATCAATGAATAGATTATGTGTGTCTAATGTAAATCCACATAAAAAAATTAGAAATTAAAAAATAGATTGTAAAAAGTGATTACACACATAATTATATAATATTAACAATAATAATAAAGTAATATAACCCTATGAAAAGAAACCGAGATATTAAATTCTTTACCACTATAAATTTTAACTCAAGTCCTATTAAAAAAATAATTTAAATTGAACATTAAAATACCATGAATAGAAAAAAATTCATGATATAACACATCAAAATGGGAAGTTTATTGATGACCCAAAATAATTGGTGAATATGAAATTTATATCATTTATGTAGAAATTGAGATGAAAATACATTACCTTATGTTTCCTTTTGGGTGAGAATCCTTTAACATCATGTATAATGGTTTTAAATAGGTTACTAACTTATAGTAGAACCATATGTTAGAACCAAGGCTATTCTCTCCGTGTAATGGAGTCTAGTTTGTGTTTTTTTCCATTCCACACATGGATGATCACATTGTTTTTTAAGGATAGTGATCGTACATTACAAGATTATTATATTATTGAAGGTGTAATTGTTTCTTGGGGTTTTTGAAAATTTTGTGCTCAAAATATTATGAAAGATATTATCATTTTTAAGGTTATTTACTATAATAATATCATTATAATTTTTTTAAAGTAACGAGTTTCACAACGACTAGGTTTCTCAATGGTTGAGATTCAAGAAGGTGTAGACCTCAGCGAGTTCATAATGAGTTGAAAGTGTTCTCTATGACTACGAGAATTGGATAATTGAGAATGCATGATGAGTTTATGATAATATTTGAGACAAATTCAAATCCCACTACATCTTCGTGAATGGAAGATCTTCACAATGATGTTTTTGAAGGATAAAAAAATATGCGATAGAGGCATGCGAGCATTGTGAAGGGCCGACCCTATATATATAATGCTACCCCTACATTATTCCACATGAAAAGAATTGGAAAAGTTATGAATCACTCATAATTCAAGAATCCAAATAGTATCATGAATCAGGTATTCATAGGGATATTGATCATTTTGAAAAGGCATATCTAGTCTTGACCAATTAATAGGTATCTGGGAAAAATGAGTTTCAAGATGATAAGGTATTCAGCGATGACTCAGTGAGATTCGTGAATGAATTTTGTTCCATGAAGTTAGTGAGCATCATGAAGGTGCATCATGAATGATAGTATTGAACATCGAGTTTAATCGAATAGTGATTTCAAGTTCATCCTTTCAGGACATCAATGCAATAATAGTCTCATGCTTGTTAGTGACAATAAATTAAATGAAAATCGATTAAGGTGAGCTTTAAATCATAAAACTAAGTAATACATCTACAAATGTAGTGATCTTGGGGGAGTTGATTAATGTATTCTAGGTGAGGTAGTGTATTATCACTAAAACATTTCAACAGTAATGTTCTTGGCACATAGTGACTATGTCAAAAAAAATTTCTTCCATAACTAGTAATGATTAGTGGATTTATTTATGGCTGAAACAATGTAAGAATACGATCGTTAGACTATAGCTTGGTGGTATGCCATGCAAAACTATGGTGTTGTCTATATGCATGGACCATGCTTCACCCAAACCCTCATAGGATATATTCGGGTCCTTTTACCTAATAAAATTTATAATATCATATATTACAATCTTATAATAATTATTACCCATTTTATAATAATCTTTTATTATTTTAACTATTTCTAGGATTAATTACTTAATTTGTTCAGTATGTTTTGAGTTTTTTTGTTCTTCTTATGTCGATCATGATTTCATCATCTCCATAATGTAAACCATTATTTAATTATCATATATATATAGTATATATTTATTTATAATTATTCATAATACATGGATATAGGAAGTGAAATGCACCATTCATGGAGACAGTATGCTATACTATACAAGAATGTTTCATTATTCTCTTTGACAAGTTAAATGATTGAAAAGTAAATGATATATATGTTAATTTTAATTATAATATCATATCTTTCTTCATATATGTAACATATCTTTATTAAAACCATCATTTATATGTTCCATGTATAGTGTGAACGATTCACATCGCTTTAGTACGCAGTAGTCCGCACTTCGACTAATGATGTTATCATATTTATGAAGAATGAAAAAAATAATCTATGTTTTAAATAAGTATTCTCTAAGAATAAGAAAATAATAAATATCCTATATATCATATAGAAATTATTTCCTATCATAATTACCAATAATGAGATATGGTAAAGGAAAACGAATGAGGTCATTTCGTGATGTAGTAGTCCTCCATAAAAACAAATGGTTTGTTCATTACCCATTATATTGATGTTTATATAAGATTATAAAGAACCCTTAATATAAAAAAAAATCAGTGTATTTATGATAATGAGGTTATTATATTATAATTATATAAAAATTAATTAATTAATAGAGAAAGAAATAAAATTAATGTTATCGTTGAATAATGTAAGCTTGTTTTGGGGTAACTCTGTTTGTTTTATGCCAAACCATATCATTGGTTGGATTTATTTCATAATGGAGGATTATAGGTTTAGGGTATGGATGTTGGGATCAAATTTAAGTAGATTTTTGGATATCATAGGGCATTTATATGTGTCAATAAGTTGGATGGGTGAGTGCCTTTTTATAGTGGAGGTGGTGTGGCGTTATTCAATATTTTTTAATGTGGAATTACACAGATTTTTTTCCAATTAAAAGTTGATACAATAATGTAAAATATTATATAATGAAGATTTAAGGGTCAAAATATGAATAAAAAATTCTTTTGGACAATTTTATAGGTCATTTTGGCCCATAAGATTAAGGTTTTGTCCCTTGTTAAGCTAATTTTTCTCCTAAAATGTTTCAACTAATTTTATTCTCTTTAATTAATGTTTTTAAAAAAAACAATGTTTACCTTATTATATTTTATAGGTAATTATTATTCTAAATATTGAATCTATTATTCTAAATTATAATCGCATAAGTGACAGAAATTAATTTAAATTTAATCTCGCAGACTGGATGACAATGTAGGGTTTTAAAGTAAAAATGGTCAAACATTCTATAAGTTTTTATCTCTAATTTCAAAGTAAAATTGATTAAAATGACCTAAATTGGATTAAATAATATTAAATTTATGTAATTAAACTTTAAAACCAATAAAAATAAAATTTATCCTTATAAATAAATTAGACAAAAAAGCAGTTTCGTATTAAAATTTAGAATTTTTCACTATTCATAAAAAACAAAACAACACAAAAAAATACAAAAAAAACACCCAAAAATAATTTTTATATTTTTATATCCAAGTTAAAGTTTATTTTTACATATAAAATTTATAATAGTGTCCAAAATGGAATTTAAAATACGTTCTCCATCAAAATGAGGAAAACTATCTTTAAAAAAATAACAATTTTTATTTATAAAATTTAGTATGTTCTTATTAATTTTGATATAATATATTAGATGAATGTAAAATATTGTTATTTAAATTTATAAAATATATATTATATTAATATCACTAACTAATTTTAATTAATTTAATTTAATAGAATAAAACATCTTTTTGATCATAAAAATAAAAAATTTCTTTAATATTTTATTGGTTCATTTATTAATTTAAAATTAATGAATTCATCTTATATTTTTAACTAAAATATATTTTTATATGTTTTTAATGATGTTAATAACCACTAACTTAAATTTTAAGTTATAAAATATTATATTAAATAATAATATGTTAATAATACATTATTCCTCGGTAAAACCTAGTTTTTCATGTCATACAAGCTATTGATGAAAGCCTTTGCTGCATGTAATGAAAGATAACTAAGTATTATGTCAATTGAAATATATGTCAAAGATTTAATTTATTTAAAATAGTTATTGTATTTTCATCTATTGGGATATTATATTCCCTTATGTCTTGGTGTCGCATGTCAAACATGATATCAAATAAAGTGTTCTCACTTTAAAATTTATGCGTGTTAAAATACAACTAAAAATCATTTAATTCAAGATTTTCCACATGAAACAATAAGAATAAAAATACTAGAAATTTAAAAATTGAAATGGTAAATTAAATATTCTATAATTAATTTGATAACTAATTGGGTTCTTAGTAATTTTTACACATTTATCGCATTCTGTCAAATGTTGTAATTGAAAAATAATGAACCTTAATTTCTCTAAGTCATTGGGATTTTCAACAAGATCTATGTGAACATCCATTTCATCTAAGCCTAAATTCAGGATCCCAAATATCTAAAATCTCATAAAAAGATTGTCATAAACAAAAAAAAAATAGAAGATTCTTCAATATTCTTCCTTGTTGAAGATTGAGATATTGTCGTAGAAAATAGGATTCCACCAAAACATAATGATCTATAGAATTTTTTCATTCCCTACACCTTAGATAAGAATTATTAGTTGTATTTTATTTATGATATTGTTGATAGAATAAATTAAAATCCTTTATATATATTGAAATAGTTAATTAATATAATTATAAATAACTATTTTTATATTACAACTAGCTGATCGATATTTCACCCATCCTTTAGGAAGGTTATATGACGTTCTTGTAGGAGTTAGTAAAATGTTTTTACCTATTAACATTCTTATTCTCGATATGGGGTGTGATAAATAGGTACCTATCATTATTGGTAAGGATTTCATAGCCACATGAGGTGATATTTTCAATATATGATTAGGAATGATAATTTTCAAATGTGGGGTGGAATAAAATGAGTTTAATTATTTTAAAAATGTGAAAGAACATAAATTTGGTGGGAACTATTCAAGAGTTATAATTCAATAGGTCGAGGAATCATTAAGTCATCAAGAAAAAAATTTAAACAAAATTTGGTTGGTGAAACACATATTGGTGTTTAGAAATTGTTTACCAACCTTTTAAATGAGTTTAATGTATAAATATAGTAAAAATTATAATTTTGGACAAGAATTCAGTTCCAACATTGGAGAATTTTATAGAAGATTAATTTTCTATTATTAATTTTAATAAATTTCTAGTAGAATATGAGATTGAATTTAATATTCTAAAGAAATATGAGGAACATTTTGATAAATGTTAGCAATATATTTTTCAACATATTGATGAATTTTATAGTGAAATGTTTTCTAAATCAAATATCGATAACTAGTAAAGTGAGTTATACACTTTAGACAGTAGTGAGGAAAAATGTGTTTCCCATTATGAAATTGTGAATATTTCATATTTTCATACTCAATTTTACAAAAAATAATTTTGATCTTATACCTCATAGTCTGATCATTCCACCATCCTGTGAAGAGGCACTGAAACACGAGCTTAAACCTTTGGTTGTGCACTTAAAATAGTCAATTTTGGGTGAGAATGTTTCATATTTGGTAATCATATCTTCTGAACTAGATAAAATAAAATAGGAAAAGTTATTTAATTCTTTGAAAATGTATAAAAATTAAATAGGATATACCATTTATAAAATTAAAGGAACTATAACTACATTCAGTATACAGAGGATCCCTATAGAACTAGATTACAAATTGTGAGTTAAGGGCCAATGTAAGATCAATAAGAATATAAAATAAGTTTTCAGAGAAAAATTGGTTATGTTTCTAGCATCCTAGAATATTTATCAAATTTCTAAAATCCAATGAGTTAGTTTTTTTTAATTATTTATCGAGAATGGATGTTTCAATATTTTTGCTGATGAAAAAAATGAATAAATTCATGTTAGAAAATCTGTTGAGTGGGGAGTATTTATATACTACATGAAGCTAAATTCAACTGCTAAGAAATATCATTTTACAAATCCATTATTAGATGAAATTATTAATAGGTTGTATAGAAATAATATTTTCTATATTTTTTATGGCTATTCTGCGTACAACCAAATTTTATGACCTTATAAGATCAGAAATATACAATTTTCACCTACCACATTAAGACATTTTCTTACCAATGAATGTCATTGGGTTCTTGTGGTGCACCATTCACCTTTAAAATGTGTTTGATGTATATTTTTTTTGATATTTGTTATTGTATTATATAGGTGTTAATGAATGATTTATCCATTTTTGAAAGTAATTTTGATAGCTAGTTGAAAAGTTTGGAACATATTTTAGAGTGATGAATATAGTCCAACCTTGTTATATACTAGGAGAAATGTAAATTTAGGGTCACATAGGGGATTATTATAGTTAATAAGGTGAATAAGAGATGAATAATGTTAGATAATGATATTATAGAGGCCATAAACAAGTTTTCCCCTCGTTTAAATGTCAAAGGTGTTAGATGTTTTCTGGGCCATGTTGATTTTTACTTGATACTCACAAAATGTTTCTAAGAACACACTAGGCCTCTATTCTCACAACAAGAGAAATATAATCCCAAATTCTTTTAGGATAAATTATTAGTACAAAAATATATTCATAAAGATAAACTTACTTATTTATCCATTATCAGTTACCCAAATTGGATTTTTTAATTGAAAATAATGTGGAATACTAGTGATGTGGTTGTTGGAGTAGTTTTAGGGTAGAAAAAGGAATAGAGGTTACTTGAGGTGTACTATAATAGAAGGATTTTAAAAAATTCACATTGAAATTTCACCACAATTGAGAATCAGGTTTTGGATATAGTGTTTTATCTAAAGAATCATAGGATGTAATGCCCTTAAATTCAAAAGTATAAACATTGTATTTGATACCTTCTATGAGACACAACACCAATCAAGTAATGGAATATACTATCTTCAAAATTTAAATTAAATTTACTATTTTAAAACAATTTAATATAATTTTTATCTTTAAATCCACATGGAACTGAGTTAGCATACATCTCACTCAACAACATATTTATTCAATGGCATGCATTACATAATAGGCCGAGTCTTAGAGAAAAATAATATATTATGAAAATATTTTTATTTAATATAACATTATATAAGCTAGTTATTAAATTAGTGGTTATGAATAATATTAATTAAATTACAAAAATCTATGGTTTAAACAAATATAAAATTAATTCATTAGTTACATGTTATTTAGAAATGTATATATAAACCAATTGAAAATTAAAGAAATATTTTTATAGGAAACTATTTTTATGATCACAAATATATTTTATCCCAATAAATTAAATTAACTAAAATTTGTAATTGAAATTAAATTAATATATATATATATATTATTATTAACCAAATAATTTCTGTATTTATCCAAAACATTTTATAGGAATAATATAAGAATAAACCAATTATTACTCCTAAAAACCTATATTTATATTAAGGCACCTTTACCGCATTATAGTGGAGAACATATTTAAAAAACAATTGCAACCTTTATATATATTATAGGTAAAAATAAACTTAAAATTTGAAATCAATAAATAAATATTTTTATATATTGAATTTTTAGTATTTTTCTTTGAAGTTTCATTTTGTTATAGAATAATGAAAATATTGAATTTTAATTCAAAACAGTTTTTTCATATAATTATTTATAAAATTAAATAATTTTTTAACATGGTTTTAAATTATAATTAGACAATATTTTATAAGTAATCCAATGTAACACAATTGAATCAATTCCACATTAAAATTGGATATGAAAACTTAAGAATCTTTTGAATGTTTTTACTTTTAAAACATTCATTTTCATCCTATATAGAAGATTAAATTTAAAATAATTTCATTGAATTATATGATTAGAATTTGGAAAATAGATTATATAATTTTAATCAGAATAATTTCTAATTTTTAATAATGCGTACTTTAATTTGACCAAATATATTATTGAAATTAATTAAAATTAATTACAATGATTTAGGTGAAATTGAGATTAACAAGGGAATAAACCTTAAAGTTTAGGGAAAAATGTCATAGAATCATGTCCAAAATCCATTTTTTATTCATATTTAGACCTTATAATCCCTTTTATATAATTGGGTCCATTATTTGATCTAATTGCATTTGGAAAAAGATTTGTTTGATTCCCTTTTCCAAAAATTACAAGAGTACAACTCCTCCTCTACTATAAATGGCCTCCTCTCCTCCCACATCCTTACACCTCTCAAAAAACATTGGACCGACCAACATATTTCCAAAATAACTCCCCAAAATCCCTCCCCTAATCTTAGAAGCCACATCTTGTCCATAAATGTATCCAGGAATCCCATTGTTTCAAACCAAAAGGAGTTACCTGATTAAAAGGTAATGTCCTTCATCAAGTTATATATTTTTATTTCTATCTCCACTCTTTCAATTATTTTTATTTATGATCATATAAAAAAAATATTATCCTAAATATACTAATATGTCATTATGTTGAGGATTATATATACACTTACATACACTTCCATATAATGGGTATTGAACTTACCGTTTATGCGTACGACGAACTGCCACCTCACGAAACGATGATTTATCATTTTCCCATTACCACCTATCAAGATTAAGAGTTATGATGGAAAATGTAACATACTAGGTAGATAAAGAGTAATAAATTTTCATATTTATTAATATTTGTAAATTAAATAATAATTTTACTTTAATGGGGAAGATATATTCGATAGCGTACCCGATACACAACAACGACATTCTTTGAAAACTAACATTTCAAAAAATGATGAGTTATAATGAAAAATAATAATATAATATTATTATTTTAAATGGTAGTTAATGCATACCCATTATATTAGGGGGATAGAATATAACTAACTATAATATTATTAAAAAATTTTGTTAAATGTTTTTATATTTAATCAATTAAATTTAGAGGCTTAAAATGTGAATAGATCCAATTTTAAGCACTAATACTCTAATATTCATTAAAAGGTCGATTTACCACCTTTTGATGGAGAACCCTTTTTAAATCAAGATTTTTCACATTTATATGTTATATTTTAAATAATAATATTATTCTTTAGAATCAGGAAATCAAAATTAACTTTGGTTGAAATTTTGGTATTTTTATGATAATGTTCATTTTTCAATGAATAGTGAAAAATACTACATTTTAATTCAAAAATTACTTTTAATCTAATTTATTTATATGGTTAGATAATATATTCAATTGGTTTTAATGTGTAATTATATTATATTTTACCCATTTAATCCAATTTTTTCATTATAAGTAATTTCACTATAAAATTGGACATAATCAAGTGTCAATATTTTGGTAATTATTATTTCTTAAAGACACACTTTTTTTGATTTGACAGTAGGAATTAATTTTAAATTAATATATTCCACTTCTGAGTTTTCAATTTGGAAAACTAAATTCCATATTTTGAATTATGAGGTCCAAATCGTGTAAATAGATAACTTTTATTTTTAGACATTATTAATATTTACTTCGGTAAATATTTTATTTAACATGGTTAAAAGGTAAATCTGGTAAATAAGTGAAAATAAATATTATAATAATAAAATTAAATTACTCTAACATGTGTAAAAATCCTATTGGTTGATACATGTACGACCATGGCCATCCATGGGTCGATTTTGGGACCCCATGGAGCCACAAGGGAGTGATAATGACACTTTATATTAATTAATTTAAAGTAAGGGAAAAAATGAAATAAACATATATCTTTTAGTAAAACAATTTTTACATGGGGTTATATAAGTTATCACTTTAGATATAAATATTCATTATAATGATAAAAATATTTCCTAAATTATGGTTTTTTATTTATAATTTATAAATATCAAATAAATAAAATAATTTATGACACAATGATTATGCAGTGACTACCTTATTAATGAATTTTTTAAATAAATGAGATTATAAATTTTATAAAACTATCCAAAACCTGTCAAATTTTTATTTGTTGATTTTTTTAGAACTGGAGCCATCTTATATTCTAAATTAATGTGTTTTAGACCTTTTCAGACCTAAAATCAGTTTATAATGATATAATATTTTCAGACATTCCTAAAGAGCCCATCCTCTCCGTTATAAAAATCCACCACCTCTAACCAATTACTCACACCAATAAATCCCCTTTTATTGTCTAAAATATTCCCAATTATGCTCCATAAATCCCTATATAACTCCTAAATTCCATACTATATGCAGAAAGCACTTCAGGGAGGCCATTTGGTTCAAACCAAATGGTGTTACCCGATTTAAAGGTAACATCTTCTTTTATGTTCTTTTATTTTATTTTACTCCTCCAACCCCCAAAACTCTCTTTATTAATTTCTTTTATAAAAAAACCAGAATCCTAAAAATAATTGTTTTTTATGAGAATAATTCAAACTAAACTTCCACACACCTCCATCTAATGGATACAAACATACTGTCTCTATGGACGACAAACTACTGCCTCACGAAACGATGATTGTTCAAATATCTCCACCTGCCTCTCATGGTTAACATTATTACGGCCCTATAATTATATATGATATATATTATTTTTATGTACTCTCTATGATTTTATATTTTTCATTTATATAATATCTTTATGGTTTCCATAATGGGTAAATATGATAATTTCATTTGAGGAAGTGCGGACTACCACCCCCTCAAAGTGATATGACACGTTCATACCAAACATGGAATGTATAAAGGATTGTGTTAATGAAGCATATTAATTTATATAAAATATGTAATTATACTTGAATAATAATACACCTATGTATCATTTGGTTTTCATTGTTTTTAAAATGAAAAAATGAAATGGAAGTGACGTTCATGTGTACGTACGACTTACCATCTCCACGAACGGTGGATTTCATTTTCATATATCCAAATGATATAGAATATTCTAAATACATATATACTGGATATATATGATATATAAATCATGAATATCATTATAGAGATAATGCAATTTTTTACACGTAGACAAATTATAATTATAACAAGTTCATTTTAAACTCAAGTTCCGAACAACGGAAAAATATCTCATATGAACTAAAATAATTAACTAATTGTTATAACAAGGTAATAAGTGATATAAAAGGAATAATAAACACGAAAAAAGGTTCTCAAGCAAGTAGAAGTTAACTTAATTTTATTATTCAAGAAATTAATGAACGAACGGGTAAATTTGGACACAAGGTAATGGGTTTTATCTCACTTTTTATTCCCGTTAGATTCATGCTATATTTACCAATATTTCCTTTCATGTTCGGTACGTACTACCAATGATTGTATTATTTGCGTAATATATATTAATTTATGTTTATTTAAATCATCATTTTATACTTCTTCCTTCATGGGGTGTATGTTTTGTATGTTTCCAAATCGGTAAGGGAACCTTTCACCCTTATCCCTTAGTAAAAGACTTATTTTATGATTCGAATTTTAAATTAAATTTCCTATGTTGGGATATGTTCTTATGCATCCTTATTGTGGTACATTTTGTGTCATTATGATGAGAGACCATTTTCTCTCTCATAAACTCATTTTCTAAATTTTAATGTGACACCTTTAGGCTATCGAATTCTCATAAGGGAACTTATTAACCCAATTTCTATTATTTGTGTTAAACTTATACTTATTAATTAATTCATTCTATAAAAATGTGTGAATGACCTAAGATTTTTTTACACTTAATATCCCCTTTTATTGGGTGTATTTATGTTTTTCATGCATTATTATGTCATTAATTTATCCTTAATGTAATTATATGATCTTTATAAGGGACTTAGTTTCAATCTTCTTTCATTGATGAAAGTTTTTATAATATACAACTCTTTATTTTAAATGGTATATAATAATCCACTTGGATTTTAATTTCATTCCGGGGAATCTTTTTACTATGAAGTGTTTTACTAAACGATAAAAGGAATGTTTTTAATGTTTGCAGTTACAATTACCTCTCTACTACAGTATTCATTAGTTCAATTCCTCTATAAGCCTTAATGTTTTTAAAAGTAAAAGAACTCCCTTTTTCTATTTTTGGGTGTTTTGGTATTGAAAATGGTTTATGAAATGGATTAATTATTTCAATATCTTGAAATGATTTCTTGTGATTTCAAATGAAATGTTATTAGTGAATTTTTTTATTTTCAATATTTTATGTGTTACGATTTTATACTGGTAATTGGACATTTGATGGGTGGTTACATGAAAAACCAAATGATGAGTGGTGCCATGATAATCCAAGACAGGTGGTTACATTATATCCTCCAATGTATTGGGTATGGAAGTCATCCGTATGGAAATTCTATTTAGTGATAAGTGTGGAAGTCGAGGGTATAGTTATTCCATTTAAGTATGTTTATATCTCAAGATACCTTTATATGTTATATATTATTTCTATGAGTTTTATAGTAATATTTTGGTTATAAACGGGCACATAATGATCTTTTATTCGGTGAAGAGTATTTACCACTTCATAAAGGTGCAAGGTATTACTTATGATAAAGTATTACTAGTTTACTTGTTTTTTTTTGAAAAACTAACAGTTTTCCTTCTTTGTGTATCTCTTACGGAGCTTTTTATTCTCATCCCAGGTTTTTTGAAATGTTTTTTACAGGACAAAAAGATGAACATGGGTGAAGGATGAGATTAAAGAAAAGTTATACTGTCTAAAACATGGATCTATAAATGTTTCTTTTTTAAGTGTTTTTATTTTATGAAAAAATTAAAACTGAGTAGAAGTCTCTAATTTTTAATTTTTTGAGATGTAACGTATTAGTTTTGGCCTAATTCTCTAAATTTCCAAACCTAAAAAGTTCATCAATGTGAATTATTAACTTAATTCAAGATTATGTAATGTTTAATGCTAGGGCCTCACAGATAATATATTTATTTATATGCTATATATTATATTTATAATTTCTTTATAGTTATTTAATTATTTTTTAAGACATACATTTATGCACGGTATTTTGTGGGAATACCTGAACATAATTTGAGAAAGTGTAGAGTACCTCCCCCTCAATGTGATGTGATTCTTTCACACTATACATGAATTATTTAAAATATGGGTTTTTTAAACCTATGTAAATTATTTGAAATAGATATGATACTATAATTATAGTACACATAAATATTATTATTTTCTCAATCTTTTAATACAAAAATGAAATGAAAGTAGCATTAATACGTACGTACGACCTACCATCTCCATGAATGAGGATTTTAATTTATTATCTTCGAATAGTATAGATTATTATAAATATATATATATACTGAATACCTATAATTATATCTTTGTTTATATCCTGTAGATTATGAAATCATGATCTATGTAAGAAGAATAAGAAGTAACAAGTAAAAACATTCTCGATAAACTAGGAAATGAACACCCACAATAGTGAAAATAATGAATTATTGTTATCAAACGGGTAATAATATATTATAAGAATATAATATATGATATTATAAACATTAATATTTAATTTTAATATGTTACTAACACTCTTAGAACCCATATAGTGTAATTTAAATTATTTTCACCAAAAATGAAACATAAGGGAATGAATTTCATCTCAATTTACATTCCATTGTGACTGATATGTTATTATGAACTATGTTTTTTCTATATTGTGTACATAATTACCATTGACATGTTATATCATGAATCTATATATTCTCATGATATAATAACCTTCATTTAAGGTTATTTTATCATAAATATTATGATTCAAATGTCCCAATGTGGTTTCAGAAACATTAGAATGATTAAAGATTATTCTACACAAAAATGTTTTTAATTATTATCATTGAAATGTAACTTCCTTATGTGATTTTTAACATTCTCTTGAAATAATAAATTTCATGGAGTGCACGTAGTATCTTATGTATGGTTTAAATACTCCCACCTTGAATTTTAATATCATAATTCATCTATTTTTCACGGAACTTTGAGTATTAATTTGAATTATTTCATCTAAGGGTATTTGAGTTTATAATCATCATTAAGAAGGAATGGATATGTATTTCCAAAGACATAGATGGCTACCAATAATTTTATATATACCTAAAATTAATTCACAATTATTCAACCATTAACTTTTAATTCTTTATTCCATTCTCCTACCAACTCAAAAGACATGGTGGCCCACACTCTAACAATAGTGAACAATCAATACAACTTATACTTTAGCTTTCCTAAAATGAGTTTGACCTTTAAAAAAAGTAAAACTTTTTTCCAGTTATTAAATAATTGTTTTATATGATATAATCCTGATAATATTTTTTGAGCTCCTTTAAAATCCTCTAATATTCATAGTAATATTTTATAATCTCATCAATCTCACTCAAATCAAGAAATATCCTTTCTCCAACACATTTAATGTCAAAATGTTATGCCTTAATTGGCCAAAAATATATGTTTTGTATCTTGAATAAAAAAAATAGAATATTTTTTATAATAATCCTATAAAAAATGGTTTTTATAGGAGTTTTAAATTCAGTTTTCCTCACCCGCAAAGTATCATCATGTTTTAAAGATGTTTCTTTCTTGAAAAGAGACACAGTTTTATCTACATTTTGTTTATGTTACCTATTTAATATTTTATTGTAGAGGCCTGAAGCTTGACATACATGGTCATTACATTACTTTTGCGGAATACTTAATACATAACAAAAACAGACACACATGGACCGTAATAGTTTAGTGTCTTTGGAAACTCGGAATAAAATCTTCTAATCGTGGTGAAAGATCTTCAACATCTCTCAATAAAGATCTTCCCCTTTTTTTCTTACCTAAAACCTTTCTTTATATCCTGGGGAAAATAAAACATAAAAGGGGTGAGCTCAAATGCCCAGTAAAGGTAAACATAGAGAACATAAAACAATCTATAAACATTGGAATGAAAAAACTTGAACATAAAATCTAAACATCAAAATCTTGAGCAAAGACATGAATCTTAGAAGTACGTAAGGCATATATCATAAGGGAACATCAATCACGATAAAATAAAATGGGAATAAAACATGTAATTGTGGGAAACATTAAGCACATGACATGATTTCCATAGTATCCAAGGCATTGCAGCCAAGACCATCTTAGTGGACAAAGTCCCTTTCTAAATCGAGTTCATTACTCGTTCTAGTTGTATATTACTAAACTGGTTTAACTTTTCATTCCAGCCATGTCTATCTCATGAGATATAAATAATTACCCAATTCATTTGAGTGTGTTATAGGTCCAACCCATATCATAATGAAATCATTCTTTCGTGTGCCACAAAATCATAAATCATACATCATAGAATAACCCATGTAATAGAATGCGATTCTTAAACATCATGCCATCATAACATAATCCATATAAAGAAAATGGATATCTTTTAATCATAAGAAGAATCAAACCATGTAAATAATGGAGACATTATACATGAAACATAATCATATTAAATAATGTCATTTTAGATGGAAAATAGTTTTAATAAATACATTTGAAATGAATTCTTGAGGAAAATATCATTTCTTCTTCAAAATCATTTTCTTTTCACAAAATGTCATGAAATTTTAAAGGAAAGGGTTTTATTGAAAATAATAATGCAATATTGTATAGGATTCTTCATGAAAATGAGGCGTTATGAAACCGTAAAGATCCGTTCATGCCGTATAAGTTAAAAATAACATTCTCCTCGTACTTTTGCCGAAAAAGTCAAAAAGTTCCTTGTATGGTAAACAAAAGAAATATTCCTTCCATAACACGAGGTAAAAGTCAAAAAAGGGTAAAAAGTACTTTAAACATACATGAAAATATTTTTATAAAACTTGGACATGGATGATAAATATAACCCCAATAAATACTTACGAATAAGCTATCTCGGAAAAAAAATGAGATTTGCAAAATTATCCCTTACCTTAGGTCTGATATGCTACGTATGGATCCGAACCTTCTATATAATGATTTAAAAAATGTCATTGACTTATTACAGAATCATATTCATTGTTACGATATCATATATGGTTCACTTATGACTTTATATTACCCATTCTTTTGTAAATTAATGTTAAAGTAGTGTTTTGGGTAAAATCGTTTCATTTTTCGTTCATTTTGTAACTTGTAATTATTCATATGATTACATAGATCATGGTTACTTAAATTAATAATGTAAAAAAGGATTTATATATAATATATATTCAGAATATACATATATATAACAGATCTATAAAAGGAAAGAAATACACAGTTCATGGAGACGGTAGGCCGTACGCACGCATGAACGTTGTTTTCGTTTCCTTATTGAATTGAATGGAATTAAGTAGATGACATATATATATATAAATAAATCTAGTATTATTATCTTGTCATATATTTCATGATTACTTATTATATATACTTTATAATCATTCATGAACGGTTAATCATTGAGAATGAATCTCATCACGTCGTGGAGATGGTAGTCCGTACATACGCACGAGCGATGATATCATTCCCATGATCGTGGAATTGTATTGAAGTGTATGTATAATATTTAAGAATAAATATCACTTTACAATAATCATATATTGTCATTATTCACACCATTATACCCATCCAATTTAGGTGGTGGTGGAAAATAGATTACACCACGGCGTGGAGACGGTATTCGGTACGTACGCACACGCAGTGATTTCGTTTTCCGTAAGATGGATAAATGGTGAAATATGGTTGTTTCATACTTATAATAACATATCAGTATATGAGTCATACTGATGTTATTACTTCATAATGAAACAACTAAAGAAGAATAAGTGGAAGAATAAATAAAGTTGAAAGAATCAGTAACGAACATTACCTCTTCTTTGAAGCGCCTCTTTGAGACCTCCTCTTAGGGAACTAAAATTGTTCTTTGAAGAAGATCAGGACCTATAGGATGTTTCTAGGGAAGTGGAGAAGAGAATTTGGCATGGTTTGGCAGAACTTGAAGGCTCAAATTGGTGTGAGGAAGAGAGGGAGGAGGTGCCCTTTTATAAGGGAGGGGAGGGGCACCTTTGAAAATATTAAAAATATTAATTTATAATAAATCTAACCCCACTTAAAAACCTCAAAAAATGACTCATTTTAGAATATTAAATGAGATATGGTTGTAATATCATCAACCAATAAAATTTATCCATGTTAGGAAATTATTTTAAACATTATCAACTTGATTTACCCTTGCTTAATCAACTTAATTTTATTTGTGGTAATAACATTCTAAATTTTAAATTATAACAAATCATTACTTATTGTTGTAAATTGTCCATAATTGGATAAGTTATAACATTGTAGACGATATTAATTTAAATTTATAATTTTTATATATTTTTGTGATTTTTAAAAAATTTTATAATATGTTATTTTTATAAAATAACAATAGTGTCAATTTTGACACTATTCATTTATTTGAATTTAAATAAACTATATACAGAAAATATGTTCGAACGAAAAGCATTAATAGATTCATAAAAGGTCATGTGTATCTAAAAAATTAGTGGATAATATTAAATAGTTCATATAATATTTATTTTATTATTTTTAAAACCATTTATTTGGTTTATCTCTTAATAAAATAATTACTACAGCATTTTTGTATAATTATTTAATATACTAATTTATTTCATAAAAATTAAAAATAAAATCCTATGATGACGATAAACCTATTAAATTTTGCAATAATACTTTTACTCGAATTTATCATCTTAAAATCACAATGTGTAAATTGTTATATTTATTAAATTATGAAGGTGCCAACTTTGGCATCATTTAAAATAAAATAATATAAGTGTCATAATCACTTTTATAACCCTCCAAACGGTTATGTATTAGGTAATTCGATGATTAAGGTGTAGATATACACTACCAATAAGTTTTGGAAGGTTTTCGGGCCTTTAATGGGTATTATTATTTCAATAAAAACTATATTACTGATTTTTCACTTAATAAATAATTTCTGCATCATTAATGTATCACCATTAATGAAACTTATTTAATCCCTAAAAATTCTAAATAAATTATCATGATGTAGATAATTTTATTATCTTTCTGGAGACTATTTATGTTCTAAGTTTTATGATGTTTATCACTAAATTAAAATTATTATACTTATAAGATTTAAGATAGTGACATGTTGTCACTTTCTTTGGTTTTAATAATAATTAAATTATTTTCATGGTCAAAAGTCCATAAAATGAATCTAATCCGACCATTAGGTGATATGTGTATACTTTTATCCATCCAATATAATTTTTTCATGTATTATGGAAATTTAATAATATGATATTTACGCTTAATTACCCGATTTACCTTTAACTATGGTAAATAAAATTTACCATAGTTACTATTCATAATTACCAAATATAAAAAGTAACCTATTAACATAATTTGGACCTAATGATTCCAAATATAGAATCCATTTTTTCAAATTCAATGCAAATAAGTTGCAGAAATTAAATTAAAATTAATCTCGTTGTCGAATGAAAACAGGTTTTTGATTAAAACATTGCAAAAGATTGAATTGATTTAACCTATGAATTCAATGTAAAATCAATGCTAATGACATACATTATATTAAATGGTAAAAATATATTCTATTTATACATTAAAACCATTCAATATTATAATTTAACCACATAATTTATTACAATGAAAAAAGTTGTTTTTAATTAAAATATAGCGTGTTTTTACTATTCATTAAATTATTAAAGTTATCAGAAAAATATCAAAACTTTATCGAATGTAAATTTTTATATCCCGATTCAAAATAAGAATTTTATTTTGTCAAATTGAACTTATAAACATGTCAACAACTAGATTTAAAGTGGGTGCGCCATCAAAAGGTGGCAAAACTGCATTTTTAAAAAAAATACTTATTTTACCTGAAAAATTTATTTTGTTCTTATAACATGTTCTAGAAAATGTGTAAGATGAATAATAATTTTATAAAATTAAAAATTTAGTTAATACTATTCATAATGGCTAGTTCATAATAATATTATAATAATATACCATTGTTTAGTAATACCCAGTATTGTGTACAACACACACTATCGAGGAAGGTCATGATTGCGTGTAATAAAAGCCATGTTAGGGTTGCGTGTTATGCAAGAATCCTATTTTGGTTCATATAACAGAATCCAACCATATTTAATTTATACATTGAATATATATATATATATACACTCAATGTTGCGTAGAATGACAATTATCAAACGAACATGAAATTGTGTGTAACACAATCTAAGAATTGTGTTGCGTATACTGCAAGCACAAGATAATATTATTGTAGCATAAAACCCATGACATAAAATAAATTAATAATAATACTTATCATAAAATATTAGTTTGTTTCATTCTACCCCCCTTAAAATGAATTTCTCCCTCAAAAGTCGTCGGGGTTATGCATGGTTTTCTACTTGGAAGTTTCTTTAATTAAAACCCACATCGTAAAATGAAATACCAAAACTTAACTATCAAAACTAAAGTATGAAACGTAATGGTTTCCCAAATTAACTGATCACTAGGTTTCCACATAGGATAACATAAGTGAAAATATGGATATGGAAGAAAAATATAACCATCAAATTCTGATAGAGAGTGGTAGAGAACATGGATATGAAAAAGCCATAAAACACAAAGCCATAAATTTGTGATAATATAAGGTACCATCTGATTCATCATATATAAGAGCACTAGGACAACATTTTTGGTTTTCAATAACATTTCCCTAAATTTGAAAAAAATTGAATTAGAAGAAATACTTACTTGATTTTGGTACAATCTCACTGTTATTCGTGCTTTGAACAATTTCCACTTCATCTCTTAAAGAAATGAAGTTGAATTTGTTATTCATGAAGAGTTAAAAGATCTTGTGATATAATGATGGGTCATTCCATTTGTTTCAAACAAAAGGTTAGCAGAAGTTATCAAATATAAATAAGTCCATCTATGGCGAGGTTAATCGTATACGATTCCAAAAATGAACTTATACTTCATCTATCATGAATTTTAATAAAATAAAACTAGTTTCTTCTAACCAGGGACTTCTTGTAGGCCAGTGGTAGGCGAAAAAGGCCAGTCGCACTTCGGTTGTGGGTTTGATTCCCATAGCCTTGTCCGACCCGATGGGTTGTCGCCCGTCCTGCAGGTTGTCCTTTTTCTATAACTACATTACTATAACATCCCATCAATAATGACGGAAAAAATTCTATCCTTAAACAATACAAACTTATGTCCAACATAATCCATTCTAATCTTTAGACTTATCTAAAATAATTCGGTTCAAGCTCATAGTATAAAGAAAACTATTACTAGAAAGGCTATCTACCAAGAATGTGAATACAAGCATTTATCTCACATATATCATAAGATATATCTTGTTGGTTGCATTCCAAAAACATGAATACCTTAGTAATGTATTCTCTTGAAACATAAATTACCATAGAACCTTAGTGAAAACATGTATACTGTCAAAAGGTAACTCTTTCCACATACCAAAATCCCAAGAAATCTATATAATCAAACAATAATATCACTTAGTTCTTATATCAGTCAAGAGCTCATCAATACAATCAAACATCTCAGTATCTTCTTATCCCTTCATTATGCGCATATCATATACTTTCCAATAAAATATCTGAATAACCTTCCATGGTTACCGATACCATTCAACATATACTTTTAAATACTTTAGGAAAAACAATAGTGTAACAATCCTTAGATGATACTTTATTCCATAGTACCATACATACAATCATTCCACTAACTTCTTAAAACACTGACTAAGATTCATCATTTCTTTCATCTGAACTTTCATTTGTAGTCTCTTAATCATCATCCACATAAATAATACCCATGCGACCATGTTGATTCCCATCATTAGATTTTCCCTTAGGGCATTGGTTTGCATAATTCCTATACATTCCACATTTAAAACATCTAACCATTGTTGATGTCGTTGCAATACCGTTATCCTCATCCATGGTGTTAACTGAACATTTTCATTTGCACTTACTAGCATTATTTCCTTCTTTTCCACACCCAATGAATCTTCCAGTTCCTTTGAAACATTCTCCTTGATGCCTCTTCCTACATGATTTAAATTGGGTAAATTGAACTTTCTTTCCTCTATGATCATCATGAAACTCCATCTTTCTCTTATTAGCCGAGTCAGGTTACTTACCAAATTTGAGTTTATTAATCATATTATGAGATTGATGATTTGGCATAATAATGATGTTTGGACTTCCAAATCCCATTTCATTTGGTTGATCAGGAATAATATCATTCCATTGTCCATCATATCCTCCAGTGTCTTGAATCATCTCGTTTCAAACCATTTTCTAAAACCCAAAAAGAATAGTGTGAGAGGAAAAAATCATGCTAGGGAAAACAACATAGTAAAGGGGGAGTACCCTCAACATCTAACATCTTTGGTTAAATTATAATATCGTTAACGTAGTTCTAGGAATATATCCTATACGTATACTTATCCTTATAGACATCCCTAGACATACCATAGAAATATCTCTAGGGATCCCACTAAAGATTTCACATCCTAGTTTCCAAAGATTGACTAAACCTTTCCTCTGATACCAACTGTAGAGGCCCGAAGCTTGACGTAAATGTTCATTACATTACTTTTTTGGAATACTTAATACGTAACAAATACAGACACTAATTGTAACGCCCCGACCCCAGCTACCCAGAGTCGGTGCATTACTTCGTAACATTGGCATGATCACAAAAGATCAAGTCTCGAAAGACCGATTAGTTTAGAAGCCTTGGAAATACTAGATACATTCATAAGTCTTACATTACATTATAAAGTGAAAAACTACAATAACAATGTCTTCATAGTCAACACTCATATCCTCTGCTGACTATCCCTGCAGGTCATTCATAAAATACTTCTTCACATCCTGGAAAATATTAAAACATTGAAAGGGGTGAGCTCAGATGCTCAGTAAGGATAACAATATTGCGGAAGCTTTCATAAATAAACATAAAAATTTAAGGCAATGTATAACTAAAACAAAAGCCTTTTAAACATGAACATCAACATAATATGGAAAAAGTAAAATGAGATAATGCCATTCACTTCTTCACATGGATATTCTACTGGTCGAATAATCACATGCAATATCAATAACCACTTTCATAATGAGGGAATGCATAATGCCAGACATTCTGAAACATTTTGTCAAGGCCTTGGCCAAGACGTCTAAAATGATTAAGGCCTCGGCCAAATCCACGTCTAGTTGTCTCATGAGACCTACCGATGCATCGAGGAGCTATAGCGGGCTCCACCCGTCACTTATTAAGTCCAATGCATTCCTCATATGAATGGTTTTAAACATATCATAAACCATAACATAATCGTATCACATAAAACATGCATAAAGGAAACATAACATTTCCACATTTCAATCACAAGATATCAATACAACACATTGATATAATAAAAATGCTTTCAAAACCATTTTCAATACCAAAATAAAATAAAGTTAAAACTTTGTATTTATTTTTCATTTAAAAAAATGATGGCTTGTAGAGGAAGCCGAAACTCAAATAATGGTCACGGCGGCGGAGAATTTATTGTCGCCGCATAAGTACGGAAAGAAAAACATTCCCTTTTGTCGTTTATCAGAACGCTTCGTATAAAAAAGATTCCTTTTGAATAAACGTAAAAGTCAAAGGGGTTTATACACCGTATAAAATAAAGTTGTTTATAAAACCAAATATGCCTCAATGAAAGGGGATTGAGACGAAGTCCTTAAAAGGTCATTTTTAAAATAAAATAGATCTATTATGTGTATTAACTATAGGTACACATAAAGAATGTAAAAATACAAAATAGGACATAATAATATCACGACATAATTTGAAAGTAGGAGATTAACCCAAAGAATGGAAATTGGGTTTAGAAGTTCCCTTACCTTGTGTCCGACTTGATTCGACTGTTCTTTAACCTCCTGAATAATAAACTAGAGTTAATATATACCTTATTAAGAACCATTTTAAATTTCATTATCCTTTTTATATCACTTATTACAATGTTATGAACATTATGTAATTATTTAAGTTAATAACGGTCGTTTTGTCGATCTTTGGTACTTGAGTCAACAATAAACTTCTTATAATTACAAGTTGTTTATGTGGTAGAATATCCATTATCTCCAGAATTATATTCATGATTTAGATGTCATATATATCTTATATATCCAGTATATACATTCATTTATAATATTACGTAACATTTAGAGGTAAGAAATGAAATGCACCGTTCATGGAGACGGTAAGCCATACGTACGCATGAACGCTACTTTCATTTCAATTTCATATTTAATGGAACAAAATCATAATGATATAAATGTATAATATAATTCCAGTATAATATAGTGTATAATACCATTTACTCCATCCTTTATACATCCCACATATGGCATTAACGATTCAAATCACTTTGAGGGGGCGGTAGTCCGCACTTCCTAAAATGAAATTATCGCGTTTTACTCATAATGGAAATCATAAAGTATGCCATAAATGAGAAATACAGAAGCATAAGTAAAACATAAACATATTATATATCATATATAAAAATAGCGACATCATAATGGCCACCTTTGAAGGTGGTATATGAGTGTTTAACAATCATCGTTTCATGAGGCAGAAATTCGCCATCCACAGAAACCGTATGTCCTTTAACCATTAGATGTAGGTGTGTGTAAGTGTAGCGCGAATCCTTCTTATAAAAACATCCTAGTATATTGAGTATACTGGTGTTGTTACAAAAGAAATGAATAAAAAGAGTTTAGGGGGTTGGAGAAGAAAAATAAAACAAAACAACATTAGAGAAGACATTACCTCAAAAATAGGGTATATATTTTTGATTTGAGCCAAAGGGTTCCTTGGGAAGAATTCTGCCCAAAGTGAGGCTTCTAGGAGTAAGGGAGGGATGTTGGGAGAGTATTTGGGCAGAGTTTGGCCGATCAAAATGGCTTGAAGGTGTGAATAAGGTGGGAGTGGTGGGGGCCTTTTATAAGTGGAGAGGAGGGGCTCTTTTGGAAAGATTGAAATGTTACATTATTATACAATTCTTTTTCGGATTATAAAGGTCCCACACTTATATAATTCGTGTCTAAGGTGATAAGGGTTCGAAATATCCTCATCCAATAGGCTTTGGACAAGTGTAAGCCTTGGATTTTGCATTATCTTCTCATTTTATTTAAATCGTTAAATAATGATGTCATCGCTGCATCATAATAATGTCATAAATAATTTAATTTATTTAATGTCTAAAAATTATTAAAAAAAATACTATGATGTAGGAAATATTTTTATATTTCTAATGAATATTTATAATCAAAATTTGGACTTGTGTAACCCCACTTAAAAACTGTTTTAGTAAAACAACTCATGTTTGTGTCAATTTAATTTTAACATTAAATAAATATATATTAATGTAATTTTCCAACCAAAGTGGCTCCATGGGGTCCCCAAGTTGACCCATTGGTTGTCTTGGACGTCCATGACTCATCCAATAGAAGTAGGACAAGTTTCAAGCTCATATCATATTATTAAAACATTATTTGTACCTTAAACTACACTAATTACCTCTAATCGCGATTAAGAACTTAAAAGTTACTATTCACCAAAAAATTATTTTAATCTCATTGAACCACATTTTACTTCTTAATGACAACCATGTATGTCGGATTTTTGAAAATCAAATCACAGAAGTGGTAATATTTCATTTAAACGAAAAATCAGTTATTTAACTACCACTTAGTGGTTTCACTATTCATCAAAAATTGAAGTTTTTCAGAATAAGGCCAAAATTTCACCCTAAGCTATAATTGATATTCTGAATTCAAAAATGATATCTATTTTACAAAATTCCAAACATATAAGTTGCATTAATTAATTTTATAATTAATTCCCGCTGTTACAACAAATAGCGTGTTTTTAAGAAACAATTTATATCAAAAGATTGGCAATTGTTTATGTCCAATTTCAATGTTAAATTAATTATATTGACCACCATTGGATAAAATGGTAAAAATATATTCTAATTATACTTTAAAATCACTAAATAGTATAATTTATCACTATAAATTATTTTGATTAAAAAAGTTTTTTTTAAGTAATTTTCACTATTCATAAAAAATTAGAAGTTCTTAGAAAAATACCAAAAATTCAACATAGGCTAATTTCGATATTACGAATACAAAAATGAAGTCCATTTTGAAATATAAAATTTCTATAATTTTAAAAAGTGGTTATTACTATTCATAACGGCTACTTTGATTAGTCGCGGTATTTTAGAACTCGAAGTTGCGTACAATGCAAGCTATTGCATTATTGAATGAGAAGCGTATCGTGGAATCTCGTGGTGTTACATTCTCCCCTCCTTCAATAAATTGCGTCCTCGCAATTTGAAATTTTTCTTTGAAAATAAAAGGTTTAAAAGAAAATATACCTTTGAGGAAAACCCACATCGGAAATAAGGTTAATAAATATATAACATTAAAAGAAAGCAAGATAAGTACAAAGGTCACCCGATATAGCCCATTCTAGGATTCTATGAAAATATGGATATGGAGGAGAAACAAACCATCAAGGTCTGATGGAGAGTTATAGAAAACAGGATTAGGAGAAAGTTTAACTACAAGAAAATCACAAACTTGTGATTGGTTAAACGGTCATTGAATCCCCAGTTGGAAAAGTTAACCGACAACATTTTTGTTTTAAGTTACCTTTTATAATGTTGAGGAATTTATTTAGGAGATTTAATAAGAACGTAAGGGAATATACATACTTGTTATGTATACTTTCATTCGTTAATAAATTTTTACCACAAACCCAACTTTTACTCCAAATGGTAACGGAACTCAAAAATATTCTATTTATCCTAATTGTATAAAGTTCCAAATGTTAACACATACCATTTAGATTAGTAAAATTATTTTGTAATAACCAGGGACTTCCTGTAGGCTAGTGGTAGGAAATAAAGGTCTGTCACACTATGGTTGTGGGTTCGATTCCTGCAGCTTTGTCTGACGCGACGGGTTATTCCCCACCCTGCAGGTTGTCCTTTTCCTAAAACTATAGTATTATAATATTCCAAAAATAATCTTCAAAAATGCTTTAACATTAAACAATACTATCCAAATATCAACTTAATCCATTCCAACCTTTTTAGTTATCCAAAATACTTCTGTCCAACTCACAGTCCAAATTTTATAAGGAAGGTAAACATAACGAAGATCCTTTTTCCCATGTAACAACATGTGAACACCTTCATCATGTATTATTTTTAAACATACTAAATTACCATGATCCCTTATTCCTTATAGAGTACTAGATATACTCCTTCTATCCAAAAATGTATACAAAACATCAATCAGTTTCAAGGAAGTTAAGTATATCCAATATAATTTATCCAAATCAATCACGTCTTATTCCAAAATCACAATCTTAGTATCAGAACCATATTATGGTTTATCTTTCTCTCAACCATATATTTTCCAAAAATTTAACCTATTGTGGAGTCACTTTTCTTGGTTCCACACAATCTCAAGTCCTTGATGAAATAGTACTGCAGTACAATCCTTATATACTCCATAATTATTATAACCAGTACATCATTGATACAACACTCAATTTACAAAATTCTTTAATAACAACATAATAACTCTAATCATTAATCCTCATCTGTGGTAGTATCATAACTTGATTATTATCCAATAACATCATTTGGGGCATACTCTGATGATTTGGACATTGGTTTGCGTAGTGTCCCCAATCCTTGCAGAAGAAGCATTGTACATTTGAAACCATTTTCTTACCCTTGCAGTCACGCACTTTGTGTCCTTTTTCTCTACAATTATAACAAACTCCCATTCCCTTTAGGCAAGTTCCATGATGTTTCTTCCCACAATTACCACATATTGGAAAATTCTTCTTTCCCCTCATCCCTTTGTCCATCATTCTCTCTTCCATCCCTTTCGTCTCTTGCTTCGCTTCAAAGCCATAGGACTCAGAGAATTATTTACTTATCTTATTAACACATGATACTATTTCTTCATATGTTGAGAACACATGGGAGACTATTTCCCTTCTAAATGTTGGCTTAATACCGTGAAAGGTACGATCCTTCTTACTCTTTGGATCATACGTACTGCTGGAGTTCACATTCCTTCTATTGGGCGCCATTTCTATACAATGGCATAAACTAGGTTAGTTTATGAATTACAATGAATAATTCCAAAATTTTAAAACACTTAAAGTAAATTGAACGGTTTATGGATATAATCCATAATCATAAGAATGTTTTCCTTGAGGAATTATATACTCATAAACCCTACATATTGGTTTGTAAAGAAAATGAGAATTATCCTAAGCAAATCCCTTGGGAGTGTCGTAACCAAGAGTGCAGCAAGGCCCGTTGTCATGCACCAGTTCCCGTTCGAGTCTAGCTCAAAGCGGTGTTTTCGGGGTTTACCCCTAGGTACATCTGTGCCAGAGCCGCCTCTACCTGCTCGTATCCATACAGGGATGTATTGCTCGGAAAACTCATAACATCTCTATAATACCAAAATTCTAGGAAGTTCTTCTATACTAATCCTCAAAGTCTATCTTTGGGCTATGTTCTCTAATCAGAGTTTATCTAAATCTAGCTTCCAATGTTAGTACTAAACTGCCTCTGATACCAACTGTAACGCCCCGACCCCAGCTACCCAGAGTCGGTGCATTACTTCGTAACATTGGCATGATCACAAAAGATCAAGTCTCGAAAGACCGATTAGTTTAGTAGCCTTGGAAACACTAGATACATTCATAAGTCTTACATTACATTATAAAGTGAAAAACTACAATAACAATGTCTTCATAGTCCACACTCATATCCTCTGCTGACTATCCCTGCAGGTCATTCATAAAATACTTCTTCACATCCTGGAAAATATTAAAACATTGAAAGGGGTGAGCTCAGATGCTCAGTAAGGATAACAATATTGCGGAAGCTTTCATAAATAAACATAAAAATTTAAGGCAATGTATAACTAAAACAAAAGCCTTTTAAACTTGAACATCAACATAATATGGAAAAAGTAAAATGAGATAATGCCATTCACTTCTTCACATGGATATTCTATTGGTCGAATAATCACATGCAATATCAATAACCACTTTCATAATGAGGGAATGCATAATGCCAGACATTCTGAAACATTTTGTCAAGGCCTTGGCCAAGACGTCTAAAATGATTAAGGCCTCGGCCAAAACCATAAATCAAATTGGGAAAGGTCCTCGGCCAATTCCACGTCTAGTTGTCTCATGAGACCTACCGATGCATCGTGGAGCTATAGCGGGCTCCACCCGTCACTTATTAAGTCCAATGCATTCCTCATATGAATAGGTTTAAACATATCATAAACCATAACATAATCGTATCACATAAAACATACATAAAGGAAACATAACATTTCCACATTTCAATCACAAGATATCAATACAACACATTGATATAATAAAAATTCTTTCAAAACCATTTTCAATACCAAAATAAAATAAAGTTAAAACTTTGTATTTATTTTTCATTTAAAAAAATGATGGCTTGTAGAGGAAGCCGAAACTCAAATAATGGTCACGGCGGCGGAGAAGTTATTGTCACCGCATAAGTACGGAAAGAAAAACATTCCCTTTTGTCGTTTAGAAAAACACTTCGTATAAAAAAGATTCCTTTTGAATAAACGTAAAAGTCAAAGGGGTTTATACACCATATAAAAGAAAGTTGTTTATAAAACCAAATATGCCTCAATGAAAGGGGATTGAGACGAAGTCCTTAAAAGGTCATTTTTAAAATAAAATAGATCTATTATGTGTATTCACTATAGGTACACATAAAGAATGTAAAAATACAAAATAGGACATAATAATATCATGACATAATTTGAAAGTAGGAGATTAACCCAAAGAATGGAAATTGGGTTTAGAAGTTCCCTTACCTTGTGTCCGACTTGATTCGACTATTCTTTAACCTCCTGAATAATAAACTAGAGTTAATATATACCTTATTAAGAACCATTTTAAATTTCATTATCCTTTTTATATCACTTATTACAATTTTATGAACATTATGTAATTATTTAAGTTAATAACGGTCGTTTTGTCGATCTTTGGTACTTGAGTCAACAATAAACTTCTTATAATTACAAGTTGTTTATGTGGTAGAATATCCATTATCTCCATAATTATATTCATGATTTATATGTCATATATATCTTATATATCCAGTATATACATTCATTTATAATATTACGTAACATTTAGAGGTAAGAAATGAAATGCACCGTTCATGGAGACGGTAAGCCGTACGTACGCATGAATGCTACTTTCATTTCAATTTCATATTTAATGGAACAAAATCATAATAATATAAATGTATAATATAATTCCAGTATAATATAGTGTATAATACCATTTACTCCATCCTTTATACATCCTACATATGGAATTAACGATTCAAATCACTTTGAGGGGGCGGTAGTCCGCACTTCCTAAAATGAAATTATCGCGTTTTACTCATAATGGAAATCATAAAGTATGCCATAAATGAGAAATACAGAAGCATAAGTAAAACATAAACATATTATATATCATATATAAAAATAGCGACATCATAATGGCCACCTTTGAAGGTGTTATATGAGTGTTGAACAATCATCGTTTTGTGAGGCAGAAATTCGCCATCCACAGAAACCGTATGTCCTTTAACCATTAGATGTAGGTGTGTGTAAGTGTAGCTCGAATCCTTCTTATAAAAACGTCCTAGTATATTTATTATACTGGTTTTGTTACAAAAGAAATGAATAAAAATAGTTTATGGGGTTGGAGAAGAAAAATAAAACAAAACAACATTAGAGAAGACATTACCTCAAAAATAGGGTAGATCTTTTTGATTTGAGCCAAAGGCTTCCTTGGGAAGAATTCTGCCCAAAGTGAGGATTCTAGGAGTAAGGGAGAGATGTTGGGAGAGTATTTGGGCAGAGGTTTGCCGATCAAAATGGCTTGAAGGTGTGAATAAGGTGGGAGTGGTGGGGGCCTTTTATAAGTGGAGAGGAGGGGCTCTTTTGGAAAGATTGAAATGTTACATTATTATACAATTCTTTTTCGGATTATAAAGGTCCCACACTTATATAATTCGTGTCTAAGGTGATAAGGGTTCGAAATATCCTCATCCAATAGGATTTTGACAAGTGTAAGCCTTGGATTTTGCATTATCTTCTCATTTTATTTAAATCGTTAAATAATGATGTCATCGCTGCATCATAATAATGTCATAAATAATTTAATTTATTTAATGTCTAAAAATTATTAAAAAAAATACTATTATGTATGAAATCTTTTTAGATTTCTAATGAATATTTATAATCAAAATTTGGACTTGTGTAACCCCACTTAAAACTGTTTTAGTAAAACAACTCATGTTTGTGTCAATTTAATTTTAACATTAAATAAATATATATTAATGTCATTTTCCAACCAAAGTGGCTCCATGGGGTCCCCAAGTTGACCCATGGGTTGTCTTGGTCGGCCATGACTCATCCAATAGATGTAGGACAAGTTTCAATCTCATATCATATTATTAAAACATTATTTGTACCTTAAACTACACTAATTACCTCTAATCGCGATTAAGAACTTAAAAGTTACTATTCACCAAAAAATTATTTTAATCTCATTGAACCACGTTTTACTTCTTAATTACAACCATGTATGTCGGATTTTTGAAAATCAAATCACAGAAGTGGTAATATTTCATTTAAACGAAAAATCAGTTATTTAACTACCACTTAGTGGTTTCACTATTCATCAAAAATTGAAGTTTTTCAGAACAAGGCCAAAATTTCACCCTAAGCTATAATTGATATTCCGAATTCAAAAATGATTTCTATTTTACAAAATTCCAAACATATAAGTTGCATTAATTAATTTTATAATTAATTCCCGCTGTCACAACAAAAAGCGTGTTTTTAAGAAACAATTTATATCAAAAGATTGGCAATTGTTTATGTCCAATTTCAATGTTAAATTAATTCTATTGACCACCATTGGATAAAATGGTAAAAATATATTCTAATTATACTTTAAAATCACTAAATAGTATAATTTATCACTATAAATTATTTTGATTAAAAAAGTTGTTTTTAAGTAATTTTCACTATTCATAAAAAATTAGAAGTTCTCAGAAAAATACCAAAAATTCAACATAGGCTAATTTCGATATTACGAATACAAAAATGAAGTCCATTTTGAAATATAAAATTTCTATAATTTTAAAAAGTGGTTATTACTATTCATAACGGCTACTTTGATTAGTCGCGGTATTTTAGAACTCGAAGTTGCGTACAATGCAAGCTATTGCATTATTGAATGAGAATCGTATCGTGGAAGCTCGGGGTGTTACACTAATGGACCGTAATAGTTTAGTGTTTTTGGAAACTCGGAATAAAATCTTCTAATCGTGGTGAAAGATCTTCAACATCTCCCAATAAGATCTTCCCCTTTTTTCTTACCTAAAACCATTCATTATATCCTAGGGAAAAGAAAACATAAAAGGGGAGATCTCAAATTCCCAATAAGGGTAAACATAGAGAACATAAAACAATCCACAAACATTTGAATGCAAAAACGTGAACATAAAATCTAAACATCAAAATATTGAGCAAAGACATGAATCTTGGATGTAAGTAAGGAATATATCATAAGGGAACATCAATCATGATAAAATATCATGGCAATAAAACATGTAGTTGTGGCAACCATTAAGCACATGATATTATATCCATAGTAGCCAAGGCATTGCTGCCAAGACTATCTTAGTGGACAAAGTCCCTTTCTGAATCGAGTTCATTCCTCGTTCCAGTCCTGTATTACTGAACCGGTTTAACTTGCCATTCCAGCCATGTCTATCTCAGGAGATATAAATCTTTACCCAATTCATTGGAGGGAGATATAGGTCCCACCCATCTCATAATGAAATCATTCTTTAGTGTGACACAAAATCATAAATCATACATCATAGAATAACCCATGTAATAGAATGAGATTCTTCAACATCATGACATCATAACATAATCCATATAAAAAAAGGATATATTTTCATCATAAGAAGAATCAAACCATGTAAATAATGGAGATATTATACTTGAAACATAAACATATTAAATAATGTCATTTTAGATGGAAAATAGTTTTGATAAAAACACTTGAAATGAATTCTTGAGGAAAATATCCTTTCTTCTTCAAAATCATTTTATTTTCACAAAATTTCATGCAATTTTAAAAGAAAATGGTTTTTTTGAAAATAATCATGCAATCTTGTATAGGAAGCTTCATGAAAATGAGGCGTTATGAAACCGTAAAAATCTGTTCACGCCGTATAAGTTAAAAATAACATTCTCCTCATACTTTTGTCGGAAAAGTCAAAAAGTTTCGTGTATGGTAAACAAAAGAAATATTCCTTCCATAACAAGTAGTAAAAGTCAAGAAAGGGTAAAATAGACAATAATAATACATTAAAACATTTTTATAAAACTTGGACATGGTTGATAAATATAACACCAGTAAATACTTACAAATATGCAATCTCGGATAAAAATGATATTTGCAAAATCATCCCTTACCTTAGGTCCGATATGCTTCGTATGGATCTGAACCTCCTGTATAATGATTTAAATAATATCATTGACTTATTACATAATCTTATTCATTGTTATGATATCATATATGGTTCACTTATGACTTTATATTACCCATTCTTTTGTAAATTAATGTTAAAGTAGTGTTTTGAGTAAAATTGTTTCATTTCTCGTTCATGTTTTAACTTGTAATTATTCATATAATTACTTAGATAATGGTTACATAAATTCATAATGTAAAACATGATTTATATATAATATATATTTATAATATACATATATATAATAGATCGATAAATGGAAAGAAATACATCGTTCATGGAGACGGTAGGTCGTACGTACGCATGAACGTTGTTTTCATTTCATTATTGAATTGAATGGAATTAAGTAGATGACATACATATATATGTACATAAATCCAGTATTATTATTATGTCATATATTTCATGATTAGTTATTATATATACTTTATAATCATTCATGAATGCTTAATCATTGAGAATGAATCTCGTCGCATCGTGGAGACGGTAGTCCGTACGTATGTACGAGCGATGATATCATTCCCATGATCGTGGAATTGTATTTAAGTGAATGTATAATATTTAATAATCAATATCACTTTAAAATAATCATATATTTTCATTATTTACACCATTATACCCATCCAAGTTAGGTGGTGGTGGAAAATAGATTACACCACGACGTGGAGACGGTATTCCGTACGTACGCATGCACGGTGATTTCGTTTTCCGTAGGATGGATAAATGGTGAAATAGGGTTGTTTCATAATTATAATAATATTTCAGTATATTATTGATACTTATGTTATTACTTCATAATGAAACAACTAATGAAGAAGAAGTGGAAGAAGAAATAATGTTGAAAGAATCGGTAACGAACATTACCTCTTCTTTGAAGTGCCTCTTTGAGACCTCCTCATATGGCACTAAAATTGTTCTTTGAAGAAAATAAGGACCTCTAGGATGTTTCTAGGGAAGTGTATAAGAGAATTTGGCAGGGGATGTCTGAGCTTGAAGGCTCAAATTTGTGTGAGGAAGAGAGGGTGGTGGTGCCCTTTTATAAGGGAGGGGAGGGGCACCTTTGAAAATATTAAATATATTAATTTATAATAAATATAACCACACTTAAAAACCTCCAAAAATGACTCATATTCAAATATTAAATTATATAGGGTTTTAATATCATCAACCAATAATATTTTTCCATTTTAGGAAATTATTTTAAACATTATCAACTTGATTTATCCTTGCTTAATCAATTTAATTTTATTTGTGGTAATAATATTCTAAATTTTAAATTATAACAAATAATTAAATATTTGTTGTGAATTGTACATAATTGGATACTTTATAACATATTAGACAATATAAATTTAAATTTATAATTTTTATATATTTTTGTGATTTTTAAACAATTTTATAATATGTTATTTTTATAAAATAGCAATAGTGTCAATTTTGACACTATTTATTTATTTGAATTTAAATAAAATATATACAGAAGATATGGTCAAACTAATAGCTTTAATTGATTAATAAAAGGTCATATGTATCTATAAAATTAGTGGAGAATCTTAAATAGTTCATATATTATTTATTTTAGTATTTTTAAAACCATTTATTTGGTTTATCTCTTAATAAAATAATTACTACAACATTTTTGTATAATTATTTAATATACTTATTTTTGCATAAAAATTAAAAATAAAATCCTATGATTAATATAAACCTATTACCTTTAACAATAATACTTTAACTAGAATTTATTATCTTAAAATCACAATATTTATATTGCTATATTTATTAAATTATGAAGGTGACAACTTTGGAATCATTTTAAAAAAATAATATAAGTGTTATAATAACTTTTATAAGACTCCAAACGGTTATATATTATGTAATTGGATGATTAAGGTGTATATATAAACTCCCAATATGTTTTGGTTAGGTTGGTGGGCCTTTTAATGGGTATTATTATTTCAATAAAAACTATATTACTGATTTTTCACCTAATAAATAATTTATGCATCATCAATGTATCACCATTAATGACAATTATTTATTCAATAAAAATTATAAATAAATTATCATGATGTAGATAATTTTATTATATTTCTGGATACTATTCATGTTCTATGTTTTATGATGTTTATCACTATATTAAAATTATTATACTTATAAGATTTAAGAGAGTGACATGTTGTCACTTTATTTGGTTTTAATAATAATTAAATTATTTTCATGGTAAAAAGTCCATAAAATGAATCTAATCCGACCCTTAGGTGATATGGGTATACGTTTATCCATCCAATAGAATTTTGGCATCTGTTAGGGTAATTTTATAATATTATATTTACCCTTAATTACCCGATTTTCCTTTAACTATTGTAAATAAAATTTACCGTAGTTACTATTCATAATTCCCAAAAATAAAAAGTAGACTATTAACATAATTTGGACCCACTTATTCTAAATATGGAATCCATTTTTTCAAATTCAATACACAGAAGTTTTAGAAATTAAATTAAAATTAATACCGTTGCGAATGAAAACAGGTTCTTGATTAAAACATTGCAAAAGATTGAATTGATTTATCCTATGAATTCAGTGTAAAATCAATGCTAATGACATAAATTATATTAAATGGTAAAAATATATTATATTTATACTTTAAAACTATTCAATATTATAATTTAACCACATAAGTTATTACGATGAAAAAAGTTGTTTTTAATTAAAATATAGCGTGTTTTTACTATTCATTAAAATATGAAAGTTATCAGAAAAATTTCAAAACATTATCCAATGTAAATTTTTATATCCCGATTCAAAAGAAGAATTTTATTTGGTCAAATTTAACTTATAAACATGTCAAAAACTATATTTAAATTGGGTGCACCATCAAAAGGCGGCAAAATTGCATATTTTGAAAAATACTTATTTTACCCGAAAAAATTATTTTGTTCTTATACGAAGTTCTGGAAAATATGTAAGATGAATAATAATGTTATAAAATTAAAATTTTAGCTAATACTATTCATAATGGATAGTTCATAATAATATTATAATAATATATTGTTGTTTAGTAAAACCCGGTATTGCGTACAACACATGCTATCGAGGAAGGTCGCGATTGCGTGTAATGAAAGCCAAGTTCGGGTTGCATGTTGTGCAAGAATATTTTGTTGTTTCATATAACAGAATCCAACCATATTTCATTTATACATTGAATATATATATATATACACTCAATGTTGTGTAGAATGACTATTACCAAACGAACTTGACATTGTGTGTAAATCAATCTAAGAATAGTGTTGCGTATACTGCAAGCACAAGATAATCTTTTTGTAGCATAAAACACATGACATCAAATAAATTAAAAAGAATACTTATCATAAAATATCGGGTTGTTACACTTATCCTTTCCACTAGGCTCAAGAATAGAATTAGTTCCATTATTTTGAATATATTCATACTTTCTAATCAATGAATTGAAATTATAATTATCAAATTTTTGTCCATTATATGTGATAAAATATTATGGAATACCAAATCAAGAAATGATATTATACTTAATGTGTTTAATAACACTGTTAGATTTTTTACTTGAAAGTTTTGATGATTCAACCAATTTAAAAATTGTCTAAAAAAATAGTCATTCCATTAAAATATGAAAATTATCCTATTAATTAAAATCCCAATGAATGAAAAATTTCTTCGTCTAAAATCCCTTTATTGAGGAAGTTATTTATTTCTAATAAAACTTAATGACACTTGATAGTTTTCATAGCCTACAACCAAACTTATAGCATCCTAAAATAGAGTAAGAAAGTAAATACTAGGATGTAATTTTTTTCATCTATCTACTCTTCATTATGATGGATAATCAATATTTTAGAAAGAAACTTTTTAATAATCGGTATCATCTCTTCCTCTTGCACACACCTTCTAAAAATCCCATTTTCACTCCTACTAAAAAAGGTCATCCAAAAAATAGTATTTAAAATCATCAATGAACTTTTTACTTTATTTTTTTAAATTATAAAGGAGTGACTCTAATATAAATAAATTTTATAAAATATACATATTAAGAATATTATTTGATTGAAATAGAGAGAATTGTTTCCTCAAGAAAGGATTAATTTATCCCCATAGATTTATTCGTTTGAGTATCACATGAACTTTAAAAATTGTTGGAAACTAGATTTCCATCCATATGTTAATCCTTTACCACTAAATTGAATTATTATAAACAAAATTATCAATATAATATATATTGTTTTGGAATATTTTTTATAGAATGTATTTCATGGAAAAATGGTTAGTGAATAATATGATTTTGGACCCTCTCAAATACTGCCTCTGTAGAGACTCGGCCCCAAAAATGTGAGACCTGATGTCTACTACCATTATATTTTTGTGAAACATGGAATATAATATTGATGTTATGAAGAGTATATTAGTCTTTGTAAACCAGACACATACATGAGTATTGTATTACAAATGAATGAACTAAATAAAACATAATTTTTTTTCTTTTGAGTATAATTACTGTTCACATCCAGTATATCCCTACGTATCATTCATAGTATTCTTCATGGATTCCTAGTAAAAGTATACCTAATAAGGGTAATCTTAAATTCTTAGTAAAGGTAAAGTACAATAGAAGAAATAATAAGTTAATGAGGATATTAGTTATGGAATGGTAAATAACTGAACACAAATACTATGTTATTAAAAAACTGAGAAGTAAGTGAAAAAAAATATGGCAAGGTAATAATTTGATGCACATGCCATTAAAATAACTAGATAAGTTAAATATAATATTGAAAGATAAAAACCTGAAATATATTCCTTTTAATAAATAAACTAGAAATTAAATGTATCCATAAATTTATTGATGTAAGATGTCCTGAATGAATAAAAACTAATTCAAAATTATGAAAATGAATAAATATTGGACACCATGCTTACAAAGTACATATAACCATTACCATCATTACCTTTTACAAGACGATTTATCATATCAAGTAAAAAAACATCAAAATCATCTTTCCAACTGACTTCTCCCATAAAACTACCAATTCATAGAGGGGCTATATATAACAGGAGCCCACCCATGTCGTACATATCCAATGAATTACTCATATATAGAATTATTTATTTAAAAACATTCCATATTTTATATCTATATGGATAATAAGATATATATTTATCAATATTTCCCCAAATAATCAAATTACATTCAATGTAAACACCGCATTAAAAATGGTATATGGTTTAGGCAATGAACATATATACGATAATGGATATGGATAATTCAGTGAAATTCATTATTCAATGATCATATGTAATTTAATATTTCAACAGGATAAATGAAGGAATTGAGGAAGTGAATGTGGATATTATCCTTGGCCTAATCAATCATAAACCAAACAGAGGAACAATAACGATGGAATCAATAAAAAATATCTCATGTGAAGTAGGTATAAATGTTTATTGTCATTGAGGAAAAGAAATAATATAGAACATATTTTCAATAATTTCTTGATGAATATATCATTTTTATTTATAAAAATAGTTTGAAAATCCTTTTTCTTTGAAAATAATTTTATATGAAAATCACTTTTTAAAAAAATGTATTGGAAAATAATCCTTTTAAACATGAATGGAACACTTAAAAGAAATAAAGTCAGGTAAATTCATACATGTCATACAAGATAAAAATAACTTTCCTTTTCCATGGGAAAGGGATATAAAAATGCCTTGTTAGAAAAACTATAATAATATTCCATTGAAAATATACATAATTTTTTTAAAAAAGTATTAAATAAATCATTTTTTGATGGATAAAACATTTTTCAACAAAATATAGAAAATTATTTTTAGAAGAAAATAGGTTATTTAACTAAAAAATAACTTTAGCGAGGTTTTCTGAAAAACATTTTATAATGGTGTGATTTTCTAAATAATAGTACCATTTTTCAACACATTGGTACTCCAAATGTTTTAGAAAATGGTTTTAAGAAAACCCAACTTCATTTATCTTTTTAGCTGGAGAACATGTTTTCCTCTAAAAACAATATTTTATAATATTTTAGAAAACGTTTTATCCTTTGAAAAATGATCCATATAATAAATTTTTACCATTTTTTTCTTTTAAAAATTTATTGAAATGAATATTATTATAGTTTTTTGAACAATTCATTTTTATAACCCTTTACCGTAGAAAAGGAATATTCTTTTAGGCTTGAATGACATATATGAATTTTCCCACCATCATTTCATCGAATATTCCCTTGAATGTTTTAATTGTTTATTTTTAACAAAGTGTTTTTAAAGTGATTTTTAATGAAATGGGTTTTTTAGATTTTTTTATAAATAAAGAGTATACTTTCCTCATTAATTTTATTAAAATATAATTTATATAATTTATATTTATCCATGAAAACAACCCTTTATCCATACTTTACTTTAGATATTTTTGATTTATACCATCCTTATTCTTACTCTTAATTATTTATGATTGATTGGGCCAATAATAATATTCAAATTCATTTAATTGATTCATTTATTAATCCCCTTGAAATATTACAATTCCTATTATCATGGGATATTGCATTTCTCATAATTATCTATATCACTTATCATAGATATGTTCATTTCCTAAATCATATACAATCTTTCATAAAGTGTTTACATTGAATGGTATTTTAATATTTGGGGAAATATTGATAAATATTTATCTTCTATTCCATACAAATATTTGATATGGATCATTGTTAAATCAATCATTTGATAAATGAGAAATTCTTTGGATTAGTACATCATGGGTGTAGGATAGGTATAGATAGCCCCTCTATGAATCAATATTCTCATGGGATCATTCTGTTGGATAGCTACCCTAACTGGTTTTTTACCTAATATGTTAAACTATTTTATGAAATTACTTGATAGTAATGGTTTTATGAACCAAAATAAAATAGTGTCTAATATTTAAGCACTTCCCTCATTTAGTTTTATTCATTATTCATCCCTCAGATCATACGTCGACATATCTAGGGATACATTTCATCTTCAATTCATTGATTTAATGGAACATGTTTTAAATTATTACCTTTACATATTGAGTTTACCTTATCTAGTTATTTTAATTACATGGGTTTCCAATTTTTACCTTGCCATATTTTTTAGCCACTTCCTTCTTATTTTGTTGATTACATGGTACCATTGTTCAGTTATTTACCATTTTATAATTTTTATTCTCATTTACTCGTTATTTCTTCCTCTATATATTACCCTTATAGAGAATTTGAGATCAGCCATATTATGTTTACGTTCCCCATGAATCCATGAAGCAGACTATGAAAGATATATAGGGATATACTGGATGAAAAATGTTTTTATCCTCAATAGAAATAAAATTATGTTATAATTGGTGTATAAATTTATAATACCGGACACCTGTATGTATCTAGTTTACCAAGAAAACTAATCTCTTTGGTCCTTTAGAATTTTATTCCTTGTGATTATCAAAATTTAATGGAATTAGACAATGGATCTTTCATTTCTCAGGTCGAGTCACTACATTGGAAATATTTGATAGGTCCAAAAGTCATATTATTCATGAACCATTTTTCCTTGAAATAAATTCTTTATAAAATAAGCCTAAACCATACTTATTTTATGGATAATTTTTTATAATAATTAAATTTAGAGATCAAGGATAAACATGGGGATGGAATTGAAGTTGGAAATCATTTTTATAGGTCGTCTAATATTCAAATCGATTAATCTAAGGAGATAATTTATTCATTTATAGGAAATAAAATTATATCTATGATAATTAAATAATCTTAATAGTATATATATTAATAATTTTATAGATATTAGGGTCACTCTTAAATAATTAACACAAAAAAAAAGATAATTTCATTAATGAGTTAAAATACTATTTTTTGGATGAACCTTCTTGTGTTTTTGAGTTGTGAAGTTGAGATTTTAAAAAGTGTTTTCCTGAGGAAGAAATGCTACCAATTATTAATATTTTTCATTAGAAAATAATTCTTAGACAACATAATGATGATTGGATAACTCAAAAATATTTAAGGCATGGTATTTACTTTTCTACACTATTTTATGATGTTATAAGTTTAATTGTTTGTTGTGATAACTATCATGGGTTACATATTTTATTAGAAAGAAAGAACTACCTCAAAAGGGGATATTTGAAGTGGATTTTATTAATATTAAATATTGTAATTAATGGGATAATTTTCATATTATTATGTGAATGCGTAAATTTTGGTTTTTTGTTACAGTTTTTAAATGGGTTGAATTAGAAAAACGTTCTGCAGGTCAAGATAATAGTGTTGTTGAACCGATTAAATAGAAAATATTTTTCACATTTGGTGTACTATAATAGTTCATCACATATAATGGACCAATATATTGTAATTTTATGTTCAAAAAATTGATTAAGAAGTATTAATATATTCAAAATAGGGGAACTTCTTATTTTATAGAACCTAATATAATAGATAAAATCTTAAATATGTAACATAAAAAATCTATGATAAAACCATGTATAGTTCAAATAAAGTATTGTAAAACCCCGAGATTTTATGAAAAATATTCTTTTTAATTTTATTGATGTCTTGTGTTGTAATCTACACCAAAATTATCTAGCACTACACGCATCCCTGACTTAGCTTGAATTACACGCAATCACGACCTTCCATGATAGCTTGTGTTGTACGCAATACCGAGTTTCACTAAACAACGATATGTTATATAAACTAGCCGTTATGAATAGTAATACCCATTTTTTAAATTTTTTTAAATTTTAACTTTTGAAATGGACTTCATTTTTGGATTCGGAATATCAAAATTAGGCTAGTGTGAATTTTTGTTATTTTTCTAAAAACATTCAATTTTTGATGAATAGTGAAAACACTGGGTTACTATTTAAAAACCGATTTTTATTTTAATAATTATTTATTTTATTTAAATTTATTTTAGGTCAAAATTTATACATAATACCTATATAAGTTCAATGTAATTCATTGGAGTCATTTTATAATAATTTTAGATATATAAAAATTTTATTGAACTTTTCACCGTCTTTTACCCACATCCTAGGAGAATTTGGAAATTCACATAAAAAATAATTTTACCGCTTTTGTGAGGGGAATTTCTAAAATCCGAGAGACAATTTTAATATAAAGGACTAAAATGTGGTTCAATGAGATGAAAATATTTTTTGGTGAAAAGTAACTTTTTACTTTTATTTACCACGGTTAAAAGTAAATAGGGTAATTAATGGTAAAGATGGTATTATTATTACCATAAGACATGTTATAATTATATTGGATAAGTTTAATTAGACCAAAAACAACCTTATTAATAAAATATGACCATTTAGGTCCACTTGGATTAGATTAGGATATTTAATATTATTTTATTTAAACAATAGTTAAAATAGGTAAAATCAATGTTTACTAAGTAAAACATTTTTAATATAGGGTTATACATAAGATAAATTCGACTATAAATATCCATTAGAAAGATACAAATATTTCCTACATAATGTAATTTTATTTATAATGTTCATACATTAAATAATTTAGTTTAGTTATGACACAATGATGATGAAGTAATTATCTTATTAATGAAATATTGACATAATTGATGTTATAAATACCCAAATAAATGTATTTTGAGGCGTTTTACGAATTACACTAATTTTATAGGTCAATATGACATGTAATAATTGATTTAATTATATTTTTTCGAACTAATCATTATTTTATGATTTTCACAAAAATCAATTACCAAATAGTGTCAAAATTGACATACAATAGTTTTTAAAACAAATATTATATTATTAATTGTTATTTTATTCCTAAAAATATAATGTTTCCCAGATGACTTAGATAAGGTTATATATATTATTAATAAACAACTTGGGGATCGTTCGGATTGTTATAGTAAGTTTATTAATCTTATAGTGTAAGAAAACAAGAAGACACGGTAAAAGTACAATTATTTAACTTAAAGTTAAATCTAAATGATAAGGTTAAAATAGATACATAAACATGAATAAATTCTATTGGATGAGAGGATTTAGACCCATCCCCACCTTATCTTATAAATAAATCAATTCGGAGCTATTAAGAACTGAATATGACATTATAATAAAATAATATTTTTAGTTTTTCCAAAGGTGCCCCTCTCCTCCCTTATAAAAGGGCACCTCCTCCCTCTCTTCCTCACACCACTTTTAGCCTTCAAGCTCGGCCAAACCCTGACAATAGTTTCTCTCCACTTCCCTAGAAACATTATAGAGGTTATGGTCTACTTCAAAGACCATCTTTAGTTCCCAAAGAGGATGTTAAGAAGAGGCGCTTCAAAGAAGAGGTAATGTCTGTTACCGATTCTTTCAACTTTATTTCTTCTTCTACATCATCTTCTTTAGTTGTTTAATTATGAAGTATTAACATAAGTATCACTAATATAATGATATTTTATTATAAGTATGAAACAACCCTATTTCACTATCTATCCATCCTACGGAAAACGAAATCTTCGTGCATGCGTACGTACGGAATACCGTCTCCACGCCGTGTTGTAATCTATTTTTCACCACCACCATACTTGGATGGGTATAATGGTGTAAATAATAACTATATATGATTATTGTAAAGTGATATTTACTCTGAAACAGTATACATACACTCCAATACAATTCCATGATCATGGGAATGGTATCATCGCTCATGCGTACGTACGGACTACCATCTCCACGATGCGATTAGATTCATTATCCATGTTAACCATTCATGAATAATTATAAAGTATATATAATGAATAATAATTAAATATATGAGATAATAATGATACTGGATTTATGTATATATATATATATATATATGTATTTCATTTACTTAATTCCATTCAATTTTATAAGGAAACGAAAATAGCGTTCATGCGTACGCACGCCCTACCGTCTCCATGAACTGTTTATTTCATTCAATTTATCGATCTATCATATATATATGTATATGCTGAAAATATATATTATATATAAATCACTTTTTACATTCCAGAATTAAGTAAATCAGGATATAAGTAATAATATTAAGATCAACAAGTCGAAACACATACAATAAATGAAATGATTTTACCCAAGTCACTGCTTTTACATCGAATTTACAAAAGAACAGGTAATATAAAGTCATAAGTAGACTATATATGATAACATAACAATGAATATGATTCTTTAATAAGTAAATAACATTATTTAAATCATTATTTAGGAGGTTCGGATACATACGAGGCATATCGGACATAAGGTCATGGATAATGTTGCAATCTCAATTGTTTTCTATCCGAGATTGCTTATACGTAACTATTCACTAGGGTTATATTTATCAACCATGTACAAGTTTTATAAAACTATTTCCACGTATTTTTAAAGTCATTTTACCCATTTTTGACTTTTACTACATGGTAATTAAGGAATCTTTTTTTTATTTACCATACGAGGTACTTTTTGACTTTTCTAACAAAAGTACGCGAAGAATGTTATTTTAACTTATACAGCGTGAACGGATTTTTACGGTTTTATAACACCTCATTTTCATGAATACTACTCTACAAGATTTTATTAATATTTTCAAAAAAATAATTTTCATTTAAAATTTCATGGAATTTTGTGAAAAGAAAATGATTTTGAAGAAGAAAGGATGTTTTCCTCAAGAATTAATTTCAAGTGTTTTATCAAAACCATTTTCCATCTAAGATGACATTATTTCATATGTGTATGTTTCAAGTATAATGACTCTATGATTTACATGGTTTTAATTCTCTTATGATGAAATTATATCCATTTGTTTTATATGGATTATTTTATGATGGGATGATGTTTATGAAACCCATTTTATTCTTTGGGTTATGTAGAATAATTTATGTTTATGTTGTGGCATAAGTAAGAATGATTTCATTACGAGATGGGTGGGACCTATATCTCCTTCCAATGTATTGGGTAATGATTTATATCTCATGAGATAGACATGGCTGGAATGGTACGTTAATCCGGTTCAGTGTTATAGGACTGGAACGAGGCGTGAACTCGATTCAAAATGGGACTTTTTCCACTAAGATGGTCTTGGCAGCAATGCCTTGGCTTCTATGGAAATCATAACATGTGATTAATGGATGCCATGATTACATGTTTTATTACCATTATAGTTTATCATGACTAATGTTCCTTTATGATCTATGCCTTGTGTACTTCCAAGATTTATGTCATTGCTAATGATTTTGATGTTTAGATTTTATGTTCAAGTTTTTGAATTCAAATGTTTATGGATTATTTTATGTTCTCTAAGCTTACCCTTACTAAGAATTTGAGCACACCCTTTATATGTTTTCTTTCCCCCGGGATGTAAAGAAAGGTTTTAGGTAAGAATACAAAAGGGGAAGATCTTTATGGGAGATGTTGAAGATCTTTCACCACGATTAGATGATTATTTTCCGAGTTTCCAAAGACACTAAACTATTACGGTTCTTGTGTGTCTGTTTTCATTATGTATCAAGTATTCCAAAAAAGTAATGTAATGTCCATTTACTTCACGATTTGGGTCTCTATAGTTGGTATCATAGGAGAGGTTTAGTCAACCTTTGGAAACTAGGATGCAAGAACTTTAGTGAGATCCCTAGAGATATTTATAAGGTATTTCTAGGGATGTCCCTAAGGATAAATATAAGTATAGGTTATAGTCCTAGAATTTTGGTAATGATATTAGAATTAAACCTAGGATGTTAGATATGGATGGTACTCCCCCTTTATTATGTTGTTTTCCCTATCACGATGTTTTCCTCACGCTATTCTTTTTGGGTTTTAGACGATGGATGGAAACCGAAGGAACCGTGTTGCTCAATGTAATGGACAATGCAATGATTATTCTATTGAACAAACCAATGTTATGGGAGATGGAGTGCACAATATTATTTCTATACTTACATAAGCTATGAATCATTTTGGACTTCTAAATGAGCAGAGAAAGGAGCAACATTCTTTTGAATCTTTCATGAGGCAGCGTCCACCTTCATTTAGCGGGTCTTCTGATTCATTAGTGGATGAACAATGGATCAGTACCACTGAAAAGATATTTTCAGTTCTACAATGTTTTGAGCATGATAAAGTCATCTTACTAGTATATCATTTGGAAGGTGATGCTGATCAATGGTGGAATCTTATCAAGAATACGAGGCAAAGAGAAGAAATTGAGTCCATGGAATGGGACGAGTTCAAGAACATATTTTTCAGTAAGTACATCCCTCGTATTCTTCGAACAAAGATGGAAAAGGAGTTTCTTGAGCTTAAGAATAGGGATGTTGAATCTTTTGGAATATACGAAGTGAATTTTAAAAGACTTTCAAGGTATACGTCTGGCTTTATCATCCAACCTGAATGTAAAGTTGATCGATTTTTTAGTGGTTTAAAACCAAGTCTTCAAAGGGAATTAACTATATGAGACTTCAGTAACTATGAAGAAGTTTTGTGTTGTACTATCAAGGTAGAACTGGAAGTTGGTGTAACATATCCATCTCATGGTTTTGACAAGAAACAAATGATGGAGTTCAAAGAGAAATCTCAGAATGATGTTAAAAAGAAGATGAATGTTTCTTTATGCTCAAAGTGTGGAAAGAAGTATGAAGGAGATTGTCTTAAAGGGACTAGAAAATGATTTAAGTGTGGAAAAGTAGGTCATCGAGCAGTTTCGTTTCGAATTAATGTAAAAGGGGTTGCTAATGATGTGAATAAAAAAAAGACTGCAGAGAACACACCATGAACACTTCAATGCTTCAAATGAAAGGAAATGGGGAATTATTCTAATCAATGCCCTAATCCAAGGGTTAATGATGATCAACATGAGCAACCTCTTAAGGAAAAGGATAAAGGGAAGTCACATGCGATCACTATTTGTGATGTCGAGTATGAAAATGATGTTGTATAATGGTTAAGTGTTTATATAATGGGATTTCAAAATAGTATCATGGAATCTCATTTATAGTATCATGGAATTTTGAAATATCTGTGTATTGGTCCATTGTGGTTTTCTATAATAATATGGTACCGGTAACCATGAAAAGTGATTCAAATATTTTGGAAAGTAGATGATATGATCATAATGAAGGGATAAGGAGAAAATAAATTGGTTGATAGTATTCATGAGCTCATGATTTTTATAAGGACTAAGTGATATCATGGTTTGAGTATACATAATTTTGAGATTTTGGTATGTGGAAAGAGTTAACTTTTGACATCAGTCATGTTTTCACTAAGGTTCTTTGGGTATTCATTTTTCAAGATAATACATGATTAAGCCCTTCAAATGTTTGGAATGTGACCAACAAGACATATCTTATGATATATGGGGATCAACGATGGTATTAACATGCTTGTTATATGAACTCTCTGGTAATCATTTTCACTATAATATGAGATTGGACATCAGTATTTTGGATAAGCCTAAAGATTGGAATGGATTATGTTGGACATAAGTTAGTATTGTTTAAGGCTATAACTTTTTCGATATTATTTATGTAAAGTTATAATAATGTAGTTTTAGAAAAAAGTCAACCTGCAGGATGGGTGATAACCCATCACATCGGACAAGGTTGTGGGAATCGAACCCACAACTGAAGTGCGACAGGACATTATCACCAACCACTGGCCTACAGGTAGTCCCTGTTTAGTATAAACCAGTTTTATTATATTAAGTAGTATGATATAAGAAGTATAAGTCCATTTTAGGAACCATATATGATTAATCTCACTATAGATGGACTTATGTATTTTTGATAACTTTTTCAAACCTTTTGTTTGAGACAGATGGAATGACCCATCATTCTATCACATTATCTGCTAACACTTCACGAATGAAAAATTCAACTTCATTTCTTTAATAGATGAAGTGGAAATTGTCCAAGGAATGACCAACAGTGATACTGTACCAAAATCAAGAAAGTATTTCTTCTAATTCCAAATTCTTCATCTTTAGGGAAATGATCTTGAAAACAAAAATGTTTTCCTAGTTCCCTTATATCCGATGTATCAGATGGTACCTTAGATCATCACAAATATATGGCTCTGTGATTTCTGGCTTTTCCATAGCCATGTTCTCTACCACTCTCCATCAGAACATGATGGTTAGATTTCTCTTCCACATCCATATTTTCACCTCTGTGGAAACCCAGGGATTAGTTAATTTGGGTAACCGTTATGTTTCATAATTTAGTTTCTAAAGATTAGTTTTGGTATTAATTTTTACGATGTGGGTTTCTATTAAAGAAACTTTTGAGTAGTAAACAATTTATAACCCCAACGAATTTCGAGGGCGAAATTCATTTTAAGGGGGTAAAATGTAACACCATGAGATTTTATGAAAAATATTCTTTTTACTTTTATTGATGTCTTGTGTTGTAATCTACACAAAAAGGAGCGTTCACTAAACATATCCCTGACTTGGCTTGCATTACACGCAATCACGACCTTCCATGATAGCGTGTGTTGTACGCAATACCAAGTTTCACTAAACAACGATATGTTATATAAACAAGTCGTTATGAATAGTAATAACCATTTTTTAAAATTTTATAAATTTTATCTTTTGAAATGGACTTCATTTTTGGATTCAGAATATCGAAATTAACCTAGGGTGAAGTTTTCGTATTTTTCTGAAAACTTTCAATTTTTGATGAATAGTGAAAACACTGGGTTACTATTTAAAAACCGACTTTTTATTTAAATAATTATTTATTTTATTTAAATTTATTTTAGGTCAAAATTGATACATAATACCTATATAAGTTCAATGTAATTCATTGGAGTCATTTTATAATAATTTTATATATATATAAATTTTATTGAACTTTTCACAGTCTTTTACCCACCTCGTAGTAAAATTTGGAAATTGACATAAAACATAATTTTACCGCTTCTGTGAGTGGAATTTTAAAAATACTAAAGGTACGGTTAATATCAAGCACAAAAATGTGCTTCAATGAGATGAAAATAATTTTTGGGGAATAGTAACTTTTTACTTTTATTTACTACGATTAAAAGTAAATAGGGTAATTAAGGGTTAAAATGATATTATTATTACCCTAAAACAAGTTCTAATTCTATTGGATAAGTTGAATTCGACCAGAAACAACCTTATGAATAAAATATGACTATTTAGGTCCACTTGAATTATATTAGGATATTTAATATTATTTTATTTAAAGAATAGTTGAAATAGTTAAAAACGAAGTTTAATAACTAAAACATTTTTAATATAGGGTCATATATAAGATAAATTAGACTATAAATATTCATTAGAAATATAAAAAGATTTCCTACATAATGTTATTTTATTTATAAATTTTATACATTATATAATGTAATTTATTTATGACACAATGATGATGGAGTAATTATTTGTTAATGATATATTGACATAATTGATGTTATAAATACCCAAATAGATGTAATTTGAGACTTTTTATGAATTAAAATAATTTTATAGGTTGATATGACATGTTATTATTTATTTAATTAACTTTTTTAGAATAAATAATTCTGTTACGAGTTTCACAAAAATCAATTACCAAATAGTGTCAAAATTGATATAAAATAGTTTTTAAAAAACATATTATATTATTAATTGTTATATTATTCCTAAAAATCTAAGTTTCATCCAAATTACTTAGATAAGGTTATTTATATTATTAATAAACAACTTGGGTATCGTTTGGCTTGTTATAGTATGTTAATTAACCTTATAGTGTAAGAAAACAAGAAGGCACGATAAAAGTGAAATTATTTAACTTAAAGTTAAATCTAAATGATAAGGTAAAAATAGAAACCTAAACTTATATAAATTTTATTGGATGAGATGATTTCGACACATCCCCACCTTATCTTCTAAATAACTCAATTTTGAGCTATTAAAACCCGAATATGACTTTATTAGAAAATAATATTTTTAGTTTTTCCAAAGGTGCCCCTCTCCTCCCTTATAAAAGGGCACCTCCTCCCTCTCTTCCTCACACCACATTGAGCCTTCAAGCTCGGCCAACCCCTGACAATTTCTCCTCTCCACATCCCTAGAAACATCCTATAGGTTCTGGTCTTCTTCAAAGACCATCTTTAGTGCCCAAAGAGGAGGTTAAGATGAGGCGCTTCAAAGAAGAGGTAATGTGTGTTGCTGATTCTTTCAACTTTATTTCTTCTTCTACTTCTTCTTCTTTAGTTGTATCATTATGAGGTAATAAAATCAGTATCACTCATATAATGATATGTAATTATATGTATGAAACAACCCTATTTCTCCATCTATCCTTCCTACAGAAAACGAAATCACCACGTGTGCGTACGTATGGAATACCGTCTCCACGTCGTGGTGTAATCTATTTTCCACCACCACATTACATGGATGGGTATAATGATGTAAATAATAACTATATATGATTATTGTAAAGTTATATTGATTCTAAAATAGTATACATACACTCCAATACAATTCCATGATCATGGGAATGGTATCATCGCTCGTGCGTACGTAAGGACTACCGTCTCCACGACGCGATGAGATTCATTCTCCATGTTAACCATTCATGAATGATTATAATGTATATATAATGAATAATAATGAAATATATAAGATAATAATGATACTGGATTGATGTATATATATATATATATTTATATATATATATATGTTTTTCATCTACTTAATTCCATTCAATTTGATAAGGAAACGAAAACAGCGTTCATGCGTACGTACGGCCTACCGTCTCCATAAACGGTGTATTTCATTCCATTTATCGATCTATGATATATATATATGTATATTATGAATATATATATTATATATAAATTATTTTTTACATTCTGTAATTATGTAAATCAGGATATAAGTAATAATGTTAAGAACAACAAGTTGAAACACGTACGATAAATGAAACGATTTTACCCAAGTCGCTACTTTTACATCAAATTTACAAAAGAACGGGTAATATGAAGTCATAATTAAACTATATATGATATCATAACAATGAATATGATTCTATAATAAGTTAATAACATTATTTAAATCAATATATTAGAGTTTTGAATACATACGAGGCATATCAGACATAAGGTAAGGGATAATGTTGCAATCTCAATTGTTTTCTATCCAAGATTGCTTATACAAAAGTATTTACTGGGGTTATATTTATCATCCATGTCCAGGTTTTATAAAAATGTTTTAATGTATGTATAAAGTCCTTTTTACCCATTTTTTACTTTTACTACATGGTATGTAAGGAATCTTTTTTTTATTTACCATACGTGGTACTTTTTGACTTTTTTGACAAAAGTACGAGAAAAATGTTATTTTAAACTTATACAGTGTGAACGGATTTTTACGGTTTCATAACGCTTCATTTTCATGAAGATTACTCTGCAAGATTTTATGATTATTTTCAACAAAATACATTTCTTTTAAAATTGCATGTAATTTTGTGAAAAGAAAATGATTTTGTAGAAGAAAGATATTTTCTTCAAGAAATCATTTCAAGTGTTTTATCAAAACCATTTTCCATATAAGATGACATTATTTCATATGTGTATGTTTCATGTATAATATCTCTATTATTTATGTGGTTTTACTTCTATTATGATGATATTATATCCATTTGTTTTAAATGGATTATGTTATGATGGGATGATGTTTATGAAACCCATTTTATTCTTTGGGTTATGAGGAATAATTTATGTTTATGTTGTGGCGCAAGTAAGAATGATTTATTTATGAGATGTGTGGGACCTATATCTCCCTCCAATGTATTGGGTAAAGATTTATATCTCTTGATATATACATGGCTGGAACGGTAATTTAATCTGGTTCATTGTTATAGGACTGGAACGAGGAGTGAAATCGATTCAGAATGGGACTTTGTCCACTAAGATGGTCTGGGCATCAATGCCTTGGCTACTATGGAAATCATAACATGCACTTAATGGATGCCACAATTACATGTTTTATTACCATGCTAGATTATCATGACTAATGTTCATTTATGATCTATTACTTGTGTACTTACAAGATTTATGTCGTTGCTCATGATTTTGATGTTTAGATTTTATGTTCAAGTTTTTGCATTCAAATGTTTATGGATTATTTTATGTTCTCTATGCTTACCCTTACTGAGCATTTGAGCTCACCCTTTATATGTTTTCATTTTCCCCATGATTTAAACAATGGTTTTAGGTATGAAAACAATAGGGGAAGATCTTTATGGGAGAAGTTTATGATCTTTCACCATTATTAGAAGATTATTTTCTAAGTTTCCAAAGACACCAAACTATTACGGTCCTTGTGTGTATGTTTTCGTTATGTATCAAGTATTACACAAAAGTAATGTAATGTCCATGTACGTCAAGATTTGGGTCTCTACAAGTATGGTCTTTAAAATTTGATAATTATTTGTGGGTCAAGAAAAATTCATTTAAAACTCCTATAAGAATGACTCCTTATAGTTTTATTTTTGGGACATATTGTCATTTTTTAGTCGAGCCACAACATAAATATATTTGGGCAGTTAGGGCATAAAATATTAACATAAAAACTATTGGAGAAGCAATATTACATTAGTTGAGTGAGCTTGAAAATATTATAAGAGAGTTCTATGAAAATTATATGATTTACAGGGATAGGAAAAAATATTTTCACGATTATATCATCCACAAATAGAGATTTTATGACTCAAAAAAAGGTTTCATTTTTTTCATGGCTCGAACTCTTTACAAGAAAGATAAATTACACATTTTCTTAACTCTTCACTACCCATAGAGTGTGGAAAAATAGATCATTTATGTTTTTAGGATAATGGAATATAAAATTTCCAATTAATTTTTAATGAATTATGATTTAATTTTAGGTATATCCAAAAGTCTTGGTTTTCAACTCTGTGTTTGAAAATTAATTTCCATTCCATCATAGTAAATATTATAAACTCAATGACCCAAGGTATTCCAACCATACTAATTATAATAGTTTTTATTTTATTTTTGGTGATAAAAAAATAATTACTTTTTTCTATGTATTCACATATTTCCATGTTATTCTATAAGAAGATTGAGTTTGTTGTACAGGTAACTCAAAGATAGAACCTTTGAACACTATGATTGGAATTACAATAATTCTCATAATTCAAAATGTACTTTATAGTTATATATATATTTTTATTAAACATCCATAAACATTATCTTTGACTATTTTATTTCTTTAACATATGTTTATATACTTACTTTATAATAATTAAAATATATTAACTAGAGGCCTTGAATAAATCAATGAAGAGGAGGAAAAGAATGAACATAATTGGCATAGGAATCACTCCCTCATGAGATTAATTTTCCATTATACTTTGAAATATATTTGTTCATATTGTATCTGAAGATTTCCTTGAAATTTTTAGACAATTTATATTAGATCACAATTTCAAATTAAGTGATGAGGATTTTTACACTACTATTCTAATTTTTTACAAGTGTACATTTTGCTAAAATTTAGAGGTATTATTTTTTACTATTTAATTATCAATTTAAATTTTTATGAAATAAATATTAAATATAGTTTTAACATCCAAAAATATGCTTGAATGGACTTTAATTAATTTTTTTCATATTTAATGTTTACTGGAGTCAATTCTTAATATGATATATTATGAGCATAATTGAGAATATTTATTACTATAAAAAATAAATATTGATATTGCATATTTTAATTTTTTAATGAATATTTAGAAATTATGGAATCATGCTATGTAGATAGAATTGAAACCCTTAGACATTATTTAAAATCACTAAATTGGAAATATTTTTGAACATTAATTATTTTCATATTTTTTCCACTTCAGTATTAAAAATGGTTGAAAATATTTTGTTTTAATTATGGAGGATGGTTCATAAATTTGACAATTTATATTCACTATTTTATATATTTAATGTTTCCAAAAAAATTTAAAATTGGTTATTATTTAAGATTATATATTCATTTTCGTTGGGTGAAAATTTTTTAGAAGATTCAATGTGATGATGCCACGTTGAGGAGGCCAATTATTATTACTATATGGATTCTACAAAGAACATAATTTTATTTTCCTCTTAATATAACTTTATTTTTATATAAAAATTCTTTAATGTTATACAAATATCACTTGTTTTGAACATTTTTTTTAAATTAAACTCGTTATATATTAATCCGAATTGGCTATGTAATAAAAATCCGAACATATTGATTGGATAATTGTCCAATAATTTTAATTATTTTTCTCACCTATCTATTCATTTATATCTATTTAATCTTTATTCAATTATGTATGTTGGTTCAACTAGAGTCAAAGAGAAGTATATAATTCCTCGTTGGATGAAAACTGAAAAGTGTATATTTATTTTCAAAATTTTCAATCTCAATATTTCTTTTAAAATTGAAATCCTACTTTGTAATAAATTAATTAAATTTTTGGTGGTTAGAAAGATTTTTTACTTGAGAGAATCCATTAAAGTTTATTTGAAAGACTAATTCTTTCTAGAATTTCATTTTTTATCTTTAGATTTATTTAATAAATATTAATTTAACTAATCAATTGACTAAAAAAATAAAGTATTTATGTGTAGGGGAATTATGATGTAAAAAAAACTGTGATATATTGTTTAATATATATAATATTTATCTAAAATAATATTTATCTAGTAGTTTATAGGGTATTGAACATTTGGTAATGTAATTTTGAGTGATTTAAAGAATGAAAACTAAAAAACAACCAAAATAAGAACATGTGATCGTTAGTAATGGATTATATTTTTAAGAAAATAAAATAATGAAAAGGTATTTCTAATTTGATGAAATGAATAGTAAAAGTAGAAGGAACTACAGTAGTGATGTAGTTTTAAAGAAATGACAATGAAAGGGTAATTTTAACTTCTTAGTTAAATATAAATCTCTCCATTTATATAAATTTAATTGATTTAAATATTATGAAAATTTTTATTTTCTTTATCTATCAGGAATATTGAATTCTAGTTGATTTAATTCTTTAGTTAATCATGTATATAATTCATTAAACTAAAATATAAAGTAAAATATACTCAATTTTAAATGATAAAAAATGAATAAGAAAGAATGAACTAAGACAATATAATTTTTCAAAAAGTTTTATAGCCTATGGTCATTTTTGTATTTAAAAATTCAAATATTTAAAACTAAAAAAATAATAAATAATAATATGAGGTGACTTACCTTTACCTTCATCTCCCAATCAAGAATTTTCTCTAGTTAATAGTACTTGTCATCACTTCCCTGTAGATCTACTGGGGAAGTCTTCAAAAAAAAAGTGACTCCCATTTTTCAATGTTTGTCTCTCGAAATATATATATCTTGAAATTAAATTTTATAGGATCTTGTCAAAATTCAAGAGGAAGGTTTTCATTCAATTATTAACTTATTGATAAAACAATAAAAATAATTCTTCCTTACTAAAAAATATTACCCACCCAATCTCTCTGCTTATAAATATCAATAAAAAAAATTTCCTCGTTTATTCTTCCATACTGTCAATATAAATTAGAATGACTAAGATACATGCAGTAGACTGAAGAAACCGTGAATGATTTCCAACTCAACAATGAATGTCATGAATTTATCTAGTTCTAATAAGTGTTAAAAAAATAATTCACCTCCTCCCCCACAACAAGGCCAATGATAACATGTTGAAACAAATAATGTATCTATTTTAAAAAAACCTTCTACATGGATAAACTAAGGAAAAAATCAGGTTCAATATGGGCCTTTTTGTTTCAATCATATTGAATTTTAGTAGGCTCAAAAATATGTTTTTTGAATCTAGGGATGATGAAACATACATATTCAAGCATAAGAAAGCCTCATCATCATCTTTACCTTGATCCATATAGGGAAAAAACACCTAAGGAAGTTCGATTTGTAAATACTTGATCATTTCTATATTAAAATATAATTCAATTATTTCAACAAAATATGATTCTTCAGTATTACCACTACATCCATCATCGATCGAAGATTGGTTTTTATCTTGGTTCATACACCCTTGTTTGACATCACTAATAGACATATTCTATTTTCTATTCAAAGATATGTACACACATCTATATCCAAATTATTTTTAAGGAGACCTGGCCTCATGTTCATCATATTTAGGGATCTAAACGTGAGATAGTATCAACTATTCCTATTACATGAAAATTGGACTCAATTTCATTATAAAAACATGAATAAAGTTCATAGTTTAAACATATCTCACCTAGTTGTCTTATTTAGGTAATATACCTCACATTCACATTCAATTAAAAAACAAGCTTTATCCCCGTTTTAAGATGAATTAGAAAAAAAGATAGATCCATATTTATCTCTTGTCTAATCCTAAGTATATTATCTTAAACAATTTTGGTAATTCATATTACATGTGTTTTATATTATGTATCTGATAAATGAAATTTTTATGTGTGGACAATTAACTTACACTGGGTGTAGATTTATCATACCAATATTTATTTTATGTCATCTATAATATTTAATCAATTTTTCTTATGGATATTCCTTAAAAAAATAATTCTATGTGACAAATTTCAATTTATATTACATGAACCATCAAAATAAATCTACATCGATTTCCCTTGAGGATTGTATTGGTGAAAATATGATCAAAAATAACATATAGAACATTTATGGGAATTATCTTATGGGCGTAATTTAAAAAATATCCATCATAGAATTATATATTCAAAACAAAGTTAAAAATTCATAATGATGATTAATAATTATTTGAAAATCATAAAAAAGCACTACAAGAATATTTCATGAATTTTAATTCATATAAAACGACAACTAAAAAGGTTTTTGATATAAATAATTAAAAATAAAAACATAAATATAAACTTTTATATAGTATGAAAACGTAAGAAAATAAAATTTAAACTAAACTCATAATATTCTTTTTTCTTAAGATATTATGAAATGAACCCAATGATTATTTGATCAATTAAGTTTAAAAAAACATGATTTCATTTAAATATTGAAATAATTATTATTTAAATAAAATATTATCCTAAATTGAATATTAACATTTATAAGATATTTTAGTCACAAAATAATATCATAATATTATCCAAATTATATTGAAAACATTTAGAAAAATATATCCACATCAATATCAATTATTGAAAAATGTTAAAAAAGAAACCAATTGAACTCCAACCATCTTTATCTATTTATAAGATTAAAAAATATCTGATGAGGCTTAACAAGCAATGGAATTTTTTAATAAATCCCTCTAATACTTTTATCATGACACCAATTATCATGTTCTATATATGGGTTCAATTAGTTGAGAAAAACATCTTCTTTTAAGAATATTTTAGCATCCTATATATCAAGATAAATGATACCAGATAAAAAATATAATATATGAATTTAAAATCCATGTGATTCTACTTTTCATACCTCTATCCATTCATGAGGTTTAAAATCACTAATTTTGATGATGTATAGTAATTTTTAAATTTAGGACTTATCAGTATATCAATGGTATTTTTGACATGGAATTAACACCCTTTGTCCCACCAATTAGGACCTTTTCCTCTCCATTTTTAATATGAAAAATTCTTCTCTTGAACACATCTTTTTTCATTATACAAAATGAGTTTTTAAACAAAAATTATTCTAAAAGTTTTATAAAATTTATAACTTCAACATATTTTTATTCACTACCACAGACATATTATTTTATATAACAATCACTTTATTGATCGTATATCCCACAAAAAACTGAACTTCTCCACAAATAGTTATTAACAAAAAAGAATATAGTGATATGGGTATCTAAAATTATATAAATATGAGAAATGGTGATGCTTAAGATTGATCAACCATTCACCTTACATTATTCTTCATCCATTCTTTACATATTTTAAATGAAATTCCATCATCTCATTCACCTCATCTTATTCTAGGTATTCTTTAATGAACATATTATTAAAACCTTTTACAAACCCAATTTTTGTGTAAAATTAATTTCACACATTTATTCATGTATGTGAGCATATTTATTGTTCCTTAGCTTGGGATTTTTCCATTTTTAAAATCAATAACACTTAAACAAGCTTCTATTTTTTTCATTTTTTGTGAGTATTCCCTAAAACATATTTCCTTATTTGATGGGTATTACTCCATGCATCAAATATTTTTTTAATGGTTGTTAAAAGACATGGGAATACTTCCTCATTAATTTTAATAAGTTTAATCGCACAATCTATTTCCATCTTTGGTTGATTCTCATTCTCTTTTTATTCCACCTTTTATATAGTTGATATTACTACTAGATTTTGTTTCAATATTTTATTTCTTTCCTTCCAACATAATTTTTGCGAGTGAACATACATTGGTTCTTTATGATCACTTTTTGAGGGTCATTTTTATTCTCTTAAACATTGATCCAGTTTTCTATATTAACAATAATTTTACTTGGATAAACTCTTTCATTGTATGTAATTGGATTGAAGAGTATCCTTATTGAATATTTAAATTTTAATGAATTGTTCTAATTTAAATAACTTTCCATTTTTCCTAATTTAGTACCAATGAAACATATACCATGAAAATAATACATCATTTGGACATTAAATGAATAATGTGTTAGAACTGTTATATTTCTTCTTTCACTTTTGGGATTTTGGGATTTAAAACACATGGTCATAATGTGGCAAAGTCTGGACAAAATTATAATTTTGGTGCTTAATTTATTTATTAGTAAAATATCATATATTATTAATGGAAATAATTTGTAAAAAAATTCATACATGAATATATTATTTCTATTGATTATTCCTTTAGAGAGATTCTAATTTTCCAATTTTAGGTGTTTGACAAATCATCATGTTAATTTAGTTTCTTATCCTTTTTTTATTAATTGAGAATTCATCACAATTATATTTTAAAAAACATCCATTATATATTATCTTATTTCTTCAAGTTGTGTGTTGTGAGGAATTATTATGACCATAAAAACATTCTTCATGGATATTATATTTTAAATCTCCTAGAAAATAGCTTTAATAATTTTTTTTCCTTTATCTTTGTTACTGATTTATATATAATCAAATTAAATGCATATTATCATCTCATGTTAATCACATTCTCTAAGTTCAATTTTTTTCATTAAATAATAAATTTCAAACATGGATTACCATTTATCCACCATATTTTTTTAGAATTGTGATAACATCTTGATAATTACCTAAAAAGATCCTCGATTGTAAACTTTACGTTGTCACATCATAATCACATATTCTTGTTTGATTAATAATAGATTCTAAAACACTAAATATTTTCATTAAAATAATTTTAGAATTATATATAACAAATGAAATTGTTACCTTGTCTATGGGGCCCTTTCATCTGGAATGATAAGTCATATTTTCCCTTTGGATGTAAGTAAATTTTCATCTAACTTCATTTTTTTCCCAATGATACCTAAATTTTCATTAACATGTCCTTACATAATTTTTAGTAAATACATCATTGGAAAACTATTCTCTAGGATCATTTATTAATTATTATTTTTACAAAAGTATTAATCCCAACATTTCATTAATATAACTTAAAGATAACTGCATTTTGGATCAACCACAAAGTTATTTCCCTTCTACATTCTAAAGTAATTCCATGATAATCTTCTATGAATGAAATAAAACCCTTTGTCCCTGTTTTAACAATCTTTCCATGAATCATGGGATATTTATCTATAGAATTAAATTATCTTCCCAAAATATTATATCAAGTTAGTGAAAAACAAATCTAATGAAAATGAATCTATCCATATGATACAATTTTAATCACATAAAGGGTACTAGTGTGATATACCCTGAGGGGGGGGGGGGGTTGAATTGGGTATGAAATTATAAACCAATTTAAAAAACCTATCTTTTATGCCTCACCACACTAATTGATCTTGAACTATAAATATTCATGGTCAAATTTTATGATATTTTATTTAGATATTGATTTTATAGAAATCATATGAACAACATTTTTTATTCAATATTTTTAATATTTCTAGACCCCTTATGGTTTTCATGCATAATGAAAATAGGGAATCATTATTTTTTACTTGTCTCACCACTATGGGATAGTTAACGGATCATGTTATCTAGAAATGTGTTGATGAACTAAATCATTAAAATAACATTTATCTTAAATGGGGTTTTGTATAGGCCAGTCCTCACTGTAGATCACTGCTTTACAATGGTTAGGTTTGAATCTCACAATCATCTCATTTACCCTATTATTATTTTCTCACTTCTCTAGGAAAGACTGCACATAGTTTAGTGACACGTATGTCCCTTCACCAGCATCACATTCATTCATGGACCAAGTAGATATGGGTTTAATAGATATTTACTTTTTTTCAGATCTAATGTGATCTCCTTTAAGAATAAAATTCTTTTTCACTTACTAGACATGAAAGTGAATTTTTTAAAGGAGCCCTATTTGGATTTACATTGACATTCTATGACACAATATCTTTTTCATTTTATCCTATTCCTTTATAAGAGAATTAAATGGGTTCTAATTCCTTCTCCCTCTTATTTTTATTCCCTCACATATAACACCTTATCATATGAAAAATAAATATTCAATATCCTATAAATTTATTACATTCTAAAAATTATGATCCTCCATATTTTAACAAATATATTTATTATCCAATAAATTGGCTAATTTTCCCTCCATCACGTGTCTTCAAAAATATCCTTTTAACTTAAATGATTTACACTAATAAAAGTCAAACATGATTTCATCTGTGACATCTATATACTTTTAATATGTGGATATAATTACATTTAATAAACTCAATGAAAGATGCAGTCTTTGATATTTCCTTGAATCGTGGGGTAATTGTGAAGACCATTATTATTGAATCATTAAAGAACCATCAAGAATCATATGAAAATGAATTTATGGATTTTGAGTGTCTCTATATAAAACCCATACTAAAATAGCTTTTTTTAAGACAACATGGTGTGGCCTGTTGAATATCCAAGAAGCAAACGTTAGAAATTCCCTGACCCATGACATGTTGTCTCTTTTAATTCTTATTTTATAAACATGATATGCTTATTTATTTGTCTTTAGTAAATAAAATTACCATGGGTAGAACCACACCCATTTTATGATGACTGTTTAACATAAGTGAAAATATAATTCAAAATGCATTGCTTTATGGTGTTACGAAAACACATTGTCCATTTTGAATGCAACACAACCACTAGAATGACATGATCCCCATTAATCGGGTGTCTTTCCTTTATCATGAACCAATTTTCCAATGTAGAGAATCATCTCCACCACTAACACAAAAACATCCATATTTGAGCTTCACTATTTTTAAAAATTGAACTCGAACTCCACTGTCAAGTTCACCATGGAGTTTTTCTTTTTTAGGATTACCATTTTGTACATGTGTTATGGAAATATACCATTAGAACCAAAAAAATATGACCCTTTTAAAGTTTTACATTCAATTAAATGTCATAGAAAAATTCCTTGTGAAATTCCATTCTATTATCTAGGATTCCATCAATACTTTATTAGTCTTAATTTTGACAATATAGGCTCCTTCTATAATTCCTTCACACTTTCAAATTTATTCTAGATATCATTCCATTAGTTTTTACTATTTTAACACCATGAACCACCATTAATCAAAAAAATTCCAACAACTAACTTCAATTTAACAAATCCAAACTGGTTACACCACTAATTCTTATGAAGAATAACATTCACATCCCAAAAAAATATTTTTATGTAAATCCAAATAACCTTTTGGGGTTCTAAAAATATAAAGGTCATATTTAACACCCATGGTTTTGATGAAACTTTTTTCCTCAAATGAATTTTCGTTGATGTATTTCTTTTCACTAATTTAAATATTTCTTTCACATGACACCAACATAACTTGCTCTAAATGTAACACTGATTTGGTGTATGTTACATGTAACATTGTGTTTCTAAGAAACATCATTTTACTATTATAGCTACTTAAAGGGAAAAATTATAACCTAATTTTAAAATCTTGCAATATAAATATTAATAAATAACTTTTAATTTTATTTATAATTATTTTATAAAAATAAAAACTAAATATAAGGAAAAATATAATTTTTGATTAGTCTTTAAATGTTTAAAAATACTATTTTCTCAAATGAAATATTTTTCATATCCTTCTATGAAAAATAATAAAATTAATTTTATACAAATTTAAAAATATAAATGGATAAAATAAGCATAATTTCTTAATTTATAATGTTTCAATTATATCAGGGTAAATTTTGTGTATTTTTCTAAGAAACGTCAATTTTTGATGAATAGTTAAAAGCACTGAATAATAATTCAAAACTAATTTTAAATATAATTTATTTATATAGTAAAATTATATTTCAATTTTGTTGTAAAGTATAATTATATACAATATAAATCAATAAATCCAATTTTCATAATTAGAAACCATTTAAAATAATAATATTATATAAAAATGTTTCAATCCTTTTTTAAATTTTTACTTTAAAACCCCATAGTGTCATCCTGACTTCAAGATTAATTTTAAATTAATTTCATCCACTTATGACATCAGAATTTATAAAAATGGTTTCCATATTTGGTATAATAATAAATTATAATGTAAAATAAGTTGAAAATTGTTTTTTAACAAAAATATTAGTGAAGGAAGTTAAAATTAATTATAGCGATTAGGATAAATTAATCTCAACAAGTGTATAAATCTATAACCCAAGGTCCCAAATGACCAAAAAATTTATAAAAACCACATTTTTTGGAGATTTGGATATAATTAATCTTTAAATACATAGTTCTATGTTTTTTTTATTACTATTTTTAGGTAAAAACATGGGAAAACATAACATGTTTTCAAAAAATACCAAGTAACTCCTTTTCATCCCCTATAAAAGGTAACCACCTCTCCCTCTTCCTCAAAACACTCAAACCACACAAGATAGGCCAACATCTAACAAATTAACTTCAAATAATTTCTAACATAATCCTTTAATATTCCCTTTTGGATGAAACCAATCCATGTAATCCCTTTGGTGAAAACGAAAAGGAGTTATCCTAAGAAGAGGTAACATCCTCCCTCAAGCTTCTTTGTCTTATTTTCATTCTCCACCCACTCCACTCTCCTTATTCCGTGATTACACAAAAAAAAACTAGTATAATCAGTATACTGATATTTTTTAATGATAATTTATTGACCTAAATATATAACCACTTTAATTTAATGGGTAACGAACATACTGTTTATGTGTACAGTGAACTATCACCTCTTGAAAATATGACTGTATTTTTTCCTTTACTGCATCTCTTGATGAATATGATGATATAAAATATTCTTATATATAATATATATGATATTTAAAAATTATTTTATCTTATTTTATTCTCTTATAACCCATATATTTATACATTACATTTTTTTGTAACTAGGATTATTTTGTTTGAGGAAGTGTTGACTACCGCCCCTCAAAGATATGTGATTTTTTTCACACTTCATGGAATGTATTAAGGACATTTTTGGTGATATTATATGATATATATGACAAAATAATTCTAATATAATGATATTATATACATATATACCTATATTTCATTTTCTTTCTTTCTTTTAATATGACAATTAAATGGAAACAACGTCCATGCATACATATAGCCTACCATCTCCCTGAACAATGTATTCTGTTTCATACTTATTTATTATAAATAATATTATAATAAAACAATTATGAATATAATTAAAATTTATATCATGGTTTACATTCAGTAAATCATTATATAATTATAAGTATAAATGATATAACAAATTATGACACATTTAAAGAATAAAGCGGATATTACCCGAAGTGAAACCATAACATAGAACTGTAAACAATTGCGTAAAATAAGGTCATAATAAAACCATATATGGTATTATATATAATAAAATTGTTTCATGAGAGATTTATAATTTACTTATATTTAATATGTAGGAATCTTGAAAGAGTACAATTATTCAAGACACTGGATAATGGAATTTCATCTATGTTTTTATTTCTGTTAGATACATGATATATTCTAAACCAAATCCTTTTATTTAGTGTGTATACTAACCACTTATGTATTATATGATTATTATACTTATATTTATGGGTATTTTTATATGAATTTCTTAATATTTCTTTCATGGTTTTTTTGTTTAAAAATTACCAAATCAGAAAATTAATTTTGTCTCAATCTCCCTTCTTTTAGACACATTCCATTTTATGGACTTATATTTATTCAGGAGGTTTATATAATTTCGTTGAAATTTTATTTCATTAATATCATTATTTTTATGATATTTTATGCTTCATGTAATCTCTTGTGGAGTATGATTCAATGTTATAAAAATGGTATGATTTTATTGAAACAATCCCATTACTTTTTGAGATTGTCATAGATTATGCTTCCTTTGATGATATATTATTATCCATCTATCAAAAACACTCACGCATTTTATTATATTATGCACATTAATGAAATATTCATGTATTGGTACATTTTTACCACTCATTGGTATATAATATTGTTAAAATATTTTTTTATGAAAACCCGAATTTACCGTCTCTTCGGTCAGAAATCCACATTTCTTCAAAACTTATTTTCCAATAATAAAAGCTTCCAAATATATTGTAATATTCTCTGATGATCTAAAAATAAAATTCTACCCATGTTTTACTTTTTAATTAATAGTTTATTTCAAATATTATTTTTCATTCTGGTTGCGGCACATCTCTAAACTTTTTAATTTGGAAAAAAATGTTCGGCTAGTAAAGAATTACCCACCATCAGAACCATCATTCCCCTAATGATTTATTTACAATATTACATAGATATATTTTATGTATTTTTTACAATATTTTATAAATTCATTATTTTAATGCTATTTTCAATATAAAAACATCTTTGAAATATTCTTATTGTTTTAAATTATCTTAAACAGTATTTATAAGAATTCAATATATTTTAAATTAAATGGTTTTCAAATAATTTTCATGATTTATTTATAATTTTGAAATATATTTCCCAGGAAAATTTTTTTAAATTTTTTTTGAATCTTATTTGATATGTTTTCAAGGAAATTGATTTTAAAAATAATTCCAAGCCATCATTCTATGTTTTCAATTTATTTTAAAATAAAATGGTTTTCGAAATGTTTTATTATTTAAAAATAATATCTCAAAAAATAAATGATATTTCCCATAATAAATTGTTTAAATAAAATTGTAAATCTTTTTTTATAATGAAAGGATTATTGAAATGGTTTTATGAAAATTATTTTCAATGAAATGTTATATTTCATAAGAAATGTTTCATGTGATCTATAAAAATACATATCTATATAAGATGGAATACATTATGATAATTAATGATTTACTAGGATATTATCTAGGAATACCATTCATATTTTATCTTAAATGGTTTCTGTTTTGATTTTTTGGGACACATGTTATTCTTACACAATTTATATTCTCTTGAAACATGTTTCTTTTCATAGGTTAAGATGTGAAGAAATGAGGCTTATCTATTTTCCACAGGTAATGATATTTTATTATGTGATGATATATATTTAATTTAAGAGGTAATGATTTGATGTTTATGAAACCAATATTATTTTATGTGTTAGGATATGATGTGAGTTTTGTTATATTGTGTCACATGTATGAAATATTTTATTATGTGATGAGTGGGTCAAATATATCCCTCCCAATCATTTGGTAATAATAAATGTTTTATGAGATCAAGAGGGTACATAAGAGGGTATCCAAAGCCCAAAAAATGAAGGTACATGAGAGGAAATACCTATCACAAAACATGCATGCATACTATGTATAAAACCAGAGGGCATATTAAGCCTAAAACTAGTGGGTTCATAGGTAGAAATCCCAAGCCAAATATAAGATAATACAAGAGAGGGAATCCGAAGAATGATGTATCTAAATAGGTTATTATAAAAATAATATGTTTGGAAGGTCTTGTTATGTATCCCTAACATATGATTTTATATTTTCATGTGTCATCCAAAAATCCTATGTCTTATACTTATATTATGTTTTCATGCCATACATTATTTATTCCCTTATGACTCATATCTTAAAAACTACCACGATTTAGGCCATGATTTATTATCATGATCATATGATATATTGGGTATGGTCTTATAATGTTATTATCACTTTCTAATACCCTTATACTCATGTTTTTTCCAACATATCTCCCTTGTTTACCCTTATTGAGCATCCGAGGACACCTCCTATTATGATTATTTCCCTAGGTATTGAAGATATATTTTATGTATGATATGTATAAAAGGGGTTCTAGTATGAGATAACCTAGTGGGATATAATTTAGATCTATTATGTATAAGTGTTTATGTTTCCATGTTTCTAAAGGCACTAATCTAATACAGCATTTAGAAAACTGTTTGTATAATGGTTTAAGTATTTTGCAAAAGATATGAAATGACTATGCACATTAAGACTAGGTTGTTATAGTTGGTATCATAGAAAAGGTTTAGTCAGCCATTTTAAACTAGAATGATAAAACTTTAGTGAGATCTCTAGGTATATTCCTTAGGATATTCCTAGGGTTGTCTCTAAGGATATGTATAAGGTTGAGTTAATCATTAAGAAAATGTCCTATAATTTTTTTAAAAGATAGAGTGAGTGGTTTCCTTGAAATATATCCCCATATCGATACTACAAGTAGATGTGGATCAACAATATATGTACCTAGAGGTAACAACTATGAAATGGTGTGTCATGCCAGACTCGACATAACCTGGTACATGACAATGGAGCTGATGCACACCTGGTTTGACACGTCTGGGTGATATGATTTCAAAATTCACATACTCTTTATTAACCATAATGGAGGATTTGTATTAAAAATGACTATGAATAATCTAATATAAATCTAAGGGGTCATAAAATAATTGTATGTGTCATTATTTAGGAATCTTATAAGTAATTTTTCAAGATTATGTGGTTTTGTAAAATGATATGTGTTTCTCACCCTATTTTTTCTATTTTTAGTCATTGGATTGAACTATATAGATCATCATTAATGTAGAATGATTCATATTTCAAAATTATAGGAATTATGAAAATTGATTTCCCAAGTGGAAATAGAAAATATTGAACCACGAAGGTGATTTGAGTATTGGTTATACTTCTAAAGATAAAGACTCTGTAGACGACATGTGAATGTTATGCGATGTTCCTCCATTATTGTTTACATTAAAAATAAGAAGCATGATTAGATTGAGTTTGAAGAACATTAAGAAATGATTTATATATATCCTATTATAGGAAAGTGGTATTAAAGAATATGTTTATGAATAATGAGTAATAGTTTAATAAAAAAATAAGTTGAATGAATTATTTATGTTTTGGAATTAAAATATTTTGTCATATGAATCATAGAATATATACTCACTTTCAGTATAACTATTCATTGATAATTGAAAATTATATATTGAATAGTGATTAGGACATGTAAGTATTAAACTTTTATTAAGGTAAGGTAACCCCAATTTTGATCATAATGTGAAGAATATTTTTTATCTTGGAAAATGAGATTATCAATTTGAATTAAGTAAATTTAATTGTATCAATAATCATAGAACCAATTAATGATTTTTTGAAAAAGTATTCTTGGTCATCATGGATGATTTTTAAAAACTCTTGGAGTTAAGTAGTATATCTAGTAATATTTAGAATACTGGAGCATGATTTTTTTCAAAAAGGATTTATGCTAACTTGGATTATTACCATGTTTCAAGAGAATATATGATGATGATATTCACATGTTTTAAATGTAACAAATAATAGATAATTTATAATATTTAGGGGATCAATGTTAAATTGATTTTGAAATATTATTTCTAATGGTTTGTATTGTCATCTTTCAGAAGTTTTTTAAGGTTTACCATTTATGAAATGTTTATGATAAACTTTGAATAATATTTATGAGATTAAATTATTATCACACCATAGGTGGGTTTATTAATATTGGATAACCTACTCCAATTTTATTTTACTATAAATGAATAGAGATGGGATTAATTATCATGGATCACATAATTTTCTAGTTTTTGAGGAATGAAAAATCCGTGTCCTTTTTGGAGAAATAGGTTAAGTGGAAATTTTTAAATACATGACCTAAGGTAGATATTTTACTCATGAAAGGGAATAAAATCAAGTAAGTAAAACTTCTAATGAACATTCTTCAACTCTATGGAAAGAATCATGAAAACATAAAGGTTATCATAGTTTCATCTTTTCCAATGAATAGAATGGTCCCAAATATAATCACATATTTATGGCTTTGTGATTCTTAACTTTATCCTGACCAAGTTCTCTATCACTCTCTTCCATAACTTGATAGTTATATTTCTCTTCCATATCCATGTTTTTACTTTCCACCTATGTTATCTTATTTTGAAACCTAATTATATGTTACATTGGGTAAACATTATTTTTACAACATTTCCATTTTAATGGAATTTTTAGTATTCATTTTTATGATGTACTTTTTCATGAAAGAAATATTCAAGTATTATAACACCGATAGTCCTGATGAATTTAGAGGGTGAAATTCTTTTTAAGGGGGGTAGAATGCAACACGCTGAGTTTTTATGGAACCTTTACATAGAATTCATTTTCATTGATACATTTAATTACACTAAGTCAAATATTCCATTCAAATGACACCATCTTGGCTTTCACTAGAAACAACACCAACTTAGCATACATTACCTGAAACATTGAGTTTCTATAAAATATCTTTTTATTGTTATAATTATTTAATAGAGATAATTATAACCTATCCATTAAAAATTTTATTATAAATAGCAATGACTACTTTTAAAATATTATTTATAATGTTTTTTTATAAATAAAACATAATTATAATTAAAAATATAATTTTTTGTAAAGCCTTTATATGTTTAAAAATACTATTTTTTAAATGAATAACTTTTTACGTCCTTCTATAAAACAAATAAAATTAATTTTAGATGTATTTATAAAATTTTCTTAAAAAAATTAACATAATTTTTTAATTTATAAAGTCAAAAGTATCTTAGGGTCAATGTTTTGGGTTTTTTTTGAGAAACTTGATTTCTAGATGAATAATGAAAAATACTGAATTTCAATTAAAAAAAATTCTTTGTCAAATTTATTTATAATGATAAATAATATATTAATTTCGTTTTAAAATATAATTATATCATATATAAATCAACTAATTCAATTTAGATCGTTATAATCAATTTAAAATTAAAATTGGATATAAAACCATATCAATCTTTTGATCATTTTTACTTTAATAAACCACAGTGTTGCCATGACTATGGGATTAATTTAAAATTAATTTCTACCACTTAAGTGATTATAATTTTAAATATATATTAAATAATTAGAATAATAATAAATTATAATATCAAATAAGGTAAAAAATATTTTTTGAAAAAAAATTAGTGAATGCAGTTGAAATTAATTACAGCGATAAAGGTGAAATAAAGTTTAACATGTATTAATGGACAAAATGAACTAACCACTCTTAACCACCAATTTTATGGGAATATATGTCCATTAAACATACTTTACTGAGTTTATTTTGGTTTTTATGACTTGTTTATGTAAAAATGTGGGTACACTAGACTTTTTTACAAAAATCCAAAGTGAGTCCTTTTCCTCCCCTATAAAATTGCACCACCTCTCGCATATACTAACGCCTATAAAACCACTTAGTATTCCAAAATATATTCATAAAGAAATTTCCAAAATCCTTCCATTCCTATTTTAATCCTTCATTTGAGAAGAAAGAAATCTAGGGAAACCCTTTGGTGAAAACCAAAAGTAATTACTCAAAGAAGATGTAACATCCTCTATTATACTACTTTTTAATATTTTAATTATCAACCCCCACACAACATATCACAATATTATAAAAAAACTAGTATCCTCAATATACTAAGATTTTTATACGATAATTTGTCTACCTAAACTTACACAGACATCTATCTAATGGGTAACAAACACATTGTTTATGTGTACAACAAACTACCACCCAATGAAACTATGATTGTTAATTTTTTTACCACCTTTCATGGTATGAATAATAATGGAAAAGATGTTTACACATAATATATAATATATTTAAACTTTATTTACACTTATTTATTTATTTTTCAACCCATATAATTAAACCTTCTATTTTTTGGAAATACAATAATTTCGTTTGAGGAAGTTTGAACTACCACCCCATCAACGCGATGCAATTCATTCACTAACTACATAAAAAGCATTAAAGATGATTTTAGTGAGATTATATTAAACATATGAAATTATAATTCTAAATTAATGATATTATATACATATATATATATATACATTTAATTTTTTTTCTTTCATCCATACGATAATTAAACGACATCACTGTTCATGTGTATATACGACCAACTGTCTCCATAAAAAGTGTGTTTCATTTCATAATTCTATATTATAAAGATTATTACAATTAAAATATACATAATATACATGAAATTTATATAATTATGTAAATTCCTGAAATCATTATATAAGTATAAGGACCAAAGATATAACAAATTAAGATAACTACGAAGAACAAAGTGGATATTACCTCAAGTGAAAACCTTTACATAGAATTGTTAACAAGTGGATGGTATAAATAATAATTAAACCACATATGGTATTGGTTATGATAATATTGTTCTATGATATATTTATAATTAAAATATATTTATTTTATTTTAATTTTGTATGAGTATAAAGAGATTCAACACACATTGTAAGGGAATTTCATATCACTTTGTATTTTTGTGATATACATGATTTATTCACTACCCAATAATTTTGTGTGGTGTTTATAATACCCATGTATGTAATCTATGATTCTTATAAATAAATTTATTCATATTTAAATATCCATTTTTTGATATTTCTTTCGTGGGGATTATGTTTTAAAAGTTACTAATTCAGTAAATAAATTTTGTCTCAATTTGGCTTCTTTGAGACACATGCCATGTTATGAACCTATATTATTATATGAGGTGTCTGTAATATATTTTAAATTTTATATCATGAATCTAATTATTTTATTTATATTTTATTCTTCATGTAATTTTATTGGGATTATGTTTCCAAGTGACTATGTAGTAAGAGCTTATTAAAACAAGCCTGTCGCTTTTTAAGATTGCTTAGTATTATGATTCCATTGATGAAATATTATGATAAATATCTTAATAAAATTCATGATATTTCATATACTATTAATATTCATGTGATATTCATATATTGATACCATTTTTCTACTCATGGGTACATATGAAATTTGAGAATGTGTTTTTAACAATGCATGTCTTTACTCTCTCTTCGATCATGAATCTATGGTCCTTCAAACAATATATTCCAAAAAGAAAAGTTTGATAAAATATTTTAATATTATCATATGATATTTAAAATAAATATATTCCCATTTTTATCTTTTAAAGAATAGTTTTTCATAAGGAATTTTCTTTTTTTTTTATGGTTAAGGAACTTTTTGAAAAAATTTACGGTGAACAAGAAATGATCGGTATATACAAATATAAATGTCATCATAATGATAATTATTTTAAAAATTCCTTTACAATATTACATAGTCATTTTTTTAAAATAAAATTATTTTTTAATATTTTAAAATTTAAATGTTTTAAATTTTATTTCAATGAAAAATAACTTTCAAAAATGTTTTATTATTTTAAATGATTTTAAAATATTATTTTATTTGTTTTAAAAGTATTTTCAATGAAATTGTTTTAATAAAGATTTTAATACTTATTTACATGTTTTTAATTTATTTAAAATTAAATGGTTTGAAATTTTTTTCCAATATTTATTTATATGTTTTCAATTTTTTCCAAAAAAAATTATTTAAAATGTATTTAATCTTATTTTATATGTTTTAATATAAAATGGATTTTCAAAATAATGGCAAGCCTTATTTCATAGTTTTAAAATTACTTTCATAGAAAATGGGTTTCAAAAGGATTTATAGTTTAAAAATCATATCTCAGATAATAAATGATATTTCTATCAATAAATGTTTTAAATAAATAGTAATGATTTATTAATATGAGAAGGATGTTTGAAATGGTTTTATGAAATGGATTTTCAAATAAATTTTTTATTCCTTAATAAACGATCCATGAAATCATTAAAAATACTTATCAATAAAATAAAGAAATTTTTTTAACATTTTTTCCTTTACTAGGATATGATCTAATAATTCCATTCAAATATATTATTGAAAGGTTTATGTTTTGATGTTTGTTATAATCGTTCTTCTTCTTGAGTTATATTCTTTCAAAACTTGTATCTTTTCATGAGTTATGATGTGATGAAATAAAACCTATATATTTTACATAGGTTATGATATGTTATAATGTTATGATAACAATTTTGTTTCATTGGATATGATATTATGTTAACGAAACCCACCTATTTTTATGGTTATGATATGATGCATGTTTAATTATCTTATTGTTCAAGTATGCATGATTTTATTATGTGATGAGTGGGACCTATATCTCCCTCAATTGTATTGGGTAAAGGTAAATGTTTTATGAGATCATAAGGGTACATGGAAGGGAATCCCATGCAAAAAATAGAGTGTATATTGGAGGGATTCCCATGCCCAAAAAAGTGGGTGTCTCAAGTCTGAATCTAGAGCTCATCTTATGCTCAAAACAAAAGGGTACATGTGTGGAAATAACAATTTTTAAAAAATAAGGAACTAAAGATGGAATTACAATCGAAAAAAATTTATATATGTTATTATCCCAAGACTAACAATTTGTATGGTCTTGGTAGGTATCCTTGACATATAATTTTTTATTCTCATGGGTCTTCCACAAATATCATGTCTTATTCCTATGTAATGTTTAAATTGTTTATATATTTTATTTATTTATGATTCATGTCTTATGAACTTACAAGATTCATACCATGATTCATGTTTAGGATCTTATGATATTAATAGTATCATATTATAATGTTAATATCATGTTATCAAACCCCTATGATCATGTTTATGCTTACACATCTCCCTTTTTTAACCTTACATTGCATATGAGCTCACCCCATTTTATTTTTCCTTCCCCAAGTTATGAAAATATATTTCTTTTTTTGATATGAATAAAATAGGTTTTATTATTGGAGAACATATTTGTAGATAACTTATCCATTTTATGTATGTGTTTCTATGTTTCCATGTTTCCGAAGGCAGTAAACTAATATGATATTTGGAATCTATTTGTATAATTTTTTAATTGTTCTAAAAAAGATATTTAATTTATATATACATTAATAAATGTTCATTATATTCTTTATAAAACTAATGGATTATTGATCCTTTAAAAATATAATGATAAAACCTTAGTGACATCCCATGGAATATTTCTAGGGATATGTCTAGGGATGTCTCTAAGGATATGTTTATGGATGAGTTAACATTTAAGAAAATGTCAGGAAATTTTTTTAAATGATAGAGTGAGTGATTTACATGAAATATATCCCATTATAGATACTACAAGTGGATGTGGATCTGGTATATATGTACCTTGTGGTAACAAATATGATGCAGTCTGTCGGGCATGGCTTGATGTATCCAGGTACACAACCAAAGACCTTACTATACACCTGGTGTGACACTCCTGGGGGATATTCTTTATAAATTCACAAAATCAGTTAGAACCCTAATGAAGGATTTGAAAAGAATATTACTATGAATAACCTAGGATAAACCTAATGTGTCATCTATTAAAATGTTTTTTCATGATTTAGACATCTAGTAAGAATTTTTCATGATTATCTATTTTCTTCTATGATATGTGTTTCTCACCCTATGCTTTATAGTTCTAGTCAATGGAAATAACTATAAATAAAATTTTTAACATTAAATGTTTTAGATGTGGAATTTATGGGAATTATAAAAATTTATTTCCCTAGTGGAAATCTCATAAAGATAATCGAGAAGGTTGTATGAGTATTGGTCATACTTATGAAGATAAAGAGACTAAAAATGACATGTGAAAGTTATATGATGTACTTATAATATTTTTTATATTAAACATAATAATAATTATTAGATTGAGGATAAGGAACCTTAATACATGATATATATATATCATATTATATGAAATACATAGTAAGGAATATGTTGATGAAGCGTGATTAATGGTTTAATAAAAAAACGGTATAGATGAAGTATTTATGTTTTGGAATCCAAATATTATGTTATATATATCATGAAATATATAAGTATTTTCGATATAAGTTTTCATTAAGTATTTAAAATGATATGTTAAATGTTAATTAAGACATAGAAATGAGAAATTTTTATTAAGGTAAGGTAACCCTTATTTTGATCATGATGTTTATAAAAAATTTAGATTAGATAAAGAGATGACTAATTTGAATTTAATTAAACTAGATTATATTAATGACTTTATAATTAATTGAGGATTTGTTAAAAAAGGTAGTATACTTCATCATGGATAATGTTTAAAACTTTTTGGATTTAAGGAATATATCATGTAATCTTCAGAATAAAGTAGAATTCATGCTTTTAAAAAGAATTTATGGTAATTCAAATAATTACTATGTTTCAATAGAATATACAATGAGGATATTCACGTGATTGGAATGTAACAACAAAGATATACTTTGTGATATATGGGGGATCAATGTTAATATGATTTCGTGACCTCCTTTTTAAATTTTTGGATTTTCATCAACCATAAGGGTTATATGGTTAACAATTTATGAAATAATTAATATATATTTTCGATGAAGTTTGTGAGATTAATGTATTATCACAACACATGAAGATTTTGGCATATTGGATAACATACTCTAACAAAATTGTGTTAATGGTAACTAAAGATATATGATATGACTTATCATGGATCACAGGATATTTTGGTGCTTAAGAAATTAAAAAATCACCTTCCTTTTTTGGAGAAATCGGTAAAGTGAAAATTTTTCACGACACCACCAAAGGGTGAGATTTTACTCATGAATGGGAATAAAATCGAGTAATTATAACTTATAATAAAAATTATTCAACCTTAAGGAATGATTCATCAAACTAAAAAGGATATCCTTGTTCCTTCTTTTCAATGAATCAATTAGTCTCTTACATAATTCCATATTTATGGATTTCTGATTGTTCACTTTCTCCCGATCAATTTTCCTATCACTCCCTTGCATAACATGATAGTTAGATTTATGTTATGTGTCTATGTTTTCACTTGACTACCATGTTATCCTTACACAGATACCGAGTTATATATTACATTTGGTAACATTTTTGTTTATAAATTTCCATTTTAAAAGGATGTTTTAGTATTCATTTTTATGATATTGAATTCTATGAAATAAAAAATCCAGTGTTAAACCTTTGATAATCCACATGAATTTTCATGGTGAATTTTTTATGGTGGTAGTGTAAAGAACCATAAATTTCAAGGAAATTTTATTCTTAATTTTCATTGAAATTTTACAAGGACACAGTTTCTGACGGCACCTGATTCCGAGGCCCGGTGTTCCTGGAATCATTTTTCGAAGTTTTTCTCGGGTACGTTCAGTGAACGGACGAGTGAGTTTTTCTAAATTTTGAGCCGGTGCTCAGAATCGAATTTTGAGGGCACCGATGAAATCGCAGCGCCAGTATTTGCTTAGAAACGCCTCTTCTGGAGTTGCGTTTTCTCCGGTGTGGTTTATAAATTTTTTGGGGTTAAGTTAAAAATAAAATAAAGTGTGCAACAACTTTATTTTTATTTCACTTAAAGCCACTTGAAAGCCACTTAAAGCTGCTTAAGCTGAGTTGATGCGGATAGGGTTCTATCCAAAAATATCCTACCCTCTTGGTAGGATATTTGTGAGGTGGGGCCCGCACAAGCCCCACCGTTTCTTTTCCGCTAAGTAACTCCCCCGCAAAAACCCGTCATTATGAAATTCAACTGACGCGTTTTCTTAAATTCTGAACGCACCAATTAATTGGGCAGTTATCTTCGTTAAATTAATTCTATGAATTAATTTAATCGTTTCTTAACCTGTTTAAAATCAGTTGGCATAATAATAAAATAAGACCAATGCATGACTTCTTGAGGATTTCTCGTTGAGAGGATTTTGACAGAAATTTTGTGCCTTCGTCCTCCTTCGCGATGAATGCGAAGAACGCGAAGAACGTCGTCACCCTCGGAGATTGACGACGCTTCTTCCGAGACGTTCTTCCCTGCAACGATCTCCGATCACCAACTGCTTCAGGTAGGAGATTTCGGGTTTCTTCTTTTAAATCTCCTTGTGGGTTATAACAACATCATGGATTTAATTAATATAATTAAATCTACATGTTCTTGAACCTCGGAATTCGTTGATGCGACACCGTATTCCGCGACGACGCGACGCCCTTCTGCGACGCGACGATCACCTCCTTCCGTGACGATCAATTCCACGAAGAACGCACGCACGACGACTATGGCGAGGTAGGGGTTTGTTGTGAAATAAATTATAATTCTGTGGATGTTTCCTCATAAAATAAAGAACCTGGATCAAATGAAACATTAATTTATTAAATTGTATCTTGTTACGTTTTCATATGATAATTTATTTCTTCCTGCTTGTTATCACCTGACGCGGATGGTGCGGGCCAAACAAACACGGCCCGACAACCCTCCGCAGTTCTTCGTTGATGTGCGGATTGGCGGGTGACGACAAAACATGCCTCAGAGGTGATTCGTTGTTTCCGCAGTGAAGTACGGGATAGGGGAGGGGCTACGGCGCAGACAGAAACGAAATCGGACCACCGGAGCAACTCCGGTGGCCCGTGGAACCCACCGGCAGCGCGGGTCGCCGGAGGCCGGAGGCGGTGGCGCCCCGGCACTCCGCCAGACAGGGCCGCCGTGGATGAATCCGCGGCGGCAAGCGGACCCGCGACCGCGTGGGTCCGGCGCACACGGGACGCGACAAAGCCGCGTCCGCTGATCCAGCGCGGCCCCACGTGGGTCGCGGCTTCTCTTCCTGCGGGGACTTCACGCCCCGCGGCTCCCTTGCTCGGCCGCTCGGCCGAGCCGAGCCGACCCGCCGGCCGGGTCATGCCCAGGCCGGGCTGGGCCATGCTGAACCGGGTCAGACCCGGTCTGGTCGACCCGATTTGGGCCGACCCAGGGGGGTTGGGCCGGGTCGGTCAATGCCCACACCCCCCGTCTCCGGACGTTTTCAGTATTTTGCTCATAACCTGAGCTACGTGCTTCTGAACGACATGCCCTCAGCGGCGTTGCGATTCTTGGATCGAGACGATCGTTTCGGTATATCGCACTCAAGGTTTCAGAATACTTTGGGTTCGGCCGGGTTGGTTCGTACACAAAACCAACGGGCCTTCGGAGCAGAAACACACATATCTTGAGCTTCGGACATCCGATTTATGTGTCGTCGACTTTGATGGATTCCTCTATGTGAGACTGATATTTTGGCTTACTCCGCCTGAGGTTTGGATGCAGGTGGAGTATGGTCGGGTTTGTTTTGCCTTAAAAACCAACCGGGCCCCTGGGACGATAAAGCCAATAACTCTCAGACCGGGCGTCCGATTGATGCACCGTCTGCGATGTTGAGTTCCTGTTGATGATACGGAACTTTTGGATATATTAACTCTAGACTATGTGTCAGCTAATGTATCAGTCTCTCGGCTCATGGAGCGGACCCTCTCGAACGAGCTTGTTGTGTGCAGGAAACCTAGAGCTCGCTGCGACTGCTACTGTGACGACGACGACTGTGAAGAGATCCTCAGTGGATTCGACAGCGACGACTACACCACACAGTGATCCTTTGTGGGTTATTACTACTGATCCTGTGTGGGTCCGATCCTGTGTGGGTCAGCGCTCAGCGGTCCTGTGTGGGCTAGTGCCTACAGGTCATGTGTGGGTCTGATCCCTTGTGGGTCTTTGTGGGGGTTAGTTACCTATCGATCCTTTGTGGGTCAGATCCTCTGTGGGTCATTGCGGGGGTTAGTACCTATCGATCCTTTGTGGGTCCGACGACTTAGATGGATCAGTGATCATCTCTATCATCATTCTAAGAAGTATACATGTGTGAGCTGAAACCCTGTTTTCTTTCCTTTGTGGACTGTGTTGTGCTATCCTGTGTGGATTTATGTTTTTCTTTCCTTTGTGGAACTGTGTTGTGCTATCCTGTGTGGATTTACGTTTTTCTTTCCTGTGTGGACTGGGTTGTACTTGAGCTCAGATGTTGGAGCCGAGCGAGAATTGATGACTTAGGTATTTGTATGGGCATATACCTAAGCCGCGTCGGATGTTACTTCGTGATTGTATTTGTCCTTTGTGGTTTATCCTTTGTGGATTCTGGGAGACCTTCGGGGGTCTCAGGGTCCCTACTGAGTAGCTTATATTCACCCCTGCACGGGCTATTCCTGCACTATGTTGTGTTGGTTGCAGACGACGGACACCGCTGATCGCGGTGGAGACTCGCGGAGCAGGATGGTATATGGAGGTGGACCACTGGGCGGGGTGTACTCGGAGCGGACGGTCAGACCGAGGAGCTGTGGAGGCTATCTGTACTCCCCATTCAGGTGGGACTTCCAGAGGACGGCTCGACACTTCGGCTTTACTTTTCAGTTGTTTTTTTCCCCTTTCAGTTGTACTTTACAGTTTGGTTTGTATTTCCGGCCCCTTTACATTTCCGCACTTACTGTTGTACCAACTTTTACTTAGTGTTTACTTTTTTCCGCTTGCTTACTCTATGGTACTTTTTTACTTTACGAAGGCAATGCCTTCCCTTTTTACTGGTATTTACGCCTTGGTGCAAGTCACCAGCCCCTGGCCTATGGAAGGCGGGCTTGGGGTAGTCACAGCACGGGCCCTGAGGGCGGGTCGTGAGAAATTGGTATCAGAGGAGTTCGGTTCTACCGCGGACTCTGATCTTTTCTATGTGAAGAAATAGTGTTTAGCGTATTGGGTGTGGTTATCAGTCCAGGGAGTCCAGTGTTGGTGCGGTGGCCGACGTATTCGTACACCAGGACCCTGACTTCTGATTTCCGACTTAATGCACGAAAACATTGATTGCATGTGTGTTTCAAGTTTTCTTTGTGATTACTATATGTCAGCTCATCGGGTATACTGTTCTGACTGTGGCGCACCTATTTTATTTTCAGGATGGCCCCACGGCGGCAGCAAGCTAGGGTTCTGAGAGTCGTACGTGACGACAACCCTCCGAGCGACGAGGCCTCAGTGTAGGGCCCTTTGACAGCAGAGGCACCGGCGGTACCTCTACCCATCGAGCCCCCGATGCTTCCAGAACCAGCCGCTGATGATGCTCGTTTCCTCAGTGCACTTCATGAGTTCTAGCACCAGCGACCGCCCAGTTTCCACGGGGAGACGGACCCCCAGGCAGCCGAGGACTGGATGGAGGCAGTGGTGCGAGTTTTCCGGTTAGTGAGGACACCTGCAGACCTCATGGTGATCCTCGCTGCGAGCCTACTGCATGCGGCAACAGGAAGATGGTGGAGCTTGATGCTCCAGGTGCACGATTTCCAACTTAATGCACGAAAACATTGATTGCATGTGTGTTTCAAGTTTTCTTTGTGATTACTATATGTCAGCTCACCAGGTATATTGTTCTGACCGTGGCGCACCTGTTTCCTTTTCAGGATGGCCCCACGGTGGCAGCCAGCTAGGGTTCCGAGATTTGTACGTGACGACAACCCGCCGAGCGACGAGGCCTCGGTGCAGGACCCTTGGACAGCAGAGGCACCGGAGGTACCTCTACCCATCGAGCCCCCGATGCTTCCAGCACCAGCCGCTGACGATGCACGTCACCTCAGTGCACTACATGAGTTCCAGCGCCAGCGACTGCCCAAGTTCCGCGGGGAGAAGGACCCCTAGGCAGCCGAGGACTGGCTGCAGGCAGTGGTGCGATTTTCCGGTTAGTGAGGACACCCACAGACCTCATGGTGATCCTCGCTACGAGCCTACTGCACGCGGCAGCAGGCAGACGGTAGAGCTTGATGCTCCAGGAGCACGATGAGGCCAATCTCATTTGGACAGACATTGAGGGCCTCTTCCGCTCAGAGTTCGTCCCGGTCACCCTCCGTGCGGTGCGCATTCAGGAGCTTCTTCAACTGCGGCAGGGCAGCTTGACGGTCTCCCAGTACTCATCGAGATTCACCGATCTATCGCGCTACTTGACCAACATGGTACGGGACCCATTTTTCTGGGCTCGGACCTTTGGGAAGGGTTTGAGACATGAGATCAGGGCATCACTGGTATCCCTCAGCATTCTGACTCAGGCAGGAGTACTAGAGTGAGCCCTTTTGATCGACAGCTTCCTTGTTGAGACTTCTCCAGTGGCGAGACCTATCGTGGGGCGGCACGTAGCAGAGTCTTCCGCAGTAGGCAGTCGACGGATGACTCAGGGGTCCCGGAAGACCAAACCCTCACGTAGACGGCCTCAGGACACTGGCTCATCCATGTGGGGAACACAGCACAGAGCCAGTCTTTCGAGAGGCAGGCAGTGCTACACATGCGGCGGACAGGGTCACATGGCTCGTGACTGCCCGACCCATCGTGCCGATGAGAAGCAGACAGTTGAGGGGCCACTCAGGCAGAGGCAGAGGGTCGACCGTGGCGGTCCGCAGGGAGGAGGCGGACGAGGCAGAGGAGCTTTCCGAGCAGCAGGTGGTGGGAGACGCTTTAAGGATCTACCACCACCACCACCAGGAGGTCCATCCTGACCACAGGGAGCTGGCGGACAGAGACAGGCACAGCTCCAGGCAACGGAGGCCTATGACCACGGCGCGCCCGAGATGATTCGAGGTACTATCTGTGTCTCTTCCACCCTTGCTGCAGTTCTTATAGACACAAGAGCGATTCACTCTTTCATAGTCGCTACCATTGTTCGGAGCTTGGAGATTCCGACAGAGCCGTTGGCTCGATCCTTATGGCTAGAGACTCCTACGGGAGCAGACTCAATGATTACACACTGGTGCCGGTAGTGTGAGATTACTCTAGGAGGCGAGAGCTTCGGCTGGGATCTTCTTGTAGCAGCGTCGAGGCCTTACGACGTCATCTTGGGCATGGATTGGTTATCTATAGTCCATGCACAGATTGACTGTATTAGGCACAAGGTGCGATGTGTACGCACTGACAGGAGCAGGTTCACCCTCACCGGTGAGAAGGGTGCTTTCATAGCACAGGATGTACTTCCGCAGAGGAGAGGACAGACCATCACTCATCAGTTGGCTAGCCTCATCCTAGGAGCATTTGACGTGCGGAGTACTAGTTTTCCTACAGTGGTGGATCAGTATGCGGACGTCTTTCCCGACGACGTTCCAGGGCTACCTCCATGGAGAGAGGTAGACTTTTATGTTGACCTGTACCCCGGGATAGCCCCGATATTGACTCCAGCATATCGGATGGCCCCCGCTGAGCTTCAAGAGCTACGGGTACAGTTGGAGGACTTGCAAAGCAAGAGATTCATCCGACCTAGTGTTTCACCCTGGGCTTCCCCGATATTGTTCGCCAAGAAGGAGGATGGGAGCTTGCGACTTTTTGTTGACTATCATCGCCTGAACCAGGTGGCAGTGAGGAATAATTATCCACTACCGAGGATTGATGACCTCTTCGATTAGCTCAAGGGAGCACGATGGTTCTCGAAGATAGACCTCAGGTCAGGCTATCATCAGCTCAGAGTTCGAGACGAGGACGTGAAGAAGATGGCCTTCAGATGTCGGTATGGTCACTATGAGTTCTTGTTTATTCCATTTGGCATAACTAATGCTCCATCAGTTTTCATGGGCCTCATGAACAGGATCTTTCAGCCATACCTCGATCGATTTGTCGTGGTCTTCATCGACGACATTTTGATATACTCGATGAATGAGGAGGAGGACGCCTACCACTTTTGGGTTGTACTAGACACACTCCGAGAGCACCAGCTTTCTGGAAAGCTCTCGAAGTGTCAGTTCTGGAAACGTGAGGTCCACTTCTTAGGGCACGTCATTTCTGAGGTGGGAGTTGCGGTGGATCCCGCGAAGATCGAGGAAGTGCTATCTTGGGAGCCATCCAAGAGAGTGACGGAGGTGCGGAGTTTCTTGGGACTAGCTGGGTACTATCGAAGATTTGTGCCAGACTTCTCCAGAGTTGCGGCACCACTCTCAGATCTTACAAAGAAGGGGAAACCCTATGTGTGGTCAGGCAAATGTCAGCAGAGCTTCTAGGAGCTGAGACAGAGATTGACCAGCGTAACTATCTTTAGGTTGCCTGAGGAATGAGTAGGGTACGTCGTCTACTGCGATGCATCAGGGACTGGACTCGGATGTGTCCTGATGCAGGAGCGGGCAGTGATCACCTATGGATCACGTCAGTTAAGGCCGCATGAGCAGAACTACGCTACCCATTACCTAGAGTTAGCAGTAGTGGTCTTCGCCCTGAAGACATGGCGACACTATCTGATGGGCTAGTGCTTTACAGTCTTTTCTGACCATCAGAGTCTCAGGTACATCTTCTCTATGAAGGACCTGAACCTGAGACAGTGGTGATGGCTCGAGTTCCTCCAAGACTATGACTTTGAGATAGTCTATACTCCTAGGAAGGGGAAAGTGGAAGTCGATGCTCTCAGCCGGAGGACGGGCATTCATCTACTCGAGGAGGCGACAGAGCAGCTAGCCGCTTTGTGGATATCCTTCAGGGATAGGGATAGAGCATCCTTCCTTCAGTCTCTCACAGTCTCTCCTCCACTACTATAGCGAGTCAGAGTGTCACAGCGTGGGGACGCTGACTGTGAGATGCGGCGTGCACAGATATCCTCAGGACAGGCACCTGATGGATTCTCCTTTGGAGCAGAGCATGAAATCCTTTTCAGAGGACGTACCTTGGTACCAGTCGCGTTACGAGAGGAGGTGCTGAGAGAATTTCACACTTCTTTTTTGGCGGTACATCCTGGAGTGGCGAAGATGTACCAAGATCTCAGACGACAGCACTGGTGGCCAGGCATTAAGAAGGTTGTGGCAGAGTTCGTTTCTCGATGCCTCACCTTCCAGTAGGTGAAGGAAGAGTACCAGGTACCAGCAGGCTTGGTACAACCCTTGGAGGTCCCGGAGTGGAAGTGGGACAGGATATCTATGGACTTCGTGACTAGACTTCCATACACTTCCAGAGGTCATGACTCCATTTTGGTGATTGTCGACCGACTCACCATGTCGGATCACTTCTTACCCATTAGAGAGCAGGTCTCAGTGGAGAGCTTGGGGTGTCTCTACGTTCAGGAGATTGTACGGCTTCACGGTGTGCCATCATCTATCATCTCCGATCGAGATGCTTGATTTACTTCCCAACTTTGGAAGGGGTTTCAGGAGGCGTTCAGGACGCAGCTACGTTTGAGCACCGCCTTTCACCCTCAGACGGATGGTCAGACAGAGAGGACCATTCAGACTCTTGAGGACATGCTCCGCGCATGTGTCCTCGACATTGGTCGCAGCTGGGAGGACCACCTACCATTGGTGTAATTTGCGTACAATAACAGTTACCACTCAACCATCGGGATGACACCATAAGAGGCACTGTACGACAGACCTTGCAGATCTCCTTTGTGCTGGAAAGACCCTGGGGAGTCATCACTTGTGGGACTAGAGATGGTCCGGGCCACGACAAAGAAGGTCCAGGTCATCCAGGAGTGGATGAGGACAACTTAGAGCCAGCTGAAGTCTTATTCCGACAGGAGGCGGAGGCCACTAGAGTTCGAGGATGGCGACCATGTCTTCTTGTGTGTCTCACCTCGACGTGGATTACAGAGATTTGGTCGAGGCGGCAAGTTGTCTCCATGCTTCATCGGACCTTTCCAGGTCCTCAACAGGATTGGTGAGGTGGCTTATCGATTGGCTCTACCACCTCAGTTGCACCGGGTGCACGAAGTCTTCCACGTATCCCAGCTGAGGAGATATGTGCACGACCCGATGCACATCATTGACCATGGGGAGCTAGACGTGGATGATGGGGAGACTTTTGCGGAGGTCCTGGTGGAGATCGAGGATCGACAGCAGCGGGTCCTATATGGAAGATCGATTCCTCTTGTGCGCATCAGATGGCAGCACGGGAACCTCTAGGAAAGCACTTGGGAGTGGGAGGATCAGATGCGCGCTCAGTACCCACACTTGTTTCCCTAGCTTTTGATGTATCTTTACGGGGATGTAATGCCCTGAGGTGGGAGTGATGTAAAGACACTTAAATTTCAAGGAAATTTTTTTCTTAATTTTCTGTGGAATTTTTCAAGGACGTAGTTTTTGATGGCACCTGATTCCGAGGCCCGGTGTTCCCGGAATCATTTTTTGAAGTTTGGCTCGGGTACGTTCAGTGAACAGATGAGTGATTTTTTCTAACTTTTGAACGGGTGCTCGGAATCAAATTCTGAGGGCACCGATGGAATCCCAGCACCGATATTTTCTTAGAAACGCCTCTTCCGGAGTTGCGTTTGCTCGGGTGTGGTTTTTAAATTTTTGGTGTTAAGTTAAGAAATGAAATAAACTGTGCAACAACTTTATTTTTATTTCACTTAAAGCCACTTGAAAGCCACTTAAAGCTGCTTAAGCTGAGTTGATGCAGATAGGGTGCTATCCAAAAATATCCTACCCTCTTGGTAGGATATTTGTGAGCTGGGGCACACAGAGCCCCACCGTTTCTTTTCCACTAAGTAACGCCACCGCGAAAACTCGTCATTATGAAAGTCAACTGACGTGTTTTCTTAAATTCTTAACGCACCAATTAATTGGGCGTTTATCTTTGTTAAATTATTTCTATGAATTAATTTAATCATTTCTTAACCTATTTGCAATCAGTTGGACTAATAATAATATAAGACCAACGCATGACTTCTTGAGGATTGCTCATTGAGAGGCTTTTGACAGAAATTTTGTGCCTTCATCCTCCTTCGTGAAGAACGCGAAAAACGCGAAGAACGCGAAGAACGCCATCACCCTCGGAGATTGACGATGCTTCTTCCGAGACGTTCTTCCCCGCAACGATCTCCGATCACCAACTGCTTGAGGTAAGAGATTTCAGGTTTCTTCTTTTAAATCTCTTTGTGGGTTATAACAACATCATGGATTTAATTAATATAATTAAATCTACATGTTCTTGAACCTCGTAGTTCGTTGACGCGACACCGTATTCTGCGACGACGCGACACCCTTCCGCGATGCGACGATCACCTCCTTCCACGACGATCAATTCCGCGAAGAACGCACGCACGACGACTACGGCGAGGTAGGGGTGTGTTGTGAAATAATATATATTTCCGTGGATGTTTCCTCCTAAAACAATGAACCTGGATCAAGTTCAACTTTAATTTATTAAATTGTATCTTGTTACATTTTCATATGATTATTTATTTCTTCCCTACTGTTATCACCTAACACGGAGGGTGCGAGCCAAACAAACATGGCCCGACAACCCTCCGCAGTTCTTCGTTGATGTGCGGATTGGCGGGCGACGACAAAACATGTCGTAGAGGTGATTCGTTGTTTCCGCAGTGAAGTACAGGACCCGAGAGGAGCTACGGCGCAGATGGAAACGAAATCAGACCACCGGAGAAACTCCGGTGGCCCGCGGAACCCACCGGTGGTGCGGGTCGCCGGTGCGGCAGCGCCCCGGCGCGCAGGTCCGGTGCACGCGGGAGGCGGCAAAGCCGCGTCCCTTGATCCAGCGCGGCCCCACGTGGGCCGCAACTTCTCTTCCCACGGGGACTTCACGCCCCGCGGCTCCCTTGCTCGGCCACTCGGCCGAGCCGCGCCGACCCGCCGGCCGGGTCGCACCCAGGCCGGGCCGGGCCGCGCCGAACTTGGTTGGACCTGGACCGGGTCGGGTTGAACCGGTTCGGGCCGACCCAGGGGGGGTTGGGCCGGGTCGGTCCAGGCCCAGACCCCCCGTCTCCAGACATTTTCTGTCTTTTGCTCATAACTTCAGCTACGGTCCTCCGAACGATGCGCCGTCAGCGGGGATGCGATCGTTGGATCGAGGCGGTCGTTTTGGTATATCGCACTCAAAGTTTCGGAATACTTTGGGTTCGGCCGGGTTGGTTCGTACACGAAACCAACTGGGCCTTCAGAGCAGAAATGCTCATATCTTGAGCTTCAGACGTCTGATTGATGTTCCATCGACTTTGATGGATTCCTCTAAGTGAGACGGATCTTTTGGATTATTCCGCCCGAGGTTTGGATGCAGGTGGAGTACGGTCGGCTTGGTTTTGCCTCAAAAATCAACCGGACCCCTAGGACGAAAAAGCCAATAACTCTCAGACCGGGAGTCCGATTGACGCGCCGTCTGCGACGTTGAGTTCGTGTTGACGATACTGAACTTTTGGATACATCAACTCTGGATTATGTGTCAGTTGATGTATCAGCCTCTCGGCTCATGGAGCGGACCCTCCCGAACGAGCTTGCTGTGTGCATGAACCCTAGAGCTGGCTGCGACTGCTACTGTGATGACGACGACTATGCAGAGATCCTCAGTGGATTCAACGGCGATGACTACCGCACTCAGCGATCCTTTGTGGGTCATTGCTACCGATCCTGTGTGGGTCTGATCCTGTGTGGGTCAGCGCTCAGCGATCCTGTGTGGGCTAGTGCCTGCAGATCCTATGTGGGCCTGATCCCTTGTGGGTCTTTGTGGGGGTTAGTTACCTATCGATCCTTTGTGGGTCAGATCCTTTGTGGGTCATTGCGGGGGTTAGTACATGTTGATCCTTTGTGGGTCTGACGACTTAGATGGATCAGTGATCATCTCTATCGTCATTCAAATAAGTATACCTGTGTGAGCTGAAACTCTGTTTGCTTTCCTTTGTGGACTGTGTTGTGATATCCTGTGTGAATTTACGTTTTGCTTTCCTTTGTGGAACTGTGTTGTGTTATCCTGTGTTGATTTACATTTTGCATTCTTGTGTATATTGGGTTGTACTTGAGATCGGATGTTGGAGCCGAGTGAGAATTGATGACTTAGGTATTTGTATGGGCATATACCAAAGCCACGTCGGATGTTACTTCGTGATTGTATCTTTCCTTTGTGGTTTATCCTTTGTGGATTCTGGGAGACCTTCGTGGGTCTCGGGGTCCCTACATAGGAGCTTATACTCACCCCTGCACGGACTATGCCTGCACTACGTTGTGTTGGTTGCAGACGACGTACAGCGTTGATCACGGTGGAGTCTCGCGGAGAAGGACGGTACCTGGAGGTGGACCACTGGGCGGGGTGTACTCGGAGCGGACGGCTGGACCGAGGAGCTATGGAGGCTATCTGTACTCACCCATTAGGTGGGAATTCTTGAGGATGGCTCGACGCTATAGCTTTACTTTTCAATTGTTGTTTTCCCCTTTTAGTTGTACTTTATAGTTGGGCTTGTATTTTCGACCCCCTTTACTTTTCCGCACTTACTGTTGTACCATCTTTTACTTAGTGTTTACTTTTTTCCGTTTGCTTACTCGGTGGTGGTTTTTTACTTTAAAAAGGCAATGCCTTCCCTTTTTATCGGGATTTATGCCTTGGTGCTTGTCGCCAGCCCCTGGCCTATGGAAGGCGGGCTTGGGGAAGTCACAGCACGGGCCACGAGGATGGGTCGTGACAAGTAGAATGTAACACCCTAAGTATTTATGAACAATTTTTTTCTATAATTAATTTTAATTGATATATTAAATTATACTAAGTCAAACATTACATTCAAATGAAACCAACTTGGTTTACGCTACACGCATGAACGACTTTGTGTACGTTACACGCCAAACTATGTTTCTATGAAATGTCATTTTATAGTTATTATTATTTAAAAGAGATAATTATAACCTATCTATTTATTTTTAATATTTATTGTAATAAATACTTTTAAAACATTATTTATAATGTTTCTTTATAAATATAAAATAACGATAATAAATAATACAATTTTTAGTATGGTTTTTATATGTTTAAGAGTATTATTTTCTCAAATGAACTAATTTTCTTGTCCCTCTATGGGAAAAATTTTAATTTAATTATAGAAACATTCAGAAATTAAATTTTATAAAATAAAATTTATTTTTGAAATTATAATGTTCAAATTATATTAGATAATTTTTTTATATTTTTCTTAGAAACTTCATTTTTTTTATGAATATTGAAAAATAATGAATTTTAATTCTAAAATAAATTTTTTTTCTAACATATTTATTGATATAAATTATATATTAATTTGGTTCTAAAGTATAATTAGATCAAATATAAATAAATAAATTAAATTTATTTAATTGGAACTAATTTCACGTTGAAATTAGATATAAAAAACATAACAACCTTTTGATCATTTTTACTTTAAAAACCCACAGTGTCATCCCAACTATGGGATAAAATTTACATTTATTTCTACTGCTTATATGATTAGAATTTGAAAATATAGATTACATATTTATAATCAGAATAATATATAATTTCTAATATGATAAACATAGTTTTCTACCAAAAATATTATTGAATGTAGTTCAAATTAACTATATCGGTTAAGATTAAAATAAGTTTAATAATGAGTAATCCTTAAACATAAAATCCAAAATGAATTATCCACTTTTAAAACACCCATTTTTTCCATTATTCATCCATGAAGCTTCCGTTATATAGTATATTTGTTTTATGTAAGAACATGGGTACACATCACCTGTTAAAAAAACCATGTGAGTCCTTTTACTCCACTATATAAGTCCACCACATCCCCCCTCGTCAATCAAATAAAACCACATAGTTTTAGACATATTCTACCTAATAAAATTCCAAAAGTTCCTTCCTTTCACTTCTAATAATCCCTTTGGGTATAAACCAATCCATGGAATCCCTTTGGTGATAACCAAAAGGGGTTACCCAAAGAGGAGGTAACCTCCTCCCTTATGTTCCATTGTATTATTTTCATTCTCCACCCCTCCACTCACCTTATTACATGATTATAAAAAAAATTGTTTCCAAAATAAAATAATATTTTTTATTTCAAATGGTTCTTTCTACATGAACACACACTTATATCTAATGAGTATTGAACATAATGTTTATGTATATGGTGAAGTATCACGTCAGGAAACAACGATCGTTAGTTTTTTTCCTTTAACACCTCTCTTGGTGTGAATTATGATGGAAAATATATTTATATATAATATATAATATATTTATAATTCATTTAATCTTATTTAATTATTTTACAACACATATATTTATAATTTCCATTTTTTGTAAATACCATAATTTCGTTTGGGAAAAAGTGTATTACTGTCCCCTCAAAGTAGTGTTATTTGTTCACACAATACATGGAATGTATTAAATATTTTTTAGTGAGATTATATGAAATATATTAAATAATAAGTATAATTTAATTATATTATACACATATATAAATATATTCCATTATATTTCTTTCTTCAATATGACCATTAAATAGAAATAGTGTTAATTTGTACGTACGACCTATCAACTCCATGAACGGTGTATTCAATTTCATAGATATATATTAAATAGATTATAATAATGAAAATAAAAAGAATATAAATTATATTTATGTCATTTATTATAAACATTAAATCATTATAAATGTACAAGGACCAAAGTTGAAACAAATTATGACACATGTGAAGAACAAATTGTATATTACCATATGTGAAACCCTACCATAGAATTATAAACAAGTGGGTAATATAAAGTCAAAATAAAATGATATAAGGTATTAGATATAATAATATGGTTCCTTCATAGATTTATAATAAATATATATTTATTATAATGTAATTTTGTATGAGTTGGAAGGGAGTCAAGACACAGGCTATGGGGATTTCATCTCACATTTTATTTATGTGAGATACATTATTTATTCACCATCGAATCCTTTTGTGTGGTGAATATATTACAATGTGGATTTGTTATATTATTATTATAATTAAATTTATTTTAATTTACACATCATTTTTTTATATTTATTTCATGGGGTTTATGTTTCAAAAGTTACCAACTCAGTAAAGTAATATTGTCTCAGTTTTCCTTCTTTGAGACACATTCCATGTTAGGAACCTATATTTTTACATGAGTTGTATATAATATATTTAAAATTTTATATTATTAATATAATTATTATTATTATATTTTAGGCTTCATTTAATATCATGTGGAGTATGGTTCAATATTACCAAGTGGTAAGAGTTTATTAAAACAATCTCATCACTTTTCAAGATTGTTAATAATTATGTTCCCTTTGATGAAATATTATGAAAAATATCTCAAATACACTAATGAATTCTATTCTCCTATAGATAATCATGATATATTAATGTATTGGTACCATTTTACCACACTTTGGTATATAATGTTATGAATAAAGTGTTTTTTAATAAATCTCAACTTTACCATCTCTTTGATCAGAAATATGTGTTAATTAAAAACATATTTTCCAAAAAAAATTAATCATAAAAGGTTTTAATGTTATTCTATTATATATAAAATTAATTTATACCCATGTTTTAAAATATAGAAAACTATTTTTTAAATGAATCTTATTTTTATTTTCTGGTCGAGGAACATTTAAAAAAAATATATGGTGAAAAAGGAATGTTTGGCATGTGTGGATTTACTAGTCTTTAGAAAAATCATTACCTTGAAGATTACTTCACAATATTTCAATGTTATTTTTAAAAAAATAAAATGATTTCATAATATTCTAGAATTGTTTTAGTGTTCTTTTCAATAAAAAATCCATTCAAAAATTCATTATTGGTTTAAATAATTTTCAAGGATTATTTTATTTGTTTTCAATGTATTTTTGAAGGATTTTTGTTTCAAAAAAATTTCAAGAATTATTTATATTTATTAAAAGTATTGTAAATGAAAATGTTTTTAAAATGTTTTGAGGATAATTTTATACGTTTTCAAGGAAAATGCATTTTCAAAATAATTTCAAGACATATTTCATTGTTTTAAAAGTATTTAAATAAAATTCCAAAAGAATTTTCGGTTTATAAATCCTAAAATAATAAATTAAATTTTCCTAAAGAAAATTTTGAAATGAAATGGTAAATGATTATTTATAAGAAAAGTATTTTTGAAATGGTTTTCTGAAAATTATTTTCAATGAATGGTTATCTTCTTTTAGAAATGTTCTATGTGATCCTTCAAAATAATTTTCCCAATATGATGGCATAATTTGTTATATTTTATTCTTTACTAGGATATGATCCAAGAATACCATTCATATTCATTTTTGAATGGTTTATTTTTTGATGTTTGTGAAACCATTTCTTCTTCCATGGGTTATATTCTTTTAGATCCCATATTTTTCACATGCAATGATTCAACGAAATGAAACCAATCTATTTTACATTGGTAATGATATGTCATAATATTATGATACTCATCTAAAATCTTGGTTTATGATATGATGTATATAAGACACATCTATTTTTTGGGTCAGGATATCATCAATGTTTTATTATCTTATGGAATATAAATGAATGATTTTATTATGTGACATGTGGGGCATATATCTCTCTCCAATTAAATGGGTAAAGAAAACTGTTTTTTGAGATCAAAATTGTATATGATAGGTCATCCCAATTTTTAAACGAGAGGGTATATGGGAGGCTATCCCAAAACCAAAACAAGAGGTTACATGGGTGGAAATCCCAAGCCAAAAACAAGATGTTACACAGGAGGGGATCGTAATCCCTACGTAGGTAAAAAGGTTATTATCCAAATCCTAACAAGATATGAAGGTCTTGGTAGGTATCTTTGACATATTATTTTCTATGATTTTATGTCGACCACAAATCCCATGTTTTATTCCTACGTTATGTTTTCATGGATTATGTTATTTATTTAATTATAATTAATGTCTTATGAACTTCAATAATTTATTTCGTGATTCTTGTTTATAATCATATGATATGAAAGGTATGATCTTATGATGTTATGATCTCGTTATCTTACCCCTATTCTCAATTTTATACTTAAACATCTCTCTTATTTACCCTTGATGAGTATCTGAGATGACCCCTTTTTAAGATTTTTTTCCACGGTTATGATGATATATTTAATGTATGATATATCTAAAAGGGGGAATATTCATGGAGAACCTAGTGAGAGATAATGTTACTCTCTTATATACCAGTGTTTATGTTTCTTTTTTCCAAATCTACTAAACCAATAGGGTCTTTAGGAATCTATTTGAATAATGTCTTAAGTATTTTGAAAATGTTACGTAATGCCTCTATACATTATGACTGGGTTATTAAACATATGATGTTTTATCAGAAAATTTAATTTTATAATATTATAATTATTTTTTTATAAAATAAATATTCTTCCAATTAACAATATAAAACATGAAAAAAAATTATTTTTATTGTTAAATTATAGAAGTCTAAGTGAGATAAAATCTAATATATTTTAAAATACTTTTGGATCTTTGATAAATTAAATTATTATATATTTGAGTTACTGATTAATTGGTTAGGTTTTATTAGGATATAATTTACAATTTTTTATAATTGAGTTCCACTTAGTGGGGGAAAATACATGGTCATCACTTAAATTAACTTTTTTATAAAATTTCTTCCATAAACTAAAATGAATGGATTCATTTTATATCATTTTTGGTAAATCATCATTGATTTAGAGTTCTTTTCCCTCATTACCTATTCATATTATTTTTATGATTGATGTTTATAAATTAGTAATTACAATTATTGAATAAATATTTTCAAATTCTCATTGATATTCTTATGGTGATGATAAATTTAATGAGGTTAGAATCAATAGGAATTACATGCCAATTGATAAAGGAGGGTTTAACATGAATGGTATTTCTGAAATATAGTATAAATTGCATGAAAAATTAATATTATTATATATTTTAGATAATTATTATAGAGAAACATATTTATTTTAGGAAGAGAAATATTAAATGTATGATTAAATATATTTGAAAATATGTTATTAAAACTCGTTCATAGATTATCACTAATTAAAGGTGGATAACTATAACCTATAACATATTATTTTTCACAGATAATTAGATTTGTAAAGACCCGTAAAATTCAAGGGAAATTTTTTCTTAATTTTCTTTGAGATTTTACAAGAACGCGGTTTTGACGGCACTTGATTCCGAGGCCCAGTGTGCCTGGAATTTCTACCGAAGTTTAGCTTGGGTACGTTCAGTGAACGAACGAGCAGGATTTTCTAACTTTTGAACCGGTCCTCGGAATCAAATTCTGAGGGCATCGATGGATTCACAGCACTGGTAATTTCTTAGGAACACCGTTTCCGGAGTTGCGTTTACACAAGAGAAGTTGTTAAAAATTGTATAAGTTAAAAATAAAAATTTAGCTACAATTTGTATTTTTTCTCTCTAAGTTGTTAAAACCATTGAGTGGAAGTTGGGGGAAACCACCCAACTTCCCATGGGAGGTTATGAGGGTGGTGGGGCCCACACAAACCTCACCCCTTTATATTCCCAAAACTCCTATAACTCTCCTTTTAAATGACATGAATTAATTAAGTGGTTTAATTGAATTTTTGAATTCCAAAATTCTTAAGACTTGAGTAATAAAATAAGACTAAACACTTATTTTATTATTGTTGGGTTTTGTTGTGTTGAGTCTTTGGGAGAAAAAGAGAAATCATGAGGTTCTTCTTTCTTTGTCGAAGAACGCGTAGAACGCACCGCCACTGACGAAGAACGCTGACCTCCAACAGCGGACGACAGTGAGAGACGCCTTCCTCGGAGATCAACAAATGCCAATGACCCTCTTCTTCTGCGACACCTTCTTCTGCGACGTGAAATTCCGCGATGAACCTCCGTTTAAACTACGCTCGAGGTAGGGGATTTTATTGTTGTTATTATTTGGGATTTCTACCGTCGACGTTCCTCGTTCAATTGGACCACTTGCTATCGATTAACGGGAGGGGGCCGGACCGCACAAACATGGATGACCCTCCTCCCTTATTTCTTGTGTTGTTATGGTTCGACGGAAAGTTATGCGGTGCTGTCGCACCGCGCGGGAATGAGAGGCAAGGATGTGCAACACCATCGCGCCACGTAATTGAAAATTGAACCAAGTCGTGGCGCGTCGCGCCGCGCCGGAAAAACCCGAAGACACCGCAGCTAGAGCGGGGCCGTGACGGAGGGGCGCCGCACCGTCGCACCGCGTCGGACGAACCAAGGCCACGGCTGAGGTCGCGACGGAGCAAGGACTGGCGGCCGGTTCCGGGCCGCCGGTGTCAGATCAGGGGGACCAACCCATTCCGGTCCCGTGGAGGCAGCAGCCGGCCAGCAAGAGCAGGTTAGAAGGTCAAGGGAGGATATGGGGGTTACGACCCCTGGCTGGCCAGCAGGAGCAGTCCCCCCATCATGGGGACCGCGGTTATGAAACAGGGGGCAGACGCCCCCCCCCCCCCCATCCGCTCGGCCGAAACGGCCGAGCCACCTTGTGACCGGGCCGTGCCAGCGCGCCGGGCCGGGCCGCACCCATGCGGGTCGGACCCGGACCCGTGTCGGGTCACCCCGGTTTGGGCCGCCAGGGGGTCTCGGGCTGGGTCGGTCTGGGCCCGAAACCCCCACTTCTGGACCTCTCACGGTCTTTTGCCCATAACATGGGCTGCAGAACTCCGATCGATGCACCGTCAGCAGCGATGTGATCCTTGGATCGATTTGGTCGTTTCGATATATTACACTCAAGGTTTCGAAGTACTTTGGGTTCTACTGGGTTGGTTCGTACACAAAACCAACCGGGCCCTCGAAGCGGAAACGCTTATAACTTGAGCTCCGGACGTCTGATTGATGTGTCGTCGACTTTGTTGGATTCCTCTTAGTGAGAAGGACCTTTTGGATTACACCTCTCGAGGTTTGGACGTAGTTGGAGTATTTTTGGGTTGGTTTTGACTTAAAAACCAACCGGGCCCCTGGGACGAAAAAGGCAATAACTCTCAGACTGGGCGTCTGATTGACGTGCTGTCAATCGCGTTGAGTTCCTGTTGATGACACGGAACTTTTGGATACATCAAATCTGGACTATGAGTCAGTTGATGTATCAGACCCTCTGCTCGTGGAGTGGACCCTCCCGAACGAGCTTACTGTGTGCGGGAACCCTAAAGCTGGCTGCGACTACGACGACGATGACGACTATACAGAAATCCTCCGTGGATTCGACGACGATGACTACAACACTCAACGATCCTACATGGATCAGTGCTTCCGATCCTCTGTGGGCCAAATCATGTGTGGATCAGTGCTCAGAGGTCTTGTGTCAGCCAGCGCCTACAGATCCTGTGTGGGTCCGATCCTGTGTGGGTCATTGCGGGGGTTAGTTACCTATCGATCCTGTGTGGGTCAAATCCTGTGTGGGTCATTGCGGGGGTTAGTACCTATCGATCCTGTGTGGGTCTGACGACTTAGATGAATCAGTGGCTACATCTGATCATCTTTATCATCTTACGAAGAAGTATAGATGAGTGAGCTGAATCTTGTCTTTCAATCCTTATCTTCGATAAGATTGACTTGGTATCCTATGTGGATTACGTTATGATTTCCTGTGTGGATTGGGTTGTGATTTCCTGTGTGGACTGGGTAGTACTTGAGCTCGGGTGTTGGAGCCGAACGAGAATTGATGACTTTGGTATATGTATGGGCATATACCTAAGTAGTGTTAGATGTTACTTTGTGATTGTATCTTTCCTTTGTGGATTATCCTTTGTGGATTTTGGGAGACCTTCGGGGGTATCGGGGTCCCTACTGAGTAGCTTTTACTCACCCCTGCACGGGCTATGCCCGCACCACGTTGTGTTGGTTGCATATGACGGACAGTGCTGATCGTGGTTGAGGCTTGCGGAGCAGGTCGGTACCTGGAGGTGGAACACTGGGTGGGATGTACTCGGAGCGGATGGCTGGACCCAAGGAGCTGTGGAGGCTATCTGTACCCACCCTTCAGGTGGGAATTCCAGTGGACGGCTCGAGGATGCGGCTTTACTTTTCAGTTTATGTACTCCCTTTCTAGTTGTACTTTACTTTCAGTTTGGGTTTGTATTCTGGCCCACTTACTTTTCCTGCACTTACTTTGTGACCAGTTTTTACTTAGTGTTTACTTCTACTGCTTTCTTGCTCTATGGTGTTTGTTTACTTTACAAAGTCAATGCCTTCCCTTTTATTGGGAATTACGCCTTGGTGCTAGTCGCCAGCCCCTGGCCTATGGAAGGCGGGCTTGGGGTAGTCACGACACGGGCCCCGAGGACAAGTTGTGACAAATTGGTATCATAGGAGTTCGGTTCTACTGCAGAACTCAGGACTCTGATCTTTTTTTCTATGTGAAGCAATAGTGTAGAGAGTATTGAGTGTGGGTATCAGTCCAGGGAGTCCATTGTTGGTGCGGCGGCCGACGTATCCATACACCAGGACCCTGACTTCTGATTTCCGACTTAATGCATGAAAACATTGATTGCCTGTGTGTTTCAAGTATTTTTGCGATTACTTTATGTCAGCTTACCAGGTATACTGTATGACCGTGGTGCACCTATTTCTTTACAGATGGCCCCACGACGGCAGGCAGCTAGTGTTCCGAGCGTTGTACGTAACGACCGCCCACTGAGCGACGAGGCCTCGGTACATGGCCCTTTGACAGCAGGGGCACCGGCGGTACCTCTACCCGCTGAGCCACCGATGCTACCATCCCTAGCCATTGACGATGCACATCGACTTAGTGAACAGCACGAGTTTCAGCATCAGCGACCGCCCAGGTTCCATGGGGAGACGGACCCTTAGGCAGCCGAGGATTGGCTGGAGATAGTTGTATGAGTTTTCAGGTTAGTGAGGACACCAGCTGACGTCATGGTGATCCTCGCAGCAAGCCTCCTGCACGCGGAAACAGGTAGATGGTGGAGCTTGATGCTCCAGGTGCACAACGAGGCATCTCTCTTTTGGACAGACTTTGAGAGCCTCATCCGCTCGGAGTTCGTCCTGGCCACCCTCTGTGCGGTGTGCCTTTAAGAGCTACTACAGCTGTGGTAGGGAAGCTTGACGGTCGCCCAGTACTCAGAAAGATTTACCGACCTCTCACGCTGTTTTACGGACACGGTATAAGACCCATTCTTCCGGGCCCGGACTTTCGACCAGGGACTGAGGCATGAGATATTGGCATCGACGATCGCCCTTAGCATTCTAACATAGGCAGGGGTACTGGAGTGAGCCCTTCTCATCGAGAGCATTATTGCTGAGTCTACACCAGCGGAGAGACCTACCGCAGGGCGGAACATGGAGGATTCTTCTACAGCCAACAGTAGACAAATGTTGCAAAGGTCCAAGTGGACCAGGCCATCAGGCAGACGACCTCAGGATACTGGTTCGGAGGTGCGGGGCACACGTAGCAGAAACAATCTTATGAGTGGAAGACAGTGTTACGCATGCGGCGGGCAGGGCCACATGGCTCATGACTGCCTGACCCGCCATACAGAGGGGCATCAGATGGTTTAGGAACCACCCAGGTAGAGGCAGAGTTTTGACCGTGGCGGTCCGCAGGGAGTAGGTGGATGAGGCTGAGGAGCTGGTCGAGCGGCAGGTGGTGGACGACGTTTTGAGGCTCTACCACCACCACCACTAAGAGGACCACCCCGACCTCAGGGGAGATCACAACTTCAGGTAGCTAAATCTTACGATCATGGAGCTCTGGAAGTGGGTGGACAAGTGTGGGACTAGCTCTTGGCATAGAAGCCTTTGCCCATAATGCCTCTAGCTTCGTTGTTTGTGTCGCCTTGTGTCCTTGTACTTTGAGTTGAAGTAATAAAAGACGCTTGAAATATTGATGTTTGCTTCCTTTTCTTTTGTATGTTAATACTAAGATGTTCCAGTTAAAAACTGTTGACTTGACCCTCAATTGTGAGATTCTTACTGGAGGAGACCCAGTGACAACACAATGATGCCGACAGTGTGACTCAACCCTTGGAGGTGAGAGTAATGGTTGGATCTCTTGGTAGAAGCATCGAGGCCTTACGACGTCATCCATGGAATGAATTAACAGATCATGATGGGATTGACTGTATTAGGCAAGGAACGTGGTTCATCCAGGGGATGAGACCAGATTTCTCTTTTCAGCAAAGGAGAAATCTATGCAGTTTTGCAGAACGTTAAGGAAGAAGGGGAAACCCTTCGTGTGGTCAGATAGATGTCAGTAGAGCTTCCAGGAGCTGAGACAGAGTTTGACCAGTGCTCATATATTGAGGTTGCTGGAGGAGGGAGTAGGGTATGTAGTCTACTATGATGCATCAGGGACCAGACTCGGATGTTTCCTGATGCAGGAGCGGGCCGTGATCACCTATGGATCACGTTAGTTGAGATAGAATGAGCAGAACTATGCTAACCATGACCTGGAGTTAGCAGCAGTGGTCCTCGCTCTGAAGATGTGGAGACACTATCTGATGGGCGAGCGCTTTACAGTCTATTCTGACCATCAGAGTCTCAGGTACATCTTCTCGCAGAAGGACATGAATCTAAGATAGTGACGATGGCTCGAGTTCTTCTAGGACTATGACTTTGAGATAGTCTATACTCCTAGAAAGGGGAACGTGGTAGCCAATGCTCTCAGTAGGAGGATGGGAATTCAGCTACTTGGGGAGGCGATAGAGCATCTAGCCACTTTGCAGATATCCTTCATGGATAGAGATAGAGCAGCCTTTCTTTAGTCACTCACAGTCACTCCTCCACTACTGCAGCAGGTTAGAGAGGCATAGTGTGGGGACGCCGACTATGAGACGCGGCGTGCGCAGATATCCTCAGGACCGACACCTGATGGTTTCCCTTTAAGAGGAGAGCACGATGTCCTTTTCATAGGACGTACCTTGGTACCATTTGCTTTACGGGAGGATGTGCTGAGAGAGTTTCACACATTCCCTTTGGTGGTATATCCTGGAGTGGTGAAGATGTACCAGGATCTTTGATGACAAAACTAGTGGTCGGGCATGAAGAAGGTTGTGGCAGAGTTCGTTTTTCGATGCCTCACCTGCCTACAGGTGAAGGAAGAGCACCAGGTACCAGTAGGCTTGGTACATCCCTTGGAGGTCCCGGAGTGGAAGTGGGATGGCATATCTATGGACTTCGTGACTGGACTTTCACGTACTTCCAGAGGTCATGACTCCATTTGGGTGATTGTCGACCAACTCACTAAGTTGGCTATATGGTGTGCCATTATCTATCTTCTCTGGTCGAGATGCTCGCTTTACTTCCCGACTTTGGAAGGGGTTTTAGGAGGCATTTGGGAAACATCTACGTCTGAGTACCGCCTTTCACCCTCAGATAGATGGTTAGATGGAGAGGACTATTCAGACTCTCGAGGACATGCTCCGCGCATGCGTACTCGACTTTGGTCGTAGATGGGAGGACCACTTACCCTTGGTGGAGTTCGCGTACAACAACAGCTACCACTCCACCATAGGGATGGCACCATACGAGGCATTTTACAGCCGACCTTGCAGATCACCTCTGTGCTGGACAGACCCTGTGGAGTTAGCACTTGTGGGACCAGAGAAGTTCTAGGTCATCCAGGAGCGGATGAGGATATCACAGAGCTAGAAGAATTCTTATGCTGACAGGAGGCGGAGGCCACTTGTGTTCGAGGATGGTGACCACGTCTTCTTGCGGGTCTCACCTCGACGTGGATTGTGGAGATTTGGCAGAGGCGAAAAGTTGTCTCCATGCTTCATCGGACCATTCCAGGTCCTCAACAGTTTTGGTGAGGTGGATTATCGCCTGGCTCTACCACCTTAGTTGCACAGGGTGCACGATGTTTTCCACGTGTCCCTGCTGAGGAGATACGTGCACGACCAGATGCATATCATTGACCATGGGGAGATGGAAATTGATGATGGGGCGACTTTTGCGGAGGTCTCGGTGGAGATTGAGGATTGACAGGAGTGGTTCCTACGTGGAAGGTCGATTCCTCTAGTGCGCATTAGATGGAAGCACGAGAACCTCCAGGAAACAACTTGGGAGTGGGAGGCTCAGATGCGTGCAAAGTACCCACATTTGTTCCCCTAGTTTATGATGTATCATTACGGGAAAGTAAATCTATAAGGTGGGAGTAATGTAATGACCCGTAAAATTCAAGGGAAATTTTTTCTTAATTTTCTTTGGGATTTAACAAGAAAGAGGTTTTCTATCAGAAGTTTAGCACGAGTACGTTCAGTGAACGAACGAGCGATATTTTCTAACTTTTGAACCGGTTCTTGGAATCGAATTCCGAGGGCATCGATGGATTCGCATTGCCGGTAATTACTTAGGAAAACCTTTTTCAGAGTGGCATTTACACGGGATAAGTTGTTAAAAATTGTGGAAGTTAAAAATAAAAATTTAGCAACAATTTTTATTTTTTCTTTCTAAGTTGCTAAAACCTTTGAGTGCAAGTTGGGGGACACCGCCCAACTTCCCATGGGAGGTTATGAGGGTGGTGGGGCCCATACGAACCCCACCCCTTCATATTCCCTAAACTCTTATAACTCTCCTTTTAAATGACATGAATTAATTAAGTGGTTTAATTGAATGTATGAATTTCAAAATTCTTAAGACTTGAGTAATAAAATAAGACTAAACACTTATTTAATTATTGTTGTGTTTTTTTGTGTTTAGACTTTGGGAGAAAAAGAGAAGTCTTGAGGTTCTTCGTTCTTCGTCAAAGAATGCGAAGAACGCAGCACCGCAGACGAAGAACACCGACCTCTGACGGCGGACGACGGCGAGAGACACCTTACTAGGAGATCAACAAACACCAACGACCCTCTTCTTCCGCGACACCTTCTTCCGCAACATGCAATTCCATGATGAACCTCCATTTAAACTATGCTCGAGGTAGGGTATTTTATTGTTGTTATTATTCGTGATTTCTACTGTCGTTGTTCCTCGTTCAATTGGACTGCTTTCTATCGATTAACGGGAGGAGGCCGGACCGCACAAACACGACCGACCCTCCTCCCTTATTTCTTGTATTGTTACGGTTCGATGGAAAGTGACGGTGTGTCGTCGCACCACGCGGGAATGAGCGGTAAGGATGCGTGGCACCATCGCGCCGCACAATTAAAAATCGAACCAAGCCGCGGCGCATCGCACCCCGTCCGAAAAACCCGAAGACACCGAGGACAAATCGGGGCCGCGGCAGAGGGGCACGGCGCCGTCGTGCCACGCCGGATGAACCAAGCCCGCGGATGAGGCCCTGGCGGAGCAAGGACCGGCGGCCTGTTCCAGGCCGCCAAAGTCGGAGCAGGGGGACCGGCCCATGCTGGTCTCATGGCTGTAGCAGCCGGTCTGCCAGAGCGGGCTGGCCGGTCAAGGGAAGAGCCAGGGGTTACGACCCCCGGCTGGACAGCAGGAGTCCCCCCCCCATCATGGGGGCCGTGGTTACGAAATAGGGGGGCATGCCCCCCCCCCCATTCACTCGGCCAAAACGGCCGAGCCACCTGGAGACAGGGTCGCGCCAGCCGGGCGAAGTTGCGCCCAAGCAGGATGGGCTGGGCCGCACCCAAGCGGGTTTGACCCAGATCTGGGTCAGGTCGATCCGGTTCGGGTCAACCCAGGGGGTCTCGAGTCGGGTCGGTCTGGGCCCGAAATCCCCACTTCCGGACCTCTCACGGTCTTTTGCCCATAACTTGGGCTGCGGACCTCCGATCGATGCACCATTAGCGGCGATGTGATCCTTGGATCGAGACGGTCGTTTAGATATATTACAGTCAAGGTTTCAGAGTACGTTGGGTTCGGCCGGGTTGGTTCGTACACAAAACCAACCGGGCCCTCGGAGCGGAAACCCTTATAACTTGAGCTCCGGACGTCCGATTGACGTTCTGTTGACTTTGTTGGATTCCTCTTTGTGATACGGACCTTTTGACTTACTCCGCTCGAGGTTTGGATGTAGTTGGATTACGGTCAAGTTGGTTTTGACTTAAAAACCAACCGGGCCCCTGGGGCAAAAAAGCCAATAACTCTCAGACCGGGCGTCTGATCGACGCACCGTCTGTCACGTTGAGTTCCTGTTGACGATACCGAACATTTGGATACATCAACTCCAGAAAATGAGTCAGTTGATGTATCTTCCCCTCAGCTCCTGGAGAGGACCCTCCCGAACGAGCTTGCTGTGTGCGGGAACCCTAGAGCTGGCTGCGACTACAGCACTCAGCGATCCTACGTGGATCAGTGCTACCGATCCTTTGTGGGTCAGCCCTCAGTGGTTCTTTGTGGGCCAGCGCCTACAGATCCTGTGTGGGTCAAATCCTGTGTGGGTCATTGCGGGGGTTAGTACCTATTGATCATGTGTGGGTCCGACGACTTAGATGAATCAGTGGCTACATCTGATCGTCTTTATCGTCTTACGAAGAAGTATACCTGTGTGAGTTGAATCTTGACATTCAATCCTTATCTTTGATAAGATTGACTTGATATCCTGTGTAGATTACGTTATGCTTTCTTGTTTGGATTGGGTTGTGATTTCCTGTGTGGACAGGGTTGTACTTGAGCATGGATGTTGGAGCTGAACAAGAAGTGATGACTTGGGTATATGTATGGGCATATACCTAAGTAGTGTCAGATGTTACTTCATGATTGTATCTTTTTTTTTATTATACTTTGTGGATTATGGGAGACCTTCAGGGGTCTCGGGGTCCCTACTGAGTAGCTTATACTCACCCCTGCATGGGCTATGCCCGCACCACGTTGTGTTGGTTGCAGACGACGGACATGGCTGATTGTGGTTGAGGCCTGCGGAGCAGGTCGGTACCTGGAGGTGGACCACTGGGTGGGACATACTCGGAGCGGATGACTGTACCCGAGGAGCTGTGGAGGTTATCTGTACCCACCCGTCAGGTGGGACTTCTAGTGGACGGCTCGAGGCTGCGGCTTTACTTTTCAGTTTTTGTACTCCCTTTCCAGTTGTACTTTACTTTCAGTTTGGGTTTGTATTCTGGCCCACTTACTTTTCCCGCACATACTTTGTACCCAGTTTTTACTTAGTGTTTACTTCTACTACTTTCTTTCTCTATGGTGTTTGTTTACTTTACAAAGTAAATTACTTCCCTTTTATCGGGAATTATGCCTTTGTGCTAGTCGCCAGCCCCTGGCCTATGGAAGGCAGGCCTGGGGTAGTCACGACACGAGCCCCGAGGACGGGTCGTGACAAGATAGGGCACCCTCTTTTGTTCTTTGGTTCATGAAACTATATTTTAAATTCACCCAAGCTATTATTTTGGATCCTTTAATTCAAATATTTTTCGATAATTTTCAATATAATTTTTATACGGATATTAAGACTATAAATAAAGGGATGTATTAGTGTTAATAGGATCTACTAAAGGGTATTAATAAATAACAAATTACCAAAATTATTCATTTTTATTCATTTTTATATTTACATGAAAGGAGGTGAGGAGTAACTTTGGGGGAAGAACATATTTTAAACAATCTAATTTTTAGTTTAAAGAATCATGAAATGAAATATCCTCTTTGATCGTGTTGTATAAATGAGATATGTAGCATTAGAAACACCATAAGCATAGATCCTATAGTAATATTACATTATTGGTATTATGTAAAAGTGTATAGTGGGTAAACCAGTTTAGTATTCTTGTAATGATATATACATACATAAAACACATTTCAAAACATAAAACTCAACTTGAACTTATTTCATGAACATAATTATCCCTTACATTATATCCCATAAAAATTACACATAGCCATAACCTACATTTCCTAGGAAAATGATATAAAATAAGGGTGATCTTCGATACTTATTATGGAGTAGTATATGGTGGAATCTGGAATAATATTATAAAGTATTAAGTGGTATGTAAAGAATCACTAAACAATATAAAGATAAAATCAATTGAAACTGATGAAATTATATATCCATGAAAATAAATGAAAACATGGATTACAATAATCATTGATCAAATTATAATGTAATTAATACTATTAAACATCAAAAAATATTTGATAAGTCTTTTTTCCAAGACACTTTCATATCATGGGAAAAGGTATACACCAAACCCCACATGTTTTGTCTCGCGAGACTTGTCAATTCATTAAGGGGATATATAATTATGATCCCTTCCCATCACTTGATTAATTCCAATGAATTCACCATAAGATTTATCAATAACACCCATTTCATTACTTGAGGAAACTCTTGATTAGTAAAACATGGAATATATATTGTGAAATATAGACATAAAATACTCCACCATTCGGTAAAATATATCGATGTTAGGAGAACATCCCTTAGTCGACATGAAATTCATGGGGCATCATAAAAGTAATTAGTAGTACCCTTATGAAATAAATATTGGGGTGACAATACGTCCAATGTGATGGGTTATCCATTTAATATTGTAATGGTGTTTAATAGTTTTCATTGGTATGAAACCATGTAAATGGTTGAAAAAATTCTTCATCGTGGTTCATAAAGAGTGTGAATATTCTAAACCATATTCCCTAGGAGTTTCCCCCAAGTTGTGTAGTCTTAATCCCACTCAAAATGTATCAGGTTCATTTTTAAGTCAATCCTCAATAATCCATTTAATTTAGATTATCATTTGGTAAATCTCTACCAAAAATGAATTAACATTACAGTATCTAGACATGGATTTATTTTTTATGAAATTACACAAACATTTAGTTTACCAGAACATAGGATATTTTTTACAATATGGGAAATGTAACAATTGAATTAATATAATTTGAGACAGGGATAAAAATATAGATATGTAACCCTCTAAAATTTAATTATAAACACTAAAAAAATTCTTCTATAGAAATTTATGAACCCCAAAAAATAGAATAATTGGTGAATATAACATTATTATGAAAGAATGAAAAATAAAATGAAAAAACCCCACATATGGATTATGGAGAAATTTAATCATAACCTCATGAAATAGGGGGATTAAACATTATCTTTAGATACCATGAATAAATTAATTTCATATTATAAAACCAAAAATAGGTAGTATATAATCCACATAAAGTAAATTTGGTGCAATATACAAAATATGTCTGAATGAAAATAATTTGAGATGGAAAATCCTTACCACTTTCCTTGAAATCAATGAAAATACTTCGAACTATTGTATCATAAATAAATAAATATATATATATATATATATATATATTACTTAATTCATAACCATAATCATTTCCATTTCCATTAATACTATTCATAGATAGTCATTCTCTACATGAATTATTCTAATTTCCCATGTTAGGGTTTATTGTTTTCATCATTTGTAATAGATTCATAATAGTCATGTTTATATTGATGATTATTTAAAATTATATTATTATTTGGAAAATAAAGTTACTAATATATATGTTTCTAATAATATATGGTGTTTTAAATTAATTTCAATAGTTTTTTATACCTTATATTTGAAGGCGGAGTCAATAATATGCATGTTTTTGTGATTTTTGATGGACATAAGGTGTTTCCAAAATTAATAAATTATATATTGATATAATATATCTAAAAACAAAAAAAAAATTATTTAAAAATTTATGTCATATTATATTGTTAAATATGTTTTCATTTTCAAACATGATATAAATTCGTAGTAGCGTTCAACAATGTGGTTTAAATCAGCCCCAAAATGAACACACCCTTATTAAGTAAATGATTATGAGGTGGTTTTGTTGTAATATCCTTATACCAGAAGCATAATTAACATAATTTTTTCTTATTATTTTGAGATATCAAAATTATGAGTAATTATAAGAAAATGTAATAGATATGAAAACATTACATAATTTGGACAAAAAAGATTCCTCTTATTAGGCTTATTTTAAAATATTAAAATATTAATGATAATCTATTTTTTATATCATTAACAAGATCTCAAAATTTTTATAATATAAAAATATTTATATCAAAAATATTATATTTATACGTTAATCATAACTATTAATCGATCCTTATAAGGCCATGATAGAATAAAAACACATTTTATTATGGATGAAATAATCCGCACAACACAGAAACAAATTTTTTTCTTAATGAATAAGATATATGAATAAAAAATGATAAGAATATTAATATAGATACATTATTGTTTATAAAGTATACTAATATAATTTTATTAGTGTGTATAAAATAAATTTTAATGAATAAAATTAAGAAGAAAAACAAAGTAGTTGATAATACTCACAACATAGATATGAATTTTTCTTGAATGTATCCTTGGAAACGAAAGGATTATGATAAATATGAGTTATAAGGGGATAATTTTAATTTCATAGGGTTATAGGGATACTAAAATTGTTTATTTTTTTGAATATATTCAAATGATGGTTGAGTCTGGATGAGGTGAAGATGTTACCCATTTAAAAGTGAAGGGAAAGGTAGTTTTGGGAGTAACCCTTACTTTTTCAATAATATAATTTTACTATTGAAGTTTCAAAGAATAAATAATGAAAAAAGTGTAGGGGTAAAATTTATTGAATGATAAAAATATCATCCTTTCAATTAATGGAATATTTTTTTAAAATATTTTATGGACTTTTACAATAGGTTAAATTCAATTTACCCCTTTTACATTTACCATGATAATAAATTTATATCCATAACAATTAAATTTAATGGAAATTATTAATATTTAAATTTTAACCTAATTTTATAATACTATTTTTAAATTTAAATATCATCTAATTAAATTAAATTTCTTAATCCATGAAAATTTAATTTGAAAATAATTACACATAATCATATAAAAATTATTTTTAGATAAATGGTTTTTTAAGATTGACATTTATATATAAGACAAAATTATTTTGTATAGCCATTTTAATGAAATAAATTTCTTTATTTTGAAAAATAATATTTATGAGTCTAATAATTCAATTCAAAACCTAATATTCTTTTAATATATTTTATTTAAATAAAATATCAATAGTAGTTTTTTATTAAAGTGATCTAAATTAGTTCAAAAAACATTGGGAATGTGGTTTATAATGTCAAAGAAAATTTAAGCATGAATATTTATATTCATGAAATTCATATTTAATTACATAAAATGTTTTTCAAACTTATAGGAAATTATTATATAATAGTAAACTCATTCAAATTAAAAGATTTTTGAAAACTATAATTTTTTACTAAAATGTGGCCTTTTCAGAATAAGCTCAAAAAATCATAATAAGATAACTTAGATGTAATGAATTCAAAAATGAATTTACTTTGGTCAATTTAAAATTAATAAATTAATATATTAAATAAATTCATGAACAAAGTCTCTTCAAAGAGGATATTGTGTGGTAGTTTATGGTTTGATGTTTAACTACAATAGTAGAGTATAAGATGTAACATTCTCTCACCCCAATAAAATAAATTCACCCACAAAATTGGGGAATATATAATCTATTAAATAAATTTATATTATAAATACTTATATTCACTTTCTTTTATTCGGTTTAATGTTCTAGTTTTTGATTTATCCAAACTAATTTCAACAAGTGATTTTTCCGATTCTATAGTTCTTGCTCTTGGCTGTCAAGAATTTGGAAAGGATCTTAATTATAAGACAAGTCAAGATCCAAATATATTCGCACATATGAGAGAACATGAAATTTATTCTATATTTATTTTCATAGCGAGGAAACAAGGAATATATCATATACTTCTGTAAGGTTGGGAAGAATTACCAATAGGTAAGTTATAATGAAAATTTATTCTAGTATTTCAAAAGGAACAATGTTACTATGGATTAACATACCATTTTATCCAAATATTTCAACTCTATTCAATGGTGAAAACATCACAAATACACGATCCCTAACATAAATTTACAAGTCTGACATTTCATTATCTGCAAATATCTTTTTCCATATTTAGAATGGTTTATGTGCTCATGAATAGTTCATATCTTCTCTGTAATATTCTCTATAAACGTTGAACTAAGTAAATTATATTCTCTAACTACTTATGAATAGTTTGGAGAATGAAACCACTTTCTTGACATTTATTTGGCATGGTTCCTTCTATTTTACATAACTGATGTTATTATTTTTTTAAATTTCCAACAAAGGTAGATTCTGATCTCACAAACCCTATATGTTAATAGAATATGATCTCAGTATACTTAAAAAGTCTAGATATTACTTTCAAACTACCCATTAGTATCATAATGGAAGGTTGTGCTTAAATGTATCTTATTGTTGAGATCATGTTTAAGTCTCTTCCATAATTTCAATGTGATTTGTGTGTCACAGACTTATACAATAGGATTATAGTGCTCCATAAAACCTTAATATTTTATTAATATAATATTGGGGAAGGAACTAAAGAGGTAGATATTATCTTATTATTAAGAAATGATCAAACAATTTTGACGATAAATGATGATCCATATAGAATTTTTCATTCTTTTATTATTTTTTTGACTAATGAAAAAATATATTTTAACATTGTGACACTAATATATATTTATAAGAATATATTACATGACTTCTTATGATGTTGTCTTTTATATTTTACATACTGGAATATAAACCATTTTAACACATAGTCTGAATTTTCTAACATCATACAAAAATGAATTGTTTTCTCTTAAATCACTATACATCATTGAGATATCAGGGTGTATAGTGAAATTTTAGCTTTGTAATTTATCTATCAATTACCATTTTAACTCTGGTATGGATGGAACCCAAAACATCTTCCAAAACTACAACACTCAATCTCTTATATATTAATTTTTTTCATCTAAAAAGTTACTACTATAATCTTCCTTTACAAGTTCTCATTATCATATCAGTAACTATAATACTTATTTTAGTAAGGATGGTTTAGCAATTTATTAAAAAAATCAATTATGGATCCTCATTCCTAGGAAGCACCATATATGTATTATCTACATATCTATATATGGGATCCTTATTATACCTTTTCATGCCCATAACATAATGGTCTCTCCTAATCAATGTGTCATCCACCTTGTTTTCCTTCCTTGGGTGGTAGTGTATCGACAAATCATAGTCCTTGATTAGTTCGAACTATCGTATTTTCCTCTTGCTGAGATCCTTATAATAGAATATATACTTCAAACTCTTTTGGTCCATATATTTTTAACATATTTCAACATATAGGTATTACCTCCATATTTTCATTGAAAATACTATAGATATATGATGAAAGTCTTGATTTGGATATTTATGCTCAAGGATTTTGAACTTCCTTGATGCATAACAAACCACTCTATTATTTTGTTTAAGGTAATAACCATATCCTTTCTTTGATGCGTCACAATAAATTATAAATAATTACTTATATGATGGTAAAGTTAATAACTATTAATTAATTATTATCCTCTTTATTTCCTCAAAAATTGATACACATTCCCTTTAACAAGTGAATTTAATCCATTTACATGTTAACATGGTCAAAAGGTTGACCAATCAAGAAAAATATTGAACAGACCACCAATTGTAACCTGCTAAACCATTAAAACAATGAATATCAATTATTTTCATTGATGTAGGTAAATTTTTGAATAAATATGTCATTAGAGGTTCAATAGATATTCCATCACTGGACACAATATGGACATGAAAAGAAACTTCATACAACTAAAATTCACGGTTCATGTACTTATAATATAATTCATTTTTTCATAAGGGTCTCCAAAATTATTATAAGATGAATCTCACACAATTTTTAGTTGTTAGAGTATGTCAACATATCATCAATAAATACAAAAAAATTATCAAGAAAATCATTGAATTACTTATTCATCTAATCTATATATATAGAATGTGAATTAGTAAATCCAATGTTTTGTGGAAAACTAATAATTTTAATTCTTTGTTAAAAATTATATCATCTGTATATCATCCATTTTTAATCATATATGATGATGAACAGTGAAAAGATGGATATTTGAAAATAATTTCACTCCTTGAAGTTGATCAAATAATTCATTATTACATAAAAAAGATACTTATTCCTTATCATGGTGGAATTGATCTCTCTATAATCAATGCACAATCTCTTGAGCCTGCCCATGTTTTTCATGAAAAAATAGTGTCACCCCATAATCAATCATTTCAGAGTATAACCATCTTAACACTCAACTCCTACAATCATTTATTCAACTCCACCAACTCCACTGGTTCCATTATGTAAGGAGTTTTATTTATTGGAATATCATCAGGATTGTGTTTAATAAAAAACACAAAGTCACATTCTACTGGATGAATAGGTAATTATTATAAAAAAACATCAAAGAATTATGACACCATAGGTAGATCTTATATTCATATGACATCCTCCTAATCCATATATCACACTTGATCTTCAAATCAATCCATAATATCTTTAATTTGTGCTATAAGGTGAGGATATTGACATGATTTTTATTATTAATTTTACACTCTAAATAAAATATATCCCACTTCACCTTCATGAATTATAATCTCCTTATCTTGGATATAAATGATTACATTATTCCATAAAATAAAATCCGTTCCAAGGATCATATTAATGTAAACCATAAATATGATAACTAAATATATAAAATTAGGAAATACATTTAATTATAATTTTAAATTTCAAAAATATATTTTTTCTAAATGAATCCCACTTGGTGACGTGATTGATAAATCTCTTATTGTGGTTCTAGGGAATAATTTAATGCTTTTAGAAAAAACAAATGATGTAAATGAGTTTGAAGATATTTATTCAAGTAAAACATTGTCTAACTTTGATATAATGATCAAATTACTCCAACTATATCATTAAGAACTTTGAAATTAGTTTTCATTGTCAGTGAAGAATTATTTTTCCGTCTTTGTCTTTTTTGAGAATATTTTCCATGATGTGTGGGGAATTTGTTCAATAATGTCTCTTATCTATACATTTAAAACATCATACATTAATTTCCTATTACTTTACCTTTAATTGGTTAGAATGGTGAAATTTTTATTCAAAATTGTAATAAACTCTTATCCCATTCCAAAAATCCCGAAGGAGTTTCATTCCACAGTTATCACATGTGGAAAATCTCATCCTTCCTTTCTTCTCTTTAGATGTATTTTACCTCACATGATCTTCAATCAACCACTTATCTCCTGATTTCACTTGAATAAATACTTCCATAGAATTAATTTTCTATCTTAATTTTCTTTGAGACCATATACACATATGATGAAAAGGAATAAGAGACAAACTCCCTTTGAAGGTCCAGTTTTAACCCATCAATGAAAGAATAAATATTTCATTCTAGTCTATATACATAGTATGTATAATTCCTAGCTAACATAATATTGTTAGCCTCATATTTAACATCAATTTATTCCATATATTGTCTAATATAGAGTAACCACCTTTCTATTTTGATTATTTATTCTTGAAATATTTATTTTTCATGAAACACCTCGTTAAAAGATTCCCATTATATGAACTTGATCCCATATTAATCTTAAGTGTTTCTAAATATTGTCCACTATTGCTCTACCCCTCCCTTTAGATGATATACCACCATGATGAATTTTTCATTTTCACTACTTCCCAATGTAATAATGATCTTCTCTAGGGAATCAATCCATTATTCACCTACTAATGGATTAGTAGTTCCACTAAACATTTAATGATGTATTCACAAGAAACAATCTAACATAGTTACAACATATTGTGGATTAGTATATCATTCTATGTGTGAAGGATTAATTTTCATTACCTAGTTAAACATCCCAAATATGGTTACGAACTATTTACCTGTAACCCTAGTTTCATTACCTTATTCTGGGGTAATATCTTTACATTGACTATTGGTACTGATATGATTCCTATTACTCCAATTACTCTCTATATTTCAACAATGAAATAAAAATAATTATCTTATGATATAGAATTTTAGAATAAAAATATTACAATTTTTATAGACTGTTCCCTTGAAATCATGAGGTCTTTCCAAAAAAACTTTTGCAATATAACAAGGTTCCTCTAAATATTATCCTCATGGATGAAACTAAACATTTATTTAAATCATATATAATGTTATGAAATCTAGAAACAAGAATAAGGTAGTTAAATTACATTATTTGTATAAAGTACAAGAGTTCCTAAAGTATTGACTATTTTAGTAGTCTAAGAAGACCAGATACTTACATATAATATATTTTAAAACATATCATTAAAAAAATATATTATGAGAACATGAAAATACTTTACATCATATCCCTGAAAATTACACATAATTATCGTCTAAGATTTCATGAGAATGGAAATAAATTAAGTGTGGTATTATATACTCATTAAGGAGTAATATATAACCAAATTATATATAACATGAAATTGGTATAACTGATATGGAAAGAATAAATAAACAACATGAATCATTAAAAAACTGAAACTCATGGAAGTATATATCAATGAAAATAAACGAAAACATTGATACTAATGCACATTTATCTGATACTGATGGAATTCATAATACCATAATAAAAAAATATCAAGTACTTATGCTAAGACACCATAATATCATAGGAAAAGGTGTACACCAAAACCCAACATGTTTTTTATCATGAGAACATTCAATTCATCAATCATATATATATTTTTAGACCCCCCACATAGACATATTAAGTCCAATTCATTCACTATAATTTTCATTAATAAATTTCATAATATTCCCTAAGTAATATCTTTCTAAATAAAACATGTCTATCAATATATTCATAATCATGGAAAACAAATAATTACTTATTCAATTGAAAAATATGGATATCTAGTATAAAATCATTTAACCAAATTAGAATCCATGAGGTATCATTAGAGTAATATTCAGTGACCTTATCAAATAAATATATGGGAGAGGGTATGTCTAATGTGATGGGTTTTTTAGGTAAGATAGTAATTGTGTTCCGTAGATTTCATTGGTAGGAGACCAAGGAAATTTAATGAAAAATTACTCATCATGATTCATTAAGATCATGTGAATATTATAAAGCATATCTCCTTGTAGTGTCTCACTAGGTGTGCAGTCTCTGTCCCACTCAAAATGCATCATGGTGATGACTGATTCAATTCTTAACCAACCCTTTCAAGGGTGATTACCCCTAGGTGCATCTATCCTATATCCATATCCACATTCTATTTTCTAGAAAAAAATTTTATTTTCTCTGAAACTAAACACACTTTTACTTTACCAAAACATAGGATGGGGTTTCCACTGTGGAAAAGGTAACTATTGAATCAAAATAATATGAGAGATGGAAATAATATAAATAATTGTTCCATTAAATTTCATAAATTTCATTGAAAACATTCTACCATATAAATGTATGCATACCCAAAAATAGAATCGGTGGTAATTATAACAAGAGTCCTATAAAATGAAAATTGAGATGAAAATCCCCACTTCGGATTGGATTAAAATTATTTTATAACCTCTATAAATATATGGATTAAAATTGATATTCAAATACAATGAATAAAGTAATTTCATTATATAACATCACAAACAGTTAGTATATATTCCACGTAGAGGAAATTAGGTGAATAATAATAAAAATATGTCACAAATAGAGTTATTTGATAAGGAAAACACTTACCCATTATCCTAGATTCCATGAATATACATTTAAATAATTTATCATAAATATAGATATCATAATCACTTAATTTATAACCTTACTCATATCTATCTTCATTTATAATATTCATAAATATTCATTCGATTTGGTTAGAGTGGAAAACTCAAGAGGAAGGGGTGAATGTAGTTTCGAATTCATTTTTTTGTTAAAATGAATTTAAACTAAATCCCCTTAATTATTGAAATATATAACTGTTAACTGAAATAGTATAAGAACATAATTTGATCTTTTCAAAATGATTCTTAAAATTTCAATAAAAAATTATTTAAAACATGTTTAAAATTATTTTAAAGTTTGAAACCATTTTACTTGAGAGAAACACCATATATAAAATAAAAAATAATGTTAACAATAAAATTATTATTTTAAAAATGAATTTTGAAATCAGATACTGGTTTCCTTTCAAATAAATAAGAAAATAAAATGAAAAACACATGCCAAGATAAATTTAAGGGGTTCAGTCTCTTGTTAATATGTATTCCTATCCACCAGGAAATCACATAACTCCAAGAATTATATTAATCAAATAAACAAATCCATATCCTTGATTAAGTTTTATATAAAATTGTACACAAAGATATCCATGATTTATAGAGACACTTATATATTCATACATGAGTGAATAAAAGATAAAATAATACACACATGAAATCTAGGATACACAGCCTCTTCCATAGTTTTATGTGGGATAACAGATAATAATAAATGAGAGAGATTATCTAACACTATCTAGTATAACAAAACAATTGGTTCGTAAAATATATACAATGTAAAACAAACATAGTTATAAAATATAATAAAAATAGGGTAAGTGAATATAAATAATTTCTATGTAGAATATATTGTATATCTATTGTTCTGTAGGTAATTTTTCTCTTATTAATGTCATATTTTGATTTATAAATGATATGTGAATATGAGTAAGTGTTATCTATTGATTTTTAGGGCATAATGAAATATCAGAGTATCAAAAACTGTCAAAATAGAACAGATGTTGAGAGTTTTTTTTTATGAAATTTTTTGATTTTATATGGTGATCAATATCATGCCATGTGTCTATGGTATTTTAAAATACAAAATATTTCTCCTAAAAGAGACATTGAGAAGTCACCATTGAAGAGTCTTTTACATTGACATGAATTACATGTTCATTAGATTCTTCTAACTAGAAATTAATTCTACGTAGAAATGTTCAGGAGTTAATATATTTAATAATATAATGATTATATTTATACATAATTATTTTATGTTTTCTACATCATCATTCTTGGATAATTAAATACCTTGTGTAAATTTTAATATGATTCCATTATAGTCCATATGGTCGATCATTTGAACTCATGTTCAATCATCTAATCTTATGATTGATCACCTTTAGATTACGATTTATCCCTTAATTTTTTGAATTCTAACTACATATCATGGTTTCTTGGTTTAGTTACGTGTCCAATTTATTAATTTTACAAAATTCAATGTTTCATATGGTCTCTCCCCTCTTCATTTGGATGATCCAATGTTTTCTTTGTGGTCGATCCATCCTTTGAGAGATATCTGACACATGTTGTCACTTCCATATTTCTTTACATTAAATCCTACATTTTTTCGTAAATCAATTATGGTCAATATTTTTTTCATTTAGTTGATCTATTTAACTTTTGGTCGATGAATCTACCACACTATTAATCTGGTAATTTGAATAATTTTCATTCCCTAGAATTACAATTGATTTCCTTCTTGAAAAATTATTATGGTTGATACATGACATTAAAAGTTTAATTTATTTTATATAAATAGAAATATCTTTCATAAAACAGAAGATAGATTAGATATAATATAAACATGATTTGGGATGATTAAAATAAATAATTTTTGGACTAATCCAAAAATATCCCTATTTTTGATAATCACAAATAATGGCATAAATTCTCATTTAAAAAGATTAAAGATGAATCATTAAAGATTATAATTTGTTGTAACATTAAATTATAAAAAATATTTAATAATTACCATATTATAAAAATCATATACAAAATATTACTAACCCTTTTTTATTTCATATATTTTACCACTATTTTAATTATAAAAAAATTATTAAAAAGGGTCATAGAGTAAAGAGAATAATAAAAAACAAACCAAGGGAATAAAAAGAACAAATTAAAATAAATATGAATGAAGATATATTATATTAAAATTTTAATAAGTATGCAAAATTAACTATTAAAATCTCATCATAATTTGAATCCTTGGGATCTACATGGGTACAAGGGTTAAATATATCCTTCCTTTTCTAATAATAGTAGAAAGATTATGGGGAGTTCAAGTATTGGAAGGAACTCAAGGAATACTGATACTCTTTGTAACTGGTCGGATTAGTCTTATATCTTATAAAATATAAATAGAAAAAGTTCATATTGGACATTTAGTATGTGAGGTAGAAGTTGGGGTTAATGATGCTAAATAAATTAATAATGAAACACAAGGCATTAATAGATTATTATGTTACAACACAGGGGTATTAATAAAACAAATATAAGGTTCTGTGATTATTTTAATATCTATTACAACCCCTATTCCATGATCCATAATTTGAAGGGAATCAACTTTTTGTGACATGAACTGATTGGGTAGAGGAATCATCACAAATAACTTATCCACAATTTTTTTGAAGGAATATTCTTTAGGAGGTATCATCAGATCATTAGAAAATGATAGAAACTAGGTTTTGAAATCATCAATAGTCTAAATTGTTTTTACATAACACATAATGGAACCCTTTATTGCACCGTTATCTATGGATGTCATTATTGATTTGACTTTTATAAAATCATATTATTTTTCTCTATGAGATGTAATTTCCAATTTCACTTGATTTTTGATATCGTTTACATTTTAAATTGATATTTTTAATTTCCCCATAAACCATCCCTCTCTTAAGTTCATCATCAATACAGACTGGGTGAGGTCGTTCTTGAGTAGAGTTGGAAGGTCTAGATTGATTGGTTATAATCAAAATATACATATTGTCCATGGTATCCAGCATATCTATCAAATCCACTTGAAGTACTCCAATTTGATCTCTAAAACATTCCATTTATCCTCTAAAACATAAAATATCATTCTGTATATGATCTATATTTGATAATGAGTTGGGGTGGATGCGTACCACTAGAAACTCAATAGTGTAGTCAATATCCTCATATATATCATGATATTATCCAAAATAATTGTAAAAAATATCCTTTAATACTTATAAAAGGTAGTTCATGAACTGGATGAGGTCTTCATTGATGATCACTAAAGGTTGAGAAAAAGAATTCCTAACATGATAAGAAGAAGTTTGAAGAGATTAAGTTTAAGAAGTTTCATAACAAGTAGGTATAAACTAATAATATGATATTGAGTCACTAAAAACTTGGGTTTTTTATATGAATATTATTTATGTGAAAAAATTCATTATAGTGACTCAATATCCTTTAGAGTAGACCCATATTCATCCTCTGAATCTCTCATGACCACTACTTGGGTTCTAGGAGAATATCTATAAGACGGTTCTTCTTGAGATGGATTTTCGGGTACAACATTGGGAGATGAAGGAGTTTCCAAAAGCTTCAAGAGATAACCATAAGACATAGATATGAATGTTATTTCTAGAACTTTTATAGAAGGTATATCTATCACAACATGTTATTTCTATCTTCAGACAATATGAATTATAGGTCATTCTGTATTTGGTGAATCACCATCATTTTTATCCCCACCTATTCCATTCTTGTCATTGACATTTCCAAAAATAATATGTTTTCATGTAAAAGAATTGATTTTATGGAGGATCTTATTCAATAGAAGATATGGAATTGCTGAGTATAGATCCATCTATTTTAAACATGGCAAGAATCGACACCTCTTCATCCAATTCCTAGTCACATTCATAGTCATTGAGAGAAGGTCCAAACAAAATTGGTATTGGAATACTCTCCCCCTCGTAGTTACTTCTCCTTCTCTTAATAATTCAAATATCAATCAAATATCTAGTTCTTTCACATATTTAATAATTATTTCATAAGATTGTGGAACATCATGAGTTTAATATTCCTCTTATCTCATGGGTTGTTCTTTAAATGAAACCTTAAATTCATTTTTAGTTTCAATATCGGTAGATCCATCTAGGTCCACTTTACAAGATCTTAAAGATTCTTAAACAATATCTGCGGGGGTTTGAGAATCATCTTCTTCAAATGAATAGTTAGCCTTAACAATATCATCTGGTTATAGAATATGATCAATTATATCCCTAGGTCTTGTAGGTTTTCAAATTGGATTGTATATTTCATAAACCTTTTCATCATCAAAAATGAACATAATTTTCTAGGTACTCTAGCTTATACTGATCCTTTTACAAGTTTTATAATTTAAATAGACCCCAACAAAAAACATAGATGTGTATACTCTAGAAAGAATTAATCTAATCTATTAAATCATTTCAAAAATAAACCTTGGGTATGGAAGACTCTTGATCCTTGAAGAAGGGTTGGTTAACTAAACCCTATGCCTCATCAAGAAAAAAGGAATACATATCTAACGTCCTTCAAAAATTAGGTATATAAAGAAAATATCATTATACCGTAAAGATATAAAGTCAACCTTCCGAGAAAAAACATTGAGTTATATAAACATCAACAATAACCTAAATTCAGTACCAAGATCATTTTCATTCATTCTTTGATATGTTCAGTCATATGTTTTCTGTTCAAGAATATATCCAATCACAAATTGGGTATGGTTTAGAGATTTTTAAGACTAATAGTTTCCATACACTCTAAGATGTGAAATTATAAATCAATGATCCCAAAAATTCCAAGTGAAATAACACTCTAGACCATAAATAATAATCATGTTCACATCTTCACGATCTCTAGTTCTGGGAAACATGTTAAGGAAAACTCTTTAACTAAATATGGATTAAATTAGAAATTTATATCCATGAAAAAACATGTAAAATTATGAGAAAGGACATATATCCATAATAATGAAAAAATCGATCCAAACCAATCAAAATCCACTTATTTTTTCAAGATGACCTCACCAGAAAATAGATCTAACTTCATATTCTATAAAGGTATTCTCAAGGAGGTTTTCACTCTTTTTAATGATTATAATTATTCTTCTTTAAAATAAACATTAATTTAAATTACACGAATGTGATTAGGGATTTTATAATCTAGGGATTCAGTGAATAATGGTTTGAGAAATGATTTGAAATAGGGTTTGGATCAATTTAGAATGGAGTTTCATGATTTTGATTATGAGTTCAAATATTTTAATCATTTAGTGATTTTTAAAGTTTCACACATAGTAAATATAAAAATGAATACTTAAAATATTTGTTAAACCCATATATTATAAATTGTAAAATGAAATAACTAAAAGAAAACATTATTTAAGTATAACTTATATATACTAAAATGAATATAAGTAATATTATTAAATGAATAACTTAAAAAATTTAAATCAAAATTAATCATACCTATTTCATGTTTGATATAATTTTATCTCTCATTATTCATAGGCTTTGTAATATTTTCATTAAGATGATGTTATATGCTAATGAATTAAAGAGTGGTATATCCATTTTCAAAATGATATCTCAAAGGGTGATATATTATGTGAATATGTTTTTTCTTGGAGTGTGATAAAGGATTCCAAGAGATATTTATTTCACCTGTATTATCACAATTTATAAGTACATGAAAAAAATGATATCTATAGTCTTGAAAAGTGCATGTCATGCACAAAAATTAAGCACAATGACTTCCTATAGATATGGATTTAGATTCAATAGTATATAATGTGACATATTTTTGTTTCATTCTACACCATGAACAAGAGACTTTCCCAAAAAGGGACAAGTTCCATAAGTAAATTTTCTATTTATGTTAGAACAACCGATGATAGATTCTGAATAAGTAATCTGATCAGAAGTATTTTTCTAGAATATAAAAATTAATAAAGTTATTGTACATTTGAGGATTTCAAAAAATACTGTTTATAATATTCAAATGTGATTATTTTGGATTATCTTGAAAACATTGGTACATGCACACACTAAACATTTTATTAGGATGAATAGTAGTTATATAATGTTAACTCTTAGTCATACCTCTTTATGTGGTATGATCCACTAGTTTACTATTTTCATCAATGTCTAGTTTACATATGATACTCATTAGAGTATCATTTATTTTTTTGTACCATCAATGAAAAACGTTTTACAAAATCTTTCATGTACTATATTTGTTTAAAATGATTTCTTCATTATATTTAAAATTTTGAAAACTAATGAAGATTGGTAACTCACAGATAAAACACATTTCATGTTTATTTTGTATTATTTTTAAAAATTTAGTATACAAATAATTTTTGGATGATCCAAAGACAATATCACCAAAATATATTTGAACTACTAAACATATTTATAAATTCTCTTAAAAATAAATTAGGATTAGTTATACCTCTTGAAAAGTCATTATAAATCAATAATTAGTTGATCCTATTATTCAAATCTCAAGAAGGTTATTTTAAACCATAAATATTGTTTTTAATTTGGAATAATTATTTGGAAAATTAGTGTTGTGATATCCCCAAGGTATATCTATAAGAGATTCAGCTATTATTAAACCATTTAGAAAGGAACTCTTGAATTAAATTTGAAATAATTATAAATTCAAATGTTTTGTATAGAAAATAAATATTCAAATAGATTCAAGTCTTTCCACAAGTGATACGCTTTACTAATAGTTAATTTCTCCCTCTTAATTGAACCCTTGTAAAATGAGTTCATTTTTTTTATAATTATAGTGATACACTAATCAACATTATTCTTAAACAACCACATTGTTCTAATAGAAAATGAGTCTTTATGTAATGATATGGTCTTTTTTAATGACAATTTTTCCTAAAAATGTGTGTTATATTATTCAAGACAAAACCATATTTTTTTAGTGAATTGATTATTATAGGAAAATTGAACATATAGATTTGATGATTATATTATTATTGGAAAATTATCACCATTGGTAAATATGACCATTAGGAATTATACTCTCTATAATAATTTTAAATTTACCATTAGAGCTTCTATGTAAAACACTGACAAAGGAAAATTGATACAAAAAGAAGAGTTGATGCCCTCAACTAGTAGAGTGATTCTGTTTGAAACCCATATACTGAAACATGAGAGGGAGATATTGTCATCAGGTTCCTCCCTTTACCAATCCCAATACGAGCTTTAACAAGATAATATTGAACAAAATCTACTAAAGGAGAAGATCATGTTACTATAGATTACCACTCGGTCAATGATAACCAATGCACCCCATTAAACTACCACTATTGAAAATATCACTCTTATGGAATATGGGGGTGTAATAAGGGGTAATGTTTTGAGGCCCTAGTCTCTTAAATTCTAATTCAATTGTAAAAATAAAATTTCCATTCTATCATTTAGGTTTTAAGAATAGTTTTTCTTATGAAAATTTATATAGAATTTGATAAATTTATTTTCTCATATAGAAATTATTCTTTTGATAAAAGATATACTTATTATAAAAAATTAAGGTATTATGATTAATTTTTTAATGATACAGTATTATTAATACAATCATATTTTAAAATAAACGATAACATATTTTTTTCAAGTGTTATAAATTTTACTCTGAATTTTAAATCTGCTATTATTTATAATAGATAAGGAATATTATATATAAAAGATAAAATTATCATATTTATATAATTACTAGGATAAAATAAATATAATATTTAAAATTAGAAATTATAAATTAGGGTAGGGTGAATTTATGATAATTTTCTAAAATAATTTATTTTTCGTGAATAGTAGAAATACATTTTTAGTTTTTCAGTAAGTTAACGGTATCATAATTATGTTATAATGATTTAATAACAAATTAACTAAAAAAAATATAATTTGATATATTATTAATATAAATTTTTTTAATATATTTTAATTAATTTCTAAATATATAATTTACTTTCCAAATTCTAAAATGGAAACTTTAACATTAAAAATGTTGTTTTAGGTAAAACATTAATTTTCCTTGCCAAATTTAATAATATAAAATTATGGTTGACTCTTGTTGATTAAAATAACATAAAATATGTACCAATTTTCTAATACCATGGTAAATACCACTGTTTTTCATTTACCACTACCTAGGTTTCCAAGGCTTAAATTTGGATATTAATAAACTAATCCTATTATTTTTTTATAAATACCCAAGAATTTTTCCATTAACATTCACTCCATATTCCTCTTACATGAATATTTTATAGTTTAACTGGTAATGTTTTTCCTCCCATGGTGTTCTCAATCCACCATGGTCCCAATCCTCATGTTTTAGTTGTTAATTTTCATGGTAAAGGAAATATCCTTCTTTTCCCTTAATTTCATGAACCACTTTTTATATATATCTTCTAAGTATTATGGTCACCCTATCTCATGTCTTTTTTATTAATTATATTACTTCATAATTATGTTTTATAAATGGGAGACCCTTATTCCCTCACTTTTTACCCATTTCCAAAACCATGTTTTAAACGAGTTATGCTACTGATTTTACAAAAATTTGTATCTTCTCACCAAGAAATTCTCTTTTATTTTATTTTTTTGAATACCCAAACCATTTAATTCTCAGGGTATTCACCATAATGTATTTATTTTTATTTTCATCAGTTATTGACATACATTAAATCCACTTTTCCATTATTTTGGTAAAAAATTACATAATAATAACATCTTTAATAACTTTTTTGAAACGCAATATTTTTATATAAAACACATTTTTGTTATTCTCAATTGGTTATTTATGAAATTATTTTATGATCTATGTGGATAAAATTAATTAATACATATTAATTGTTTTCTATAACATAAATATACTACATTAGGTAAAAAATTAATATCTAGAGATGACATATTTTAAGATACCTTGGTGAATAACCTTTCTAATTTTTATAACACCTCATTGACAAAACCTTATTGATATAATTATGAATGTATCATTTAAAAGTTGTATACATATTTACATGTTATTATTTATTTTATTTTAATTATGATATATATGAATCTATCATTATAATCCTCATTTTCTTATTGATATTCTTCAAGATCACTTGTAAACTGCTTCCCCTTCTTATTCCCTCACTGGGCCTTATGATATCCTATTCCATTGATGTGTGTACCAATGTTGTGAGATGTAGTTAAAGTACTTAGGATGAATCAAAAAATAACACATTCATGTTTTTAAAATAATTTTTTATGTTTCTAGGTATTATATACCTTGTTTCAAAGAAACTTAACATTAAAATATCTTATTTTTGGTAAAATTTATTGAAATTTTTATGTTTAAAAAGGCAGGATTCCATACTTTTAGTATCTCTAATTGTTTCCAAACATTGTTTCTATCAAATTGATTCCATTATTTAATCATTACCATTATGTAAATTCATTATATATATATATAAATATTTTGTTCTTATGATTAATTTTTGATAAGAAGGTTTGATGTTCAAATTGGTTTCTAAGATAAGTTCAAGTCTTTGTTCCTCTATCTAGATCTCTAAATACATCATTTATGGGATGGTCTATATGTGTGATATTTTTTCTAGGGATTGAAGTATATAGGTACTTCACATTATTCTTAATTATAATTAGATGAATTTTCTATAGAATTTTTCTTATAACTATTACTAATATTGGTTGAGAAATTGATATTAAAATTAGGAAAATCAAAATCCTGGTTTTTTAAGAGGTCTTAAGATCCTGTAACTCATTTTCATCAAATTTTACATGTATATATCATTATAAAAGTTTATTTGTTTTATATAATACAAACTATGATTTAATGGATGTATAGTAACTAAGGAATATTCCTTTGTCACATATGGATGTAAAATTTAGGTTGTTCTTATTTGTACTATGTATAATGACTTTATAGCCAAAAACTCAAAAGTAATAAACCGTTGGTTTTATCCATTAAATGACTCATACAAGGTTTATTTAGAATACATTTTATAGGAACTCTATTAATAATATAATAATATATAATCACATCCTCGGTCTGAAAGTAAATTGGAAGGACATAATCATTAAGAATTGACTGAGTAATATCTCGTGGAGCTCTATTTCTTCTTTATATAACACCATTAATTTGTAGAGACCTAAGAGTTGACAAGATTTTATGGTGGCCATATTTTCATCATAAGGATTAAAATTATCTATTTTCAAAATCATGACTATGATCACTTCATAAGGTTTTAATTGAAGGCCTAATAAGGTTTTCTATATATTTTTCATATTTTAAAAAATAAGAAAAAGATTCACTTTTATGAGCTAGAAATAACACCAAAGTATATCTAGAAAATTAATCTACCATAACATAAGAATAGTAATTGAAATTTATTATTAAATATATAGAGTTTTCATACATGTCTATGTTTAAAACCTCTATGGTTTGATAAGTTGTCACTTATCTATTTTTTTTGAAAGAGATATTAAGTTGTTTCTATTTTTTACATTGGTTGCAAAATTTTTCTTCCAAGAATTATTTTTGACGATGATCATTGACTAATACATTCCCAATTATCTTTCTATGTGGGTGATGGTTTTAGTTGGATAGTAACATATATCATAACCTATAATCATTTGGAAAGTAAATAGAATAAGATATATTTTTTCAAAATAACAAATTGAAATCAACATCATAAAAATTGTCATAATGCAAGTTACAAAAAATTGAAACATGATTTGAATCATAAATATTGCAATAATTTTTCTCAAAATAATAACTATAACTATCATATAAAAATTGTGAGATTCTGAGAAGATTTTATTTTATCCCTTAAATAAATAATAATTTAGAAATAAATATAGTATTATAATTACTGATTGAATTGAGTCCAATTATATTTCATTTGGAATTCCCACCAAAAGTTTCATTTCCACTATCTCCCTAGCTAAGTTAATTAAAGTTAAAGTAGTCCCTATTTAAAATTATTAAATATACATGTTCTAAATACCATATATATTTACTCATAGTCATCAGGAATGTTTCCTACAATAAGATTTTCTATGAAATTATTTTGATTCTCATTCATTTGTGGGACCTGATGTCACGAACCAGATCAAATGAACCAGTAACTCGATCCAGCTCGTGACAAGGCCCGAAGGTAATTCCCAATACCCATAGGCTTCAAAATAGTTTCATGCATCAATATAAACTATTTAGAAATTATTTTTCTCATAAAAAAGATAGATGACTAATTTTAAACTGAACAAACAGACAAATAAAAGGAAATAAACTGAACACACTTGCAATATAAGAAATAAATAAACAAAGCGATGAGACATACCTCATATGACCTCATGGGTCACCATGGAACAAAACCTAAACTTGCTCCAAGATCTATCCAAACTGGAGAAACCTGAAACTGAAAAATAAAATTAGGTGTTAGCATTGAGATTCCTAGTTGGAGGGTCAAGGGAAAACAACACCCCATGCCCTTACCTTTAAAAAGAAACCCAAAACATGCTAGTTTGAAAATAATACCAATTAAAATATTGTTTTTCATTATTTTAAACCTCAAGTAACAAGTTTATATTTTGAAGGAAAACATTTCTCTACCACCTCATTTTACGAATACAATCCAAACATGCATTCTCATTTCAAAATGAATGGAAATCGATTAAAATTTATTCATGGTTTTGAGGGAAGAGGAAACAAGCATGAAACAACTGAATGGAAAATCATATCATAAGAAAAATGGGATATCTCTAAGAACCTAGTGTGAGTTTGGGACCTAAGAACCTCATAACATAGTTAAACGTTTCATATGAACCACAATGATATACATTACTGTGCACGATCCACTAGTAGGGAATAGACCCATAAAATAGTGGTATCCAATCATCACAAATTTTTAGTTAGTGTTGTAGTTTCAATCCTCCTAGATGAAAATTTGATGAACAGATTACGTAACATCTAACATACTAGTCCTAGTCCACACACCAAGATACTCTAGTTTTCCCATGTTCTCTATTTCAAGTGGTGGTGAGTTTTATCATGCAAACATACATTAACATATCAATATCCTTATTCAAAAACACACTCACTCTCTCACCACCGGTCTCCCTACATTTAATTTCATGTTCTCACCAAAACCCATTTTTGAAATCTATTTGAAATTCATTGGTAAAACCAAACATGTCATTACAATTTTATAATAAAAATGACTGAAAGGCCATATGTCTTCAGAAATACCTGTTTCACGTTCAAAACATCTAAGAAGACACATTTGAAAATCCAAAACCACATATATATATATATATTAATTTCATATGAATTTCATATAAAAGCATTATAAATATTATTAAAAACACCAATCCAGAATGAAAATTATAATTGAAGTTTGAGGCATAGGGAACTTACCTCAAGGTGGAATGAATCCATCCACATTGGATCTTGGAACTTTCTAACTAAACGATTCTGCTCCCCCACAATGTATATCGACCTTCAAATACATGTAAGGATACCTAGTTCATATGAACACACCCACATGGACATGGACTTGTGAAAGGGTATCCTTACACATATGCTTATATGCATATACTAGTCGCCACTCACCTATGTATGCACTTTCTTATATGTACATGGGAACACCTTGCCCCATACTTGTTTATTCACTACCATGGATTACTATACATTTAATGGAGGAAACCACCCACACACAAAACACACACAGATATATATATACCTATGCACACACAAGTGATTCCCTTTATATCTAGCGACTCCAAACAATTAAGCAGGGACAAAACACTTCGGGTATAAAAACAACACAACCTTTGTGTGAAAAATTCACAACACATCAACCGAACCACAAAAAACTTGGATTTAATATTGTGGTGAGGGCGTGGGAGGGTAATCGAGAAAAATAAAGGGCAGTTAGAGGTGTGTCGTACCATAATCTCTAGCTGAGAAGGTGGGGTGGCATGCGACAATGAGGTGTGGCATGAGAGAGGCATGACACAAGTCATAGGGTAGAGCACGATTGCTCACTGGAAGGGAGGTGGTTTTCCGGTCAGGCGTATCTCTAGAGGGAAGCAAGGGAGGATGTCATTAGTTTTTAGGGTCATGAAACAAGGAGGCCTCTGATTTAGGGGTGCATGCGATCTGGGAGGGTAGACCACCTGTTGGGGTTGACGTCACCGGAAATAGGTAATGGCCATGGTGGTAGGGAGGTGGTGCGACCAATTGGGTTTTAGGGGGGGAGGAAATGTGCAGGTAGATGAGGGGGGAGGGAATCACGATGGACTGGAGGAGGAGATAAAAAGAAAACAAACAAAAAATAAAATAAAAATAATTGTAAAAAAATAATAATATTAATATTAATATTAATATTAATAATGATAAGAATAATTATAATAAACTTAATATGATATTAATATACTTAATAAACTGTAAAAAATTACAAAATGTTAATAATAAAAGGTTGATAATAATAACATGATATTAATAAACATGTAGAACATAATAATAATAATAATGAATAACAATAATAATTACCATTATTATTATTATTTAAATAACACAATAAAAATCTTTTTATTTATTTGTCTTGAACATCAGACGGTCCATACAGTGACCCAGGTGAAGCCGTGCGACTTTGAATATGCCAAGCATGTGCACTGGATGCTGTCAAAGGGAAAAGCATTCATTTATCACCAAAATGAATAAATTTCAATCAGGCTCAGCCCACACCTTGATAGAAAGTATCAAATTATGATTATATAATAAAATAATATTATTTTAAAATTCTTGGGGTGACAATTCTCCCCACCATAAAAACGTTCTACCCCTAGAAAGTCACATAGACAAATGAGGAATCAAACTCGAGCATGAAACTGAACAAGTCCAACAGAACCACGAACTCAATGTGACTTATGACTCCATCAGTCTCACTCGACTAGCTCTAAGAGAAACTGTGAAGAGAAGATCCACTAGGAAACAAGGAGGGTTCTCCCGACCACAAGAACCCAACTAGAACAACCAACATGGTGACTCTTAACATGGGCCAACTCTGGAACTACTAACTTGATCCAAATAGGAAACTTCCAACACATACGAAAAATCCCACATAGACAAACTCACAAAGAAGGAACGACAAGATCCAAAGTGGGACTTCCAACAAGTTAAGAATCGACCATCTTTGTCCAATTAGCATAAACCAATATGGGAAACTGAACACAACTGACCCATAAACTCTCTGCATAAACCAAACCCCACACCAAATCGGGTCCCCAACGAAAGACCCCAAACCGAATGTCGGGCCAAACCCATATTCATTATTTCCCAAGATGCATGTATATCATAAACGATTATGTGGTTAAACAAGAACAAGTCACTAAAAAGATAGCCACAACAAAGTCAATCATCTCGAGACTCACATCCATAAAAAGGCATCTTTCAAATCTCACATTTGAGGAGGAAAAACTGTGGGAATCATAAGAAAATGATATTAAGAAAGCTTCTTAAAACCAAATTGGGGTATTAAAATAAAAAATTCCACAACGATAAAAACAGACCTTTATTGCATTTTCATAAAAAAGGAACCTTCATGGGTGAAGAAAATAAAAAAGAGTAACTTATACTCTCTCTATCCCAGCACAAGAGACAAACTTAGGGCCAAGTTTCTTAACACACCTCAATTTCTTTACTGCATGAAACTCTTAACTCTAATACATATGGTTGGAGATCTATTGTCTTGATGCATTTCCTTCCCCGTAGTCAAGAGCTAATGTCCTCCGATTGAGACTCTTTCTGAATATGACACTAGATAATATTCTCCCAGATTCCCAAACGGCCACACCAATAGAAATCCTTCGAATGATAGAGATGAGTCGACTAAAATTACCCAAACCGGACACAACATAATCAAACAAGAGAGTGACTCAACTTATATGTGATGGAATTGAAAAGAAGACTTGTCTGGAAAAAGGTTCCTCTAGTTCTATCTCCTCACCGAATGGGGATCCTTCTCGAACACCAAAAAAAATTGGTCCTTGAACCCTAGATGAAGACCACACACAAGAGAAACTTTAACTGATTCCATGATGCTACCTTGGGAAAAAATGGAATCAACCTCTTGAAATTCCCGACGTAAGACTTTACTATTCATTTGCCTTATTGGACTCTCATGAGATCGGAAAATTTCCTCACCTTTACTTCCCCAAATATAATCCTTCAGATGAGAGTGGTCCTAAACACCTTCCAAGACATCCCATCATACAACGAGAGTAGAATTATCTCCTCCACCCATCCATAGGTAAACCGTCAAATTAACTATAACCAACATGAGATCTTATAGCTTTAGGAGTTTCCAATAACCTGAAAACACCAATGAATTTACCAAGGTAGTCTTCTACCATCAATAAATATATATCAAAAAATAATATGGACAACTATCAAGAAGAATTAAGTTTCACCACTCTGCTAATAGTCTCTTTAGAACCAATAACTAGATGAGACTCACTAGAACCCTCTAGGCCTTTTTAGGGTGGCATAATCAAATGAAAAATGCACATATTCAGAATAGTGCACATCATAAACAAAGATTCCATTCTTTAATCAAGAACTATATCTCAAACTCAAAACAATATTCAGATGAAAATTCAGTATGTCACTACAAAGATCCCACGAAAAAATTGTTCCCAAAAAGAGAACACTAAACAATTACTCACTCCCTTTAAAAAAAATTAAATTACCCTTGTTTAAAACCATTTTTCAAAAAATACAACAACATAAATATCCACAATTGGTATTCCACGAAGTCACACACATACAATTCATTGTGCTAGCACAAGCTCCAATCCACTCATGTCACCAATTTTACCACTTTCCACATACATACCTCAATGTATGTGATCACTCATAGAAATAGCAAGGGTAAATTCAACAAACTTATAATTTCATAAATAGATCATTTAGAATACATCACAAATTCCCAACCAATTTGAATATAACACTTATCATTAAAGCAAAACATTATCGAAATTCCCAAAAAAATTCCATTCACATTCCAAAAGTGTTTCCAAAATCCCAAAAGAACTTCCAATACACCTCCCGTTTTTTCCATCAAAACCACACATTCCATTAAAAGAAAACAACTTCCATTTCAAAACCACTTTTCCACTCGAAAGCCACATTCCCTTTAGAAATCCCCTTTTACTATGAACCATTTTCACTTTTGAACTCCAATAAAGTCATTTAAATATAATCCCAAACCTAACTCACATCAAAACATCCAAAAATAAAGGACTAGGGGATAAGCCAAACTGAAAACATGGCTTAGAAAACCATGCTCTAAGTGAGCATACACCACATGTAGTGTCTTACTCTGTGAACTCGGGTTTTTCATGGGTTGATACTCCATGAAAGCTCATCACACAACACCTAATCACTTCCATTGTCAAACTTCATCTATACAGACCATGAAAAATAAAAATTCAAATATCGGACTACCCCTAGAAACTCAAGTCTCGAGGTGGGAAAGGGTATATAACGTCCTTCCTGTACCAACCTCTTGATTTCTAACACACCTAATCACCATGCCACCAAACAACCCATATATAAAGGGCCTACCTCTAATATAATTTTGTCACGAACCAGACTAGATGAATTGGTCTCTCAAGCCAGCCCGTAATAGGGCGTGAAGGACAATACTGATCCCTATAGGCTAGAAACTAGTTTCAAGCATCAAAATAAATGATTTGGGAATGATTTGGCCCATAAAAAAGACAAATGAATAATTATAAACTGATCAAAAAGATAAATAACATAAAATTAATAGAATGCACTAGACGTGGAAGAATGAAATAAATGAAGAAACATGGAATATTTCAAGTGGAAGCAGAAGAATGAAAAAACTAAGAAACATGACATATCTCATTTTACCCCAGGGGTCTCCACAGAACATAAACTATACTCACTCCACGATTGATCCAAAACTAGAAAGAACCTGAAACTAAAAAAGAAAAGTAGGTGTGACCACCTAGACGCTCAGTGGGAAGGCCATGGAATAACAATTCCCTATTCCCTTACCTTTAAAAAGAAAAACAAAACATGCTAGTTTAATAATAAGACCCATTAAAATATTTTCTTTCATTATTTTAAAAATCATGAAATATGATTACATTTTTATGGAAAATATTTCTCTACCACTACATTTTCAAAATACAATCCAAACATGCAGTCGCGTATCAAAATGAATGGGAATGAATTTAAATTTAAACATGGTTTTCACGAAAGAGTAAACAAGAATGAAATAATTGAATTAAAAACCATATCACAAGAACCATGGGAAATACCTAAGATTCTAGTGTTAATTGGGGACTTAGGAACCTTATACCTCTGTATAAATGTGGCATATAAACCACAACGATCTATCTTCTTGTGCATAATCCACTAGTAGGTAACTCACCCATAAAATAGTGTTCTCTAATCATCACAGATGTTTAGTTAGTGTAGTAGTGTAAATCCTGCTAGAATAAATCAGAACGAACCACTTACGTAACATCAACTATACTAGTCCTGGTCCACCCACCTAAATACCTAGGTTTTCCCGTGTTCTCTATTTCAAGCTGTGGTGAGTTTTATCAACCAAACATACATTAACATAAAATTATATTTATTCAAAAACAACCTCATTCTCTCACCGCTGATGTCCCTCCTTTTAATCCCATGTTTACACCAAAATCCATTTTGGAAATAACTTTAGAGTTCATTTAGAAAATCAAACATTTCATTGAAATTTTATTATAAAAAATGAATGAAAGGCCATATGTCTTTGGAAATACCTGTTTCACAATCAAAACATCTATGAATCCACCTTTAAAAATCCAAAACCATATTTATATATATATATTTATATACATTGAATATGAATTTCATATAAAAGTAAGGGACATATATTTAAAATAACACTAATAAAGAATAAAAATTATAATTATTGATTAAGACATAGGGAACCTACCTCAAGGTGGAACCAAGTTGTCCGCTTTGTCCCTTGGTGCTTTCTAACTAAAAGATGTTACTCCCCACTAAGTATATGCACCTTCACATACATGTAAGGACACCTAGCCACTATACGCACACCCTCATTGCCGTGAACATGTGAAAGGGGATCCTTACATATATTCTTATATGTATATACTAGTCTCCACTCTACTACGTATACATTTTCATATATATACATGGGAACACCTAGCCAAATACATGTATATTCAATTCCACGGATAAATATACTTCTAATGGGGGAACCTCCCTCCCCCCCACACACGTATATATATATTTACCTATGAAAATGAAAGTGAGTCACCTTAGACCCGGCAACTCCAAACCATGAATTATGGACCACACACTTGGTATAGACAAACAACTCAACCATGGTGCTTAAAATCCTCCGCATGACAACCACACCACAAAAAAAACTCATATTGAATGTTGTGATGTGGGTGTGGGAGGGTAACCAAGAAAAAGAGAGGGATTTTATAGGTGTGCCAATCTAGAAAATCCGGCCTAGAAGGTGAGACGGTGTGAGGCAGTGAGATGTGGCACGAGAGAGGCACGATGTAGGTAGTAGGGCGGTGCACAACTGCTCACTTGATGGGTGGAGGTTTTCCAGTCGGTTGTATCGCTAGAGGGAATAAAGGCAGGATGTCAGTGGTTGGTTGGGTCGTGAAATAAGGATTCCACCATTTTAGGGTTGTGCTCGATAAGGGAGGGGTCGCCGCTGGTCAGGGATGACACCACCAGAAAGAGGGGTTGTGCATGGGATGGGAAGGTGGTGTGACCCCTAGGGATTCATGGTGGAAGAAATGCACAAGTAGATGGGGGAGGGGGTCACGACAGGATGGAATAAGAGATAACAAAACCACAAAAAAAATTAAATAAATTTAGAAGTTTAATATTAATATTAATATTAATCATTATAATAATAATTTAAATAAACTAAATATGATATTAATAATATTAGTAAAGAAAATACAATTAATAGAATTGTAATAATAATAAATTAATAATAATAACCTTGTATTAATAAACTTGGTGAACATAATTATAATAATAATAATAGTTACCATTATTATTATAAAAATAACTCATTAAAAATCATTTTATTTACTTGTCTTGAACATTAGGCTGGCCGCACGGTGACCCGGGCGAAGCCGTGCATCTTTGAATATGCCATTATCGTATGTCAGACATTGTTAAGGGAAAAGAATTCATTTATCACCAAAATAAAAAAAATTCAATCAGGCGTGGCCTTCACCTGGATAGAATTTTTCAATGTCTGATGAAATAATAAAATAATATTATTTCAATAGTACGAGTGTGACACCTGAAATGATAGTAATATAATACTTTGAAATAAAACTTTTTTTAATAGGATTATAATAAATAGAATTTATAATTTTTGAAAGGAAAAAATTATTAGACCCTTAAGAATAATACGTTTTTACAATGTTGGGAGATCTTTAACTAAGAACAACTTTATTTTTTTAAACACTCCTTTGATATGTTTGGTAACGAATCCTAGTTTTTTACCAATCTTTCTAGTCAAGGTTTCTCTACCTTATGTAAATATTTCCAAATAAAATTTTATCTACTAAAAAGATATTTTGATTTCATTATTTTCTTTTAATATTTTTTAATTATTATCTTTATATTGAGTTAAATTAGATTTAAAATTAAATTATAATGTGTGATTTTTATTTAAACAATTTCATTTGTCTTTAAGATCCTTTAATATCTCTTATAGTATATTAAATTACTTAGATAAATGCTCCATGTTCATGTTTTCATCATTATTATCATTTTCAATTATATTTGAAATATCAATATGGGTTCCTAATTTATATTTTATACCTTTGATGTGTCTGTGGAAAAACACATGTTAGCTCCTTCATTCCAATTTTCCCTATTAGAGTCAGAGTAACATGATATATCTCCAAGGGAATTCCATATTGATTTGATATTCTTTTTCATACATTTTCTTTTATACTTAAATTTTATATAATACCTAATTTTGGGACATTCATCCATGATGTGTACTTTTATTTTTCATTCATAAATGGTTACTTCATCAGATTGATTATCCTTTCTTCCAATACCTTTTTATATCATACATTCCTTAGTAATTTTTTCCTGGAATAATTTCTTCTTCTTATAAATTTTTTTAACCTCCTTATTAGGTGATCTATTTCTTCATCACGATATGAGGGTTATTTATCATCACTGAAACATTCATCATTTAATTTATGTATCATTTTTGATTAAGAATCCTTAAAACCAACGAAATTTATTTTCGATCCATCTTAATTTTCTATATAAAATTTTATATTCTTCTTAAACAAAATATTCATTAGAATAAGATATTTTATGGGTATTTTACTTATGTTACAAATTTTTATGATGGAAAAATAGGTTCCCCTCCACCTATAAGGTAGAAATATTTGAAGTCTGGTAACCTAAAAATTATATTCTATTATTTTCATAGTTGAATGCATTGTATTTACAATATTATTTAACCTGATATACATATAAAAAGTATCTCATTAGGTTTCTTCATAATTTTATAATATTTAATGGTATATGTTTTGAGATTAATTTATTTAATGATGAATGTTCCCTCATGAGATGCAGCAAGAGTATTCCTAATTTCAAAATAATTTAAATAAGAATACATTCTATAATATAAAATTCATCTTCTCCAAATGTAAAGTATTATTGATTCATAGATTTATAATTTTAGTCATAATATTTCTTATGGAATCACTCCATTTAGCTCTATAATCTTTGGGTTTTACATACTTTTCCATGATTATGGTCCGAATGTCGAATCAGCTGCTCAATTTATAGATATTCATTTTAATTTTAAACATTGGATAATTAGTGCCATTATAATAAAGAGTATGGTTAGTTGAATTTCCTTATGATATATTTTTATCAATAAAGATAGAGATTAATAAGGAAAAAAGACTTTTCACCTTTAAGTAGATATAGATCTTAGAGAAAAAATAATTAAAATCCATTGATACCAAATATTGGTTACCGTGGAAAATTAAATAGAGGAGGGGAAATTTAGTTTACATTTAAAATTTATCTTAACATGATTTAAAACTATGTACCATGAATTTTTAAAATAAATACTAGCTTTAAAAAATAATATAAGTTTGTAATTAAATATTTTGAAATGATTACTAAAAGAATCAGTACCAGTCAGTTAAAACAAGAATAAAAATAGTTCATCTTTTGAAATACATTTAATGTAATAAAAATTTGCAAGTAAAACAAAAATGAAATCTAAATATAAATTTAATTTTTTTCATTTATTTTTTGAAAATATTAACTTGTTTGTTTTAAAATAGTGAAAATATCGGAAAAAGGAAAAACGAAATAAATTCCTGAGGTTCAGACTCAAGACAAAACCATGTCCTCTCAAAATTAAAATAACATAATTAAAATATGTCTCTTATGAAAATCAACTGATATATAACCTGGATTAGGTTTTACATTCAATAACACAAAATACTATGCAGGCATCACAAAGCCTCTTCCATAGTTGTAAATGAGAGAATAAAAGATATTAAATTGCATGAAGGTAGTCTTGGATATAAAAAGTATTATATAGTTCTACATGGGAGAATAGATAATAAAAAATTAGAGAGTGTGTGTCTAGAACTCTCTAGTTTAGTGAAGGAGTGACTACATAAAATATATTCAATGTAAATCACACCCAACACAAAAATATAAAAAACATGAAATGAATGAATTCAATAAAGTAGTGATATTAGTTCTGTTGTTCTTTAGGTCGTTCCCCTCTTCTAAATGAATCTTATTGATCATGAAATGTTACAGGAAGATGAGTATATCTTCATTGATGATTTGATGAATTTTATGTGAGGAAAAAGTGTAATGGATGTTGAAAATACAATATGTGTTCATCATTTTTACCATGAAATATCATGTTCTCTCTATATCAATATATATCATGCTACACATATCTGGTCATCTAAAAGATATAATATTTCTCTGAAAATAATCATTAAGAAGTCATCATTGAATATACTCATACTGTGACTCAACATATGGGATCATTAAAAGATACTGACCAGGATATAATTATTTTCAAAATATTAGTTGAGTGAATCTATTTATTAATATAATAAGTATATTTAGATATGGTCTTACTATGATTTTTGTAATACTTCATGAAAATTCTAGTCTGATTCTTTAGTTTGTGCTACAATTGATTAGTTAAACTTATTTTTGACCACCTAATAACCTAGTTTATCACATTAAGCTTAAGATCAATCTAGTACATTGTTTAATTATGACTACTAACCATGGTCACTTAATTTAGTTATGTGTTTGATTTTTAATTTGTAAAAATTACACATTTTAGACATTCTCTCTCTTCAATATGTGGTCGATCCAATCATTTCTTTGTCTTAGATCCATCCTTTGATAGATTTTCTAAAAGGCATGGTTGCTTTTATATGGATTTAGGGAATTTCCAATAGTTTGGGATAAATCAACTGTAGTTAATCTTTGAGGATTGGGGTCTATACTTATGACTTTCATTTTATTTTTTCATTTGGTTAATCTAGTAATTTTTGAAATTTTCATTCTTTAGGCTTACATTCAATGGTTTATCAAGATAATCTTGATGACGGATCCATAACTAAAGAAAATTTTTATTTATTTTCTATAATTATAAATATCATTCATAAGACATAATATTGGTTTTATAAAACATAAAAATTATTTTCTATTATTAAAATAAGTAATTGCAAGACTAATACAATAATTCTCGATAATAATTATAATGATATTCCACAATGGTTTTTAATGTATTGATCATTTATATTAGATTCATAATAGTTTTGTTTATATTCATTATTCTATGAAATTAAATTATTATTAGTTCATTAATGTTACATTTAAGGCTGATTATAAGTAAATTATTTTGAATAAAATTTCATTCTTGAGTAGTTTTGACACAATCCATGAAGACAATGTCAATAATAAATATTTTTTTGGAGATTTTTTATGAACTTATAGTGTTTAATAAATTGTTAAATTTTTATTGAGATAATATACCCATTAACAAATCCTATTCATTATTGACATATTTATATCATATTATACCATTTACTGTATCTTTATAGTCATCCATGATTTAATGAATATTATTGTTCTGGTAGGTGTTTTAAACCAACCCAAAAATGAATATACCCTAATATAATTTATGATAATGTGGTTTTTTGTAACACCCTTAAATTTTAAAAGAATAACATTTTATTCAATAGCATTTTTTCACACTACATCAAACATAGAATTGAATTTAACATCCAAATACTTTATAATATATTTATTATTTTAAAAAAATCAATCCATGATATAGATTTCACTACAGAAAACACCAGGTTATCTTGAATTACACACAATAATGACTTTTTTTATAGTCTGCATTACACGCAAAAACGAGTTTTACAGAATAACAATATATAATGAAAATATTATTATTTAAAATAATAAGATATAACCATGTAATAAATTTAGTTGTTATGAATATGATTATATTACATATGAAAATATATGGGTTATACAAATATAAAATTAATTCACTAGTTACTAATAAATTATAAATGAAAATAAAAACCCACTGTATATAATGTAAATGTTTATATAAAAATTATTTTTATGTGAAAAAAGAATTTAATATTAATAAATTAAATTAATTTTAATTATTGAATGATATTAATGAAATATATATATCATATATTCAATAAATATTTTTGAAATTCATCCAATATACTTTATAGAAGTAGTATAAGAAAAAATCCAATTTTAGGTATAAAAAGTAATATTTGTATAAAGGTTGTGTTCCTCCTTTTAATGGTGCATATATTTTAAATATAAACTATAAAACATTGATAAATTATATTTTAAAAAAAAACTTCATTTTTTTATTTTTAATGTCAAAATTATCTTAGGATTAATTTTTAGTATTTTTCTGAGTAGTTTCATTTCTTGATTAATATTGAAAAATACCGAATTTTAATTGAAACTGGTTTTTCATCTTAATAATTTATACTATTAAATTATATATTAAATTTATTTTAAAGTATAATTAGACAAATTATACATATATTAATAAATTTTATTTTAGTTTAATCATTTTTATATTGAATTAATTTATAGAATCTTTTCAAACTTTTAATCATTTTACTTTAAAAAACCTCTTTGTCGTTACGTCTGTGAGGTAAATTTTAAATTAATTTCTACTACTTATGTTATTTGAATTTCAAATAATTGTGTCCATATTTTTAATAAAATTAATTTATAATTTCATTAATTTTAAAGTTATTTTTTCAACAAAAATATTATTGAAATCAATTAAAATTATTTAATGTTATTATTTAAAAATGTGTTCACTTAGGGGTTAAATTTTAAAATTAAGGGACCGAATGACCAAGGAAATTGTAAAAAATCAATTTTATGAACATATTTTTACCATATAATATACTTTATATAATTTTATTTGTTATTGGTGGAATGGGATGTAAGGGAGAACTCCCAAGTTTGTTTACTATTTTATATTTACAAGAATACCACTCCTCCTCCAATAAAAAAGGCACTCTATCTCTTCACTTATTCACACATCTAACGCCTTTTATATCATAAACAAACTTCCTAAATAAGATCCCATAATAAATTATATCATCCTAGAAACCAAAAATTGGTAATAAATCCTAAAAATGAGGTATTTTGTAATAAACCAAAAAGAGTTACCCGAAAAAGAGGTAACATTCTTCAAACAACAATTTTGTATTGTTCGTTTATACACCATGTAAATTATTATTAAATAATTACGATTTAAAAAAATAATTATCATAAATTTTCTGTTATGTTTCTACCTTAATGATACATTCCACACCTTCACATACTTCCATCGAATGTGATACACAATCCTCAGTCATGTGTAAGGAAGACTACCGCCTTACGAACTGATGCCATTCATTATCACATTACCACCATTTAAGGTTGTAAATAATGTTTTATTTATTGTTTATATGTTATATATATGATATTTATAATTTATTTATTCTTCTAGAATTATTTTATAACACATACCTTCATGGATTCCATTTTGTCAGAATACAATAACATCATTTGTGGACGTATGGACTATCACCTCCTCGAAGTGATTTGATTCCTTTTTCATCACTTGAATTAAATATTAAAGTATATATAATTTAGTAATATGGTATTTAATATAAAATTATCATTTTTAATAGATAAATTTTACTTTCCTTCTTTCCATCACGATCATTGAAAAATCAAAATGTCACTCATGCATACGTACAACCTACCATCTCCATGATCGTGATGTTAGATCATTTTTCATAAAAATATCCCAAAATTAGTTTTAAATGTATAATTTATCTATAAATATTATAATTAAGTAATTATTAACATTATAGTTATTTTTAAATAATGAAACCTTTGACCATAATCTACCCACCAAATTCATTTTTGAAAAATAAATCGAATTTGTTCAAAATAGCTGACTTAAACGTAAATTGATAAGAAGTAGTATATAACATTTTAATATATGAAATATATGTTATAATAAAATTTAAAAATGATCCCAAAAACATGTAAATAATTAATGTAGGTGTATTGTTTTAGGATGATAGATAGATACATTTTAAATTGGACTCAAGGTAAGGGATTTCATCTAAAGTTCCATTACATTGAGACTTATTTCTTATTATGCACCAATTCACAATGATTTGATGTATATAATTACACATTTTAATTTTGTAACATTATAAAATCATAATATTTGGTATTTTATTTTTCACATTGAATTATCCCATCCAAGGATTTTTTACTTGAACATTTGCATGTGGGAAAAGTTATCATTGAAATATCACTATATTTTTTGACTATTAACTTTATATTAAATCAATCACTTACTTATGATATGTTTTTATTTTACATTAACATTATCTTAAATATCTATATTATTGAGTAATTTATATTTTTATTACTGAAAAATTATACCATTTTTACATACAATGTTTACAATGAATGTTATTTGATTAATCAGAGATATGTTGATAAATTCGTATCATTTAATTAATATAGATATTTTATAAGACATATTGCTTTTGTATTAAATTAATTATTTGATATCTAATGAATGATTTAGAAATTAATTTAATTGGTTGGGATCAGTTAATACAACTCCCTCAATGCATTAGTATTCTCATGTGATGAATTAGTTGGATAGCCTCAGTTAACGGGTTTTCACCCAGTATGTTTTAAACTATCATTCAGATAGATATTAATAGTAAATATATAATGTTCATAAGAGACATGGAATACAATAATAAAACATTTTGTACATTAATACTTTATTCATTATTATCCATGATATTTTCACTCTGAAAAAATATATGGATGCATTTAATTATATGTTTATTAATTAAATGGGATGTGTTTTTAGTTATTTTCCCTTCCATATTGTTTACACACTTATTAGTTTTTGGATTATAATTCATTTTTATTTAGTAATTTACCATGTCATATTGATTATGTTCATTGATTATTTATTTTTTCCTCTTTACTTTACCCTTATTGATCATTTGAGCTCACCCTTATTTTGTTTCATTTCCACTAGATATGAAGAGTAATTCTTTGATTGAGTTTCAAGGATGCAGTTTATTACCTTTTATTATGTATTATGTTATATTTTATATTCCCAATGTAAAAATATCTATCATGTATGTAATCTAGTTTTACAAAACATCTAAAATTTCAGTCCTTTGGGATTTGAAACATATATATATGAAAATGTAATAATGTAAAGCACCATATTTGGGCTATATTGGTTGTGTCATTACAGTTGGTATTAAAGAAATATTGTAGCATCTCTGAGAACTATATTAAATAAAATAATTATTAGGGAATATAAACCTAATATAGAATTTGACATTATTATAGAATATAATCCTAATGTTTTGGTAAGGTAGAGATTATGTGGTCATTTTTATCAATACATCCATGTCTATAGAGTATCATGGGATTGTGATTTTATGATTAATGATATGTTCAATGTCTAAAACACCTCTTTCTAGGTTTCTTTGTGATGGGAGTCTACCATGAATATCGATATTTTTTAGAGATTTATTTCAAGATTATGTTTTAGTGGAAATTTAATTTGATGAATCATTCCATTATTTTGTATGGACACATGTTTAAATTTATTGATAAAAATTAGGGTTTATATAAAAATAATATTTGTAAAAGTTTTGAAATAATAGGTTGTATTGAAAACCATGGTAAAAAAGTTATTTAATGATTAATTTAATTTCATGGATGAGTCTAATAATTTTTTGAAACATTATTGGTATTATATAAATGTACTTTTGATAAAGTATATCATGCATGCAGGGTGACAGCGTGCCACATCCAGTAAGCCAGTGGGTCTTGATCTCATGATTGGAAAATGATAAGGGTTTTCTTCATACCACGGGGTTATGTGATGTCTTGGTTAATATGTGATTTTTTGGTTAAACAATCTAAAGAATAAATATTAATGATATAGGAGTAGTATTACTTTTGAGGATAGAGTTTAATGTATTAACCATATCAGTTTTGGAAAATAGTTATAGGTTAAAAAAAGTCTTTTACCTCTTTTTTGGATAATACTATTTATCAAAGGTAAAATTTAAGTTCTTAAAGCATAAAAAAATATCATTTTTTGGTATTAATTTTTTGAGGTAATGGATGAATTGTAAATTGAACAATGGAAAATAAAATTATGAAATTTTATTTATATAAATATATCAAGTATGTATATTTTCTAATATCATTAAAAGGTTAAATAATTAATTAACATTAGGAAAATATTGAAAAGAAATTTTATCCTAATACCTTAATTTTTTTGAACCTATACCCTTTTAAATCATCATAGTTTTATGACTTTGAGGTCCTCAAATTTCTATTGATTATTCACTTGTTTGAGGTCAAAGACCACAATAACTATGTAAAATTATTTAATCATTTCTCCCAAGTCTATAACATCACTTTGAACTAATTTTATCTTTCATAGAAACCAAGTTATATGTTATTACATGTGAAATTTGTACATATGATTCTCTCTTATAAAGATGATATTTTATTAAATCATTTATGATGTCAGATTTTTTAAACAAATTAATTTTCAAATATGAAACCCTAGATTACCATAATCAAGTTTAAATTTCAAGTATTCAATTTATATAAGTTGGGTTGAGTGTAACACCCTAAAATTATGAAGGAATATCATTGTATTCAATAGCATGTATGAAACACTACACAAAGTAGAGTAGAGAATATAACATACCAAGACATTAAAATATATTTAACATTTTAATAAATTATATCCATGATATAACATTAAATGATAGGGACACTGTTTTTTATTTCATTAAACATAAAAATGGCTTTCTTCGATAGCTTGAACTATACACAAGACTGAATTTTACAGAACTACCATATATTATTAAAATATAATTATTTAATATAATAAGATATAACATAGAAATTAAATTGGTGGTTATGAATATGATTAATTAACTTATAAAAATATATGGTTCTAACAAATATAAAATTAACTCTTTTGTTACCAATAAAATATAAATGAATAAGACAAATTGAATATAAAGGAAATGATTATATATAAGACTATTTTTTACAAAAAAAAATGTGTTTTATCTTAATAAAATAATTAATTTATTCTTAGTATATGATATTAATTATAAATATATCTATTATATTCAATAAAATATTATTTACAATCATCCAATATATTTTATAGTCATAATATAAGAACAAATCCAATTTTAGGCATAAAACCTTTATTTTTTATGGTAGTTTTGCCGCATACAATGGACCTACTATTTTAAATATAAATATTGAAAAATTTATAAATTATATTTGAAAATATAAAATTTATTTTTTAAATCAAAATTTTAAAATTATCTTATGGTGAATTTTTAGTATTTTTTGAAAAGATTCATTTTTAAATGAATTGTTAAAAAAATGAATTTTAATTGAAATTTGATTTTCATATAAATCAATTATAATGTTATATTAGATATTAAATTAGATTTAAACTAATTTTATTCCAATTATAAATTAATTAATTTAATTTAGGTCATTTTAATTATTTTTAATTTTAATTTTTATATAAAACATTGGAAGATTTTAATCATTTTACTTTTAAAATACTATTACTGTTACATATGTGGGATAAATTTTAAATTAATTTTATCCACTTATGTGATTTTAATTTGAAAAAATGGATTCAATATTTGGAATGAAAATATTTTATAATTTTTATAAAGTTACACATATATTTTAAAAAATATATTAAAGAAAACAATTTAAAATAAACACAGTGATTAAGGTAAAAATGAGTTTGTTTAGTGGTTAAAATTAAATATTATGGGGAAAAATGTCCTAGAAACATGCCCATAACCAGTTTTATGGACATATTTTCTCCAAATACTATGTTTTAATTATTTTTTTCATTATTTGTTGTAAATTATGTAAGGAATTCCTCCGAAAACTACTCATAGATTTATATTTACATGAATGCAACTCCACCTCAACTATAAAAAAAGCACTTGTCTCTCCCACTTATTCACACATATGATGTATTTTTTCACATAAAACCACTTATTAAATAAGATCCCATGATCTATCACATCTTCCTATAATCCTCAATATTCATAAATAAAACCAAACAATTATTTTTATATAATCCTATATGAGTTACCCCAAAAGAGGTAAGCTTCCTCAATGAGAACTTTTGTTTCCATTCATTATTAATAAATTAAATTATAATTATATATTTAATATATAATGAATTCAGTATCCAAAATATATTGATATTTTTTTCAAAATCTTACGACCTACACCTTCACAAATGTTAATCATATTGGATACACAATCATCGTTCGTGTGTACAAAAGACAACCACCTCACGAACTGATGTCATTCATTATTCTATTACCACATATCATGTTTGGAAACAATGATATATTTGTTGCAAATTTATGATATATATGATATATATAATATAAATACCCTTATTTAATTTTTTTATAACATATACCTCCATGTATTCTATTTTCTGGGAATACAATGACATCATTTCTGGACATGTGGACAACCGCATACTCAAATCGATGTGATTCCTTTTGCATCAAATATATATATATATATATATATGATTAAATAATATGGTATACAAGACATAATTATCATTATGGAAGGATAATTGTTTCTTACATTCTTTCTATAATGATCATTTAAAAAATGGAGACGTTGGTCATGCGTACATACAACCCACAATATCTATGATCGTGACATAGAATAATTTTTCATAACCATATTAAATGATAGTTTTTAAAGGTATAGTTTATTTAAAACTATGATTTTTATGTTATGATTATTATTCTATGTATTTTTAAATAATTACCCATTTTACTATATTCAACATACCAACGTCGTTTTGGATACATAAACCAAAAATTTTCAAAACATAAAAGAAACATAATTGGATAAGTATATGTATATATATTTATAAAATGTAAAATAAAACAAATATTAAACATGAAAAATCTTATAATTAAATTGAATAATTAATATGTGTTTATTTTTTAAGAATATAGAGACATGCGTGTTAAGTGGGACTCAATGTAAGGGATTTTGTCTCAATTTAAATTCCATTGATAAATATTTGATATCATGAAAATATTAACAATTATGTAGTGGATATACAACCCATTTTTTATTTAGTATCGTGATTCACTATGTAACATCCTAAACTTGGATTCCACCCAATGGTGCCCCAAACCTGGTTGGCCATATGGACTCAAGTGCATCTCCCCAAAGGCCATTGGCTGCCGATTAGTAGTGAGGGTCTAGTTCAGTCAATGTGAAGACTATACCCTCATTACTATAGTATATCACAGAAAATTATATCACAAAAAAAGCATAAGTGAATAAATAAGTTTTCAACTGAAACTAATACAAGTAAAGAATAAATAAATAGTCCAGATATGTCACATATACGATGATCCATATGATACATGTATCTAAAAATTTACTAGAATAGGTAAAATGTGAGACAATTAAATACATGTCTCAATAAAACAAAAAATCCAAAAATTTCTTGTTGTATCACAAGCCTCATCTTGGTCCTATTCTCTATTTCTTTGAAACCATAGTCAAAAACCTATACCAGGGCGCTTTCCCCAATCATTTTACAACAATATAATCTGTTCGGGTCCCTGATGAGGCCCAAATAGGGTGTGAGATAAAAATCCCAGTAGGTAACCACCCATGGTCTATATAGTTCTAATAGTAATATACAAAGTGCTAGAAAGTGTAAGAAAATAATTAATGTAAAAGTTAATGCACATGGCATGAGTCAACTACAATAAGAAAAAACCCAACATCTCCTCAAGGATACCTGCATAAAATGTTATCTTCTTACCATGTATCTATAAGAAAACTAACCACGTGATAAGGCCATTACGTACTCCCATCTGTATAAAGTAACCCACTGACATTTCATACATCCATCTGTATCAAGTAACCCATGTTCATTCCATATAATGAAGTATAGACTAAAGGTCCAGTTCAAAGGTGTCATGTACCAAGGAATCCATGAAATAAATCTACACCATGAAGGGTTGGATCCAAGGAACTCATACAAGGAATCCACATTGGTCCTATGGGCATCCTCATGGAAACCCAGTCTCGGAACTGGTTTGAGTCCTACGATCATGTGTACCAACATTTTATACATGAGTCTATGAAAGCCGGATACATAGGGTATCAAGGCCTAAGGCATCCCATAGAATCAATACTAAAGGGGTAGAGTTAACCCAAAATGTCCACTATCATGTTCCACATTCATGTAGAGCAGCCCATGGCATCTATAAAACCATTCATTCAATTATTTCAATTAAATACATTCATTTCCATGGGAGTATACCCACTCACAAAACCTATTAAAATCCTTGAGTATACCCAATAATGCTTCCATTTATAATTTATAAAACATAAGGCCCTACCATTCAGTATTATCCATTAATTCATTGTAATATTCATTTAATATAGGTATACCCATCCATATCAATACACTTACAATTAAAAATGTAATTTGAGAATACCCTCTCACATATCACCATTTCCCAAAACACCACTTGGGTCATTAACAGTTACCAACAAGTATTCCCACCTGTTCATCAACATTCATTCAATTCAGTTTATCAAAATTTTCATGGAATAATATGGAAATATAATGTAAGGAGGTAGTACATCTCTTATGGGGGATCTTCAACTCATTAAATCATTAAGGGTCTTCCTCTAACTAGGAAAGCAGAAGAACACACCCCTTGGCTGGATTAAACATGAATAAACATGTCAATTCATTAAGGGGAAACCCATCAGTGACTATGAATCGAGAAACGGGTGCGAACACACATAAATAGAACCTATGGTCTTCTTCACTAGGTCCAACTAAGCCTACTACAAGTCTCTCACACAAAAACAGAGCCTCTCTAGAAATTCTGATGGGTGGCGAAAAGGATGAACACCTTAAAAGCACCTAAAAGGTCGAAGAAAAGACAAGACCACCTACCTTAGCTCGGTAATAGAGTGCTTATCCAGTATCAAGCCTTGATTTTCCTTGGTTTATGATAAATATGAATAATGGACGAAGAATGAGAAATTAGGGAATATTAACCTAAATCCAAATATCGCAGTTGTTATTTTGAAGAATAATGAATGGATAAAATGGAATTGAGTACATAACGATGCAGTTATAATATGACAGATGAAATAGGAATCAGTGTTTTAAATGAATTTTAGATTTGAAAATCCATATTAAAGGGGTTTAAGCTTCAAATGAGAGAGAAAAGCATTGTGTGTTGAAAAATAAGAGGTTATTTCCTATTTTTTTTTAAAAACCCCTGCTAGGAAATTACATGATGTTTAATCCCATAACATGGTGTGTAATTCTCATTTTTTATTTTATTTGGAAAAACTCATACATGTCATGAATGGTCCTTGATATACTATTACACATTGTGATGTGGGATTACATGACATGTATCCCCCATTCACAGCGTGTAATGGGTATGCAGCCAGCCTTCAAACATATTCCCCCTTCTTTCCCTATGTACAACCAATCTGGCCCATGGCCTAGATTAGGGTCTAACCCTAAAAGGGAATTAAACAATATTTAACTGTAAATGAAAATATCTATACATCAAGAAAAACTAATAATCTTACAATTTCCCCCCTTATATAAATTCATCCCCAAATTTCTCTTTTAAGGATTGTCATGATTATTCCTTGAAATAATCATGCCACTTAGAACGTACGTCAAACTCCCTCTCTCAAGTCTCATCCTATAAATGGTTGTACTTATATAGAACCCATACTAGAGTAACTAACCATCCTTAACAAACGTTCATGATCCTCTCAACAATATGAATCAGATGATCCTCAACCAAGGCATCAACCTGATACTCAACCTCCTCGGGCTAAAAAAGCTGATATGGGTTAGAGTGATAATGGTATAGTTGAGATATGTGAAAAACATCATACATGGATTGGTACCACTGAGGTAAATGAAAACAATAGGAAACAGACTAGACTCTCTCCAAAATCTAAAACGACCCATCATATCGTGGTGAAATCATACCCTATATCTTGATCTACATGTGTCCCAACCTCAGTGAAACACACCAGAAAACAAAATCCCTAACTGAGAACTCTAGAGGTCTTCTATAGAGATCATCATAAGATTTATGATGAGACTGTGTTGTATCCATCAGATTCTGAATTAACTAGACCTGCACAGAGGTTTCTTTCAGAATATGTGGTCCCTATAAAACTGCCTCACCTACCTCTAACCAGCATAGGGGATAATGGCATGACCTTCCGTATAAAGCATTGTAAGTTTCCATAATAATAGTTGACTGCTAACTACTATTGTAGGAAAACTCAAATAGGGGAATGGGCCTCTCCCAAGATCACCCAAAATCCAATACTCATGCTCGTTGTATGTCTTCTAGCACTTCTGTCATAAACTCTTATTGGATATCATTCTGAGGGTGGTATGTTGTTCTCAAAAGAAACTGTGTACCCAATTCCCTCTGAAAACTCTTCCTTAAATGAGATGTGAAGCAATAATACCTATCTAATATTATAGAGTTACAGACTCCATGAAGTTGTATTATCTTACGAATATACAACCATCCATGCTCAAAAACATTGAAGGCCTCAAGGATTGGAATGAAATGAGAAAACTTCATAATCCTATCAACAACAACCCACACAACATCGTTACCTTGAGGTGACCTCAGTATACCAGCCACGGAATCCCTGGAGACATCATCCAATTTTCACTATATAATAGGTATCTATTATAAAAACTCAGCTTGTTGCTGATGTTTTCCATTCACCTATTGACAGGTGGAACGCCTTGTAACAAAACCAGATACCACTCTCTTTATACCAAGCCACCAGTACTAATATCACAAGTCCCGGTACATCTTGGTGACTATAAGGTGCATTACCCAAGATAAATCATGAAACACCCACATCAAATTCTTACTTATATCTACTAGAACACAAATGTGTCCATGGATATTCAAGATCTCATCCTCACCTACCATCTAACCAGGATGATAGTCCATACCTACCACACAGTCTCGTAGAACTCGGCCTTCTGAATCTAATATATGCCTCATCATTACACTACCATAAGGGTAAAGGTCACAGATAAGGATGATTGAAAATTTATTCAATGTCAATCATGCACCTCCAGATTCATCTCAGAGAACAATTCTATAACCTTCCACTCACTATTGACCTGATGCACTACCTATATTTGAGTTCTCTGTCTTAGTGAATCAGCCACTGCATTTCCCTTACCAAGCATATAAACAAGCTCAAATATAAAGGACTATTAGTTCTCCACCCACATCCACTACATCATATTCATATCACACTGTGTAAAGATATACTTGAGGCTTATGTGGTCTTTTTACACCACAAAATTCCCTCCAAGTTAATAGTGTCTCCAATAGAGGATAGCGTGAACAACCAAAGATAACTCTAGATCTTGTGTAGGGTGAATATTTATATTTGGACTCAACTAATGAGACTAATATTCCATAAATATCTCTCCCTACATCAACACTACTCCTTTCCCAAAACCTGATGTGTGACAATATACATTGTAGATCCTTCCTTACTCTAGAATTATCAGGAATGGTGCTGATGTCAACCTCCCTTTCAGCTTCTGAAAGGCTATCTCGTATAATTATGACTAATCAAACTTCACACCCTTCACAATCAATCCCATCAATAGTGATTCTATGTTTGATTAGTCCTATATGAAACTCTAATAGAAACCATCCATTTCCAAGAAACTATGTATGTTAGAAACATTCTTAGGATTCTCTTAGGAAACTACTGCATTCAGCTTCTCTAGGTCCACTGATTCTCCTCTCTCAGGGTTAATGTGACCGAGTAAGCAAATCTTATCCATCCAAAATTGGAAATTTTTTACATAGAATATAACTTATTGTCTTTTTGTGTATTCAAAATGATATCAATATAGATGGCATGGTTGGGATGATTGTGATAATTCACAAAGATATCATCCTTGAAAACCAGCACAAAAGAATCAAGGTAAGGGTGAAACACCATGTTCATCAAATCCATGGAAAACATTTATGTGTTCATGAGATAGAATGAAATAACCAGATACTCATATAGACCATACATGCTACGAATGGTTCTACAAGTTATGTTTGGAGGTCTAACACGAAGCTGATGATTTCCCGATATCAATTCCATCTTTGAGAACACTCGATATCCTTGAATCATTTCAAATAGGTCATCTCTATGGGGAAAGGGATATCAGTTCATAATTTTCAACTAGTTCAGTTTTTTATAATCCACACATAGCCTAAGGGTAACATATGCCTTTTTCACAAAAAGGATCAGCGAACCCCCTAGAGAAGTATTGGGTCTGACAAACCCCTTCACCTCAAAATCCACTAGCTACCTCTTGATCTCCTACAACTCTATAGTAGGCATCCTATAAAGAGGAATGGATACTAGTGTAGCTCATGGAACTATATCCATGAAGAACTCCACCTCTCTCTTAAGGGGTAAACCACAAAAATCATGAGGAAAGATGTCTTTGAAGCACTCAACCATAGGATAAAAGTCCACCTAACTCATTTGTAGATCATCTATAAACAAAATACCAATCATGGTTATCATATAATCCTACCCATGATGCTTGCATCCATCTCACCTAACCTGAACATCAAATTCACTCCTGTGAGTAAACACTACACCCTCTAGTGTTGTAAAAGTCACCCTTTGGTAGAAGCAGTCAATATAACCTTAATAAGCTAATATCTAGTCCATCATGAGAATGATGTAAAACCCCATAATCTATAAAATATAAAGATCCCAAATGAAGTGAAACCCACAAAACTCAAGGTGACACTCCATACACTAGCACACATCAAATGTTTTAACTTCCAACGGTGTTTCTAGAATCAAAAAATCCATAGAAAGAAAAAAAACATGCCTGAGGCTTATATCCACTAGTGCATATATAATATTTTTTAAAGAACTTGTATCAAAGATAGTAAGTTCTATACTAGAATATACCAAGATTGTACCTCTCATCATAGACAATCCAGGATCTTGTTCTTATTGGTTCTATTGAACTGTATAAGTCTATCTTGTACAGTGGCCTTGTGACACTACATGGATACCCTGAGCTGATCCACCCAGTTGTCTAGGTGAAACTGATGTCTCACTGCCTCTTCCACGACCACTGATACCTCATCCTGACTAGCCTACACTAATCTAGATCCCTACCTGAAATGGATATGAAGATCCCTCTATTGAACCTTATGTCAGAGATAACCCCTACTACTCATAGCTAGAGGGAAGGTCATGTAAAACCACTACATATTCCCAATCCTGTCACAAGCATAGAATTGAATTGGGTGGTGGTCACACTGATACATCATGTGGCATCGCCTACCACACTGATGAAAAAAACCAAAAATCTTGCACCCACATCTTGAATACCAGTCTAGTCATGGGATGACTAAAAATGGAACTTTCTTCCTGAAGACTTAGATCCACTGTGCTGAGAAACAACTCTTCCCAATTTTGTACCTGCATCTTCCCTCAGATTCTGCTCTATAATAATCGACTGATAAAAAATCTTATTGATAAAATTCTACATGAATACATTGACTTGAGACATGATAGCATGTCTAAGACCTTCCTTGAAGCATATTGACCACAAAACCCATCATTAAGATACATCATCACACAAAAATTCATGTTTTTTAAGAGTGTTGAGTGTTCCATATCTCTCATCGTGCCCCACTAAAGACGCATGAGCTAACACGCCCACCCTATTCACAGAGTGATGGAGTAAATGTAGTCAATATAATAGTTATGGAAGTTAGTCCAACCCATATCTCATATCCCATTAGCTTGGTTTAGAACATCCCACTTTCACTTTGATTCACCATGTAGTATATAAGGAGTGATATTGGCCCTCCTCTCAGGAAGAATCTCCAGATGCTCCAAAATCTCTAGCGTGGTCTATAGTCAGAGCACTATAGCCTATGGACTACCATCCATTAAAACATTGGAGGATAATTCAACTAGAACACCCATGTTAGCTTATCCATAGACAAGGTAGGTTGTGATGCTCCCTAAATATATTGTATATAGTTAAATAATCCCTCGTAGAATTGTGCCTCAACACCTATGTCTGAAACAGTCTTTGGTGCCTTAATTGGCACTAATAGAGGATCAACTGGTAGTACATAGTCCACCATCTTCATATTATAGTTATCATCTCACTCATGGCGTTACATTAGTGGTCATCATGGTGACATATCTCTGTAATTCCAAAATAATTCCCTAGAATAGGACAACTTCAATGCTCACATCTCAAAAGGGTAGAAAATGTCAAAACTCTCCTAGAAACCAAGTCAACACACAATATAATCCTAAATACAAGACTGTATGATGAATTTCTAATGAACCACTAAAAACTATGCCTCTTTCCCACTTAAAATTTTTATTTGGGTCAAGTACCAGTTCTAACTTTCATTCAACAATCATTTGTTGAAAGGATTTAACTAATGTCCATCAGGTTTGAATACCTGAGGTCCTATAACACCTCATGAACCAACGTTTGATGCCCATATAATCCATATATATCAAATTCATTTTAGCATTTTCATTTCTTCGGTGCATAATTTCCCAATCCATAAGGTCTTGTACTCCTAATTAATTGAAAGATGAAGTCACTCCTTTAGACTATGCACATATTCTATCATAAAATTGTGCACAACTATCACATCATCTATCACAATTTCATGCAATAAGTAATGCATCCTAAATTGAATGGAAAAATCACTCACATGTGATTTTTATTAGGTACCTATAAGATGGATGAGATGTAATAAGTTAATCTAATCATGTTGAAATATAAATATAACCCATAATTTCATCAATAGTAACATCCTAAATCATGTGTCTCACCCAATGGTGAAATAAAAATAGTTGTAACCATCAAAATATAGAAAAACAAAAATCTATTCAATGCCATTTGGATTTTCCCCTTACGTGGGGTAGCTACTCTTGGGCACAACTTATTACCAAACCCCATTTCCTTTCTATCCCTATCTATTACTTCCAAATGGTAAGGAAAACATGAAATGACTCCTCTGATACCACTCTGTAAAAACTTAAACCTAGATTCCATGCAATGGTTCCTTGAACCTGGTAGTCCACATGGCCTCAAGTGCATCTACCCAAACCAAAGAGGCTGACGACTACTGGTGAGGGCCTAGGGTAGTCAATGGGGAAGATTATTCCATCATTGAAAAGGTATATCACATCAGAAGTCAAACACATACAATAGCAGGAGATAATAAATATGTAGTAAACTTAAATTAGGACTAGACGTGAATACATAAAAAGTACAGATATGTCTCATACACAATGATAAAAATGATGTATGTGTCTAGAAAGTATACAGAATAGGTAGAAGGTGATACCAAACAATACATGACTCAAAATAAAGAAAGAAAAATAATTACTAGGAGTATCACAAGCCTTATCTTTGACCTATTCTCTTCTTCTCTGAAACCACGATCAACAACCTGTAACGGGGTTCTTTCCCATATAATCATCTACACCCATATAATATTTTTGGGTCCCTAAGAAGGCTCAAATAGGGTGTGAGATAAAAAAATTTGTAGGTAACCACCCAGGGTCTATATAGTTCTAATAGAAATATACAAAGTTCTATAAAGTGTATGTAATGTAGTAATTTAAAATTGAATGCCCATGGAATGAGACAACTGTGAAATGTAAAAAAACAAAAATCGCATCAAGGATACCTGCAAAAAAACACCATCTCCTAACTAGGAATGGATAAGTAAAATAATAAATTCACACTATCATGTTGTATTATCATCCATATCAAGTAACCCATCACCATTATGTACATATATATGTATAAAGTAACCCATAAACATGTCATATAATGAATTGTATACCCAAGGATAGGATCCAAGGTGTCATGTGCCTGAGAATCCATGATATAATTCTAGACCACGAATGGTCAAAAACAAGGTACTCATCCAAGGTATCCACATCGTGTCTTATGCAGTTCCCAGTGCAAACATTTCCTAGGAACTACGTGGAATCCTAGGATCATGTGTACCAACATATCCTACGCGAGTCCAAGAATTCCGGATCCACGAGGTAGCAAGGCATGATTCATCCCCTGGAATAAAGACCCAAGGGGAAGATTAAAACCAAGGTGTCCACTACCACATTCCAGATCCATGGAAATTAGTTCATGGCATCTATAAAACCATTAATTCAATTCATTCAATTTTTTCCTTTCATTTCTATATGAGTATACCCACTTACATTACCAATTAAAATCCATGATTATACCCACTCAAGAATTCCATTTATAATTTGCAAATCATATGAGCATACCATCCCATATTACCCATTAAAACATTCCATTAAAGAATTCATATAGGTATACCCCCATATAACTACACTTATAACGAGACATGTCATGTGATCATGCCCTATCACATATCACCATTTTCCAACACACCCCATTTGTAGTTTAGAGTTACCATCAAGTATACCCAATTGTTCATCCAATTTATTTATTTCTAATTTATCAAAATAAACACGGAATAACATTGGAAGATGATGTATAGAGGATGTATGTATCCTAATAAATATATTAAACTCATTAAAGCATTAATGGGAATCACCTAACAAAGAATGAACAAGCACACACCCCTTGGGTGGTTTAAAGAGGAATAAAAATTTTATTTCAATAAGGTGTGCCACATGGGTGACCAATAATCAAATAATGGTTGCCAAAAAACCTAAATAGAACTTACAGGCATCCTTACTTTGTTAGACAAAGACAACTACAAGTAGCACTCTCAAAATGGGGTCACGTCATTATGTACGATGGGTGGTGAAATGTATGAAAACCCTAAAAGAACCATAAAAGCTGATGACCACCTACCTAATCTTGGTAGTAGAGGGATCATCTAGTACCAAGTCCCAATTTGCATCAGTTTAGGATAAATCTGAAGAATTTATGCAGAATGAGAAATTAGGGCATATGAGATGAAATCCAAATAGTACAATCATTGTTCCGAAGAATCAACAACAATTGAAAAGGAATCAATTAAATATTCTTGTGGTTCCAACATGACTAACAACATAATAATTGGATTTCATATGTATTTTATATCTAAAAACCCATTTTAGAGGTTTTTAGGATTCAATTGGGAGAGAAAAGGGATGCATAGAAAAATAATATGCCATTTCCTCTATTTTGAAAAACCCCCAGTGGGAAATTACATGACGTGTAATCCCATTACACGGAATGTAATGTCCATTTTTAATTTTCTGATGAAAAACTCACACACATATCGATAGGTCATGGCCAGAGCATTACATGTTGTGACCTAGGATTACACGATGTGTTTCCCCCATTCATGTTGTGTAACCGGCCTACAGTCAGCCTTCAACCTCTTTTCCCCTTTATTCCCTAAGTACAACCCAACTAGCCCATGGCCCAACATAGGGTCTAAGCTAAAAAAATGTAAACAATATTTTACCTAGAAAATAAATAACATGTACCTCAAGAAAAACATGGTATCTTACACACTCATACTTCATTTTATTTTAGGATTCACTTTCTATTATCCCATACAAAGGGGTTTGACATGAAAATTATTAATTGGTTAATGTTATCTTTTAATATCAAATTATTTTGTGATTTTTAACGTTCTCTTAATACAATCACTTTTTTATGATCATTTTTTATAGTAAATTAACTTTATATTTAATTTCTATACTATTGTGTAATGTATATTATTATTTCTTAAATATTATACCATTTTTACATAAGGTTTTTAATTTGAATGTCATTTTATTAATCAAAAAAATGTTGAGAAATACATATCTTTTACTCAATAAGGATAATTAATATGGAACAATTTTTATGTATTAAATTGATTATTCAATATATGAGGATATCTTTGGACAAGAAAGACACAGGTTGGGTACCAGTTAATTTATGCCCCATGATGCATTAGTAGTCTCATGGGATAAATTGGTTTGATATCCTCAGCTAATCAGTTTTTACCTTGTATGTTCTAAACTGTCTTAAGAATAGATCATAACATTAAAGGTATCAGGTGCTTGAAAAAAAAATGGGATCCAATAATTAAGAATATTTTATATTTGAGATTTAGTTTTATTATGAAAGAGGTTTTTAGAATGGGAAAATATATGGATGCATTTAATTCACATTTTATTGATGAAATAGAATTTTTTTAGTTATTTACCTTTATATATTTTTTCCTAAAATTCTTCTTAATTAATTGGTTTTATGGAATTTCTGTTCAGTCATTTACCATTTCTATATTGACTATGTTCATTGATTCATTATTTCTTTTTATGTACTTTACCCTTATTGAGAATTCAATCTCACCCTTATTCGGTTCCATTTTCACAGGATATGAAGACAAATTCTTGGAACAAGTTTCAAGGATTTGGTTTATTAGCCTTTGATATGTATTATGTTTTTTATACACCCAATGTAAAAATGGGTGTCATGAATATAATTTTGTTTTCCTATATTTCTAAAATGTTTATACTTTTTGGATTTCAATCTTGTATCTATTCCAAATATATTAAATTAATGAACCATCATTGGGATACTAGGTTTGAGTCATTACAGTTACTATTAGAGCATGTTTAGTATCAAACATGAGAACTATATGTGGAAGAATATATATTAGGTAACATAGACCTAATATATAATTTGAGGTTATTATAGAAGAACACATTAATGTTTTGGTAATATATAGTGTACATGGACATTTTTAACAATACATAACTCTTTGGACAGTATCATGGGTTTACGAATTTATTATTGAAGATAATTTCAAATAATTAAACACCTAATTATAGGTTTTACATTATGGATGTCTACCAAGATTAAATAAATTTTGAAGAGATTTATTGAAATATACTATTCTATTTGAAATTTTATATAAGGAATAATTAATTCATATTTTATAGGCTAAAGTTAAATGGTTTCTATAAACACTATGATTGATATACAAATATGGTCCATATACATTGGTTGAAAATAGATTGTATAGAAAATAATAGTAAAAATGTTATTTAATGATTAATTTCATTTCAGGGATGTCCATCAAACGTTTTGGAATGGTTTTAGGAATTATATTAATGTTGTATTTAAAAATTACAACCCACATGTAGGGTGAAAACCTGTCACATCCGGTAAATATGTGGGGCTTAAACCCATGACAGAAGTATGATGAGGCTTTAATGCCTTCTGACTAGCCTATGTGATGTCCTGGATAATATGTTATTGTTTTTAGATAGATAATTTGATGAATAGCTATTAATTATACACCAATAGTATTAATTTTGATATTATTTCATAATATATTAATATTATTGGTTTTCTAAAATAGTTGTAGGTAGAAATAAATAATTTTCACTCCTTTATCAATATTAAAATCAATTAAATGTAAATTTTTGTTTTTATGGAATTAAAATAAAATCAATTTTTTATATTCATTTCTTTATGTAATGAATGAATTGAAAATTGATCAAATCCAAATCAAAATATGAAATTATATTTACTGAAAAATATCATCTAAGTATATTTTCTTATAGTATTATGTAGCAAAATAATTACACAACATTAGGGAATATATTATAAAAATATTTTATCCTAATAACTTATTTTGTGTTAAATCAATGTTCTTTTAAATCATCAATGATTTATGGATTTAGGACCCTTAAGTTTCCATTGATCATTCACTTATTTGTAATCAATTAACTCAATCACCCACTAATATTATTTATACATTTCCCTATGTCAATATATTCACATGCCACTAATTTTATTCTACATATAATCCTAGTTATATGTTATTCCATGTAACTTATGTACATTTAATTATCTCTTACAAAGAAAAAATTTTATTAACTCTATTACGATGACAGATTTTTCAATGAAGGAATTTTATAATATCAATCCATATATTAAAAAGTGTTTAAATTTTAGGGATGAAATTTATTTAAGGTGGGGAGAATGTAACACCACATAATTAAGAAAGAATAATATTTTATTCAAAAACATGTTTGACACACAATTATAAATGTATAAGGGAATATAAAATCCTAAGACATTATAATATATTTACTATTTCAATAAATTCAATGTATGATATAGATTTAAATGCACGTGATACCCAGTAATTTTTGGATATGTAAAAGAATAACATTCCTAGATAACATTCTTTACACGCATGCCCGAGTTTTACCGAAAAATATATTATTAAAATATTATTATTCAATATAATAAGATATAACCTAACCATTAATTTTGAACAAATAAATAGTATTAACAAACTTATGAAAATATATGTTTTAGAAAAATTTAAAATTAATTCATTTGTTTCCAATAAATAATAAAAGAAAATAAAAACCAATTGAATATAAATGAAATATTTATATAAAAAAACTATTTTTATGCATGAATTTTTTTTTATCATAATAAATAATATTAATTACCATTAGTGGATGATATTAATGAAACAAATATATTATATATCCTGAAAAATTTTCTAACAATCATAAAATATGTTTGATATGCATAACATAAAACAAATCCAATTTTATGCATAAAAGCTATAATATTCTAAGTGTTGATTTCCAACTATTTAATGGGGAATCTATTTCAAATCTAAATTTTGAAAATTTAATAAAATATATTTTTAAAAATAAAATTTATTTTTTAAATTGGAACATCAAAATTATATTATGTTTATTTTTGTATTTTTATGAAACGTTTGATTTTTTATTAATATTTAAAAATCTAAAATATTAATTGAAATCACTTCTTTGATCTAAATAACTTATAATGTTAAATAATATTGTATATTATTTTTGAAGAAAAATTAGACCAATAATACATATATTAATTCAATTTAGTTCATTGGAATCATTTTTATTCTTATTTTGTATATAAAAACATTTAAACCTTTTGATCATTTTACTTTAAAACCCATATATGTTGTTACATATGTGGGATAAGTTTTAAATTAATTTCTACCACCTTTGGGATTAGAATTCAAAAAATGGATTCCATATTTTTAATAAAAATAATTGATAATCCATATAATGTTTAACTAAGTTTTTGACAAAAAATTTTAGAGAAATAAATTAAATTAATCACAGTTATTAAGGTAAAAATGAGTTCACTTAGTTGTTAAATATTAATATTCGAGGGGGAAATGACCTATAAACTAGTCCAAAACCCATATTATAGACGTATTTAGACCATAAAATATATTTTATTTAATTGTTTTCATTTTTTGGTAGATGATGTAAGGGAGACTTCCCAGTAGTGTTTACCATTCTTTATTTAGAAGAATGTCACTCCTCCTCCACTATAAAATGGAACACACCCACCTCACATATTCACACCAATAATGCCTTTTGGATCATAAAAAACCTTCCAAAACAATCTATTATCAATAAAAATCTCATCATATAAGCTTCACATGGAGAAGAAATCAATCTAAATAATTATTTTTCTATAATCCAAAAGGAGTTACCTAAAAAAGAGGCAATGTTCTTCAAAGAGCACTTTTGTTTTAATTATTTAACCACCAATTAAATTAATTTTATATATTTATTATATAATAAACAATATTTCATAAATATATTTAGATTTTTTTATACTATGTTTACTACCTACACATTCACACACTTCCATCAAATGGGATACACAATCATCATTTTTGTGTATGGTGGACTACCACCATGAAATATAATGTCGTTCATTTATTCATTAACACTTTTAAAGGATGGAAATATTGAAGTATATATATTTTACATAATATATATATGATATTTATAATTTATTTATGCTTATGGAATTATTATATAACACATACCTTCCTAAATTCTATTTTGTTGGAATACAAGAACATCGTTTGTGGATGTGTGGACTACCACCTCCTCAAAGAGATTTGATTCCTTTTGAATAAAAATAATTATATATTAAAAATTCAATATAAAATAATATGGTATTGAAGACATAATTATCATTTCATAATGATAAATGTTACTTTCCTTCTTTCTATAATTATCATTTAAAAATTGAAATGTTACCCATATGTATGTACAACCTACCATCTCTGTGATCATGATGATAGTTCATTTTTTCATAAAAACCACACATAATTGGTTTAAAAGGTATAATTTAGGTATAAATATTATAATTGTGTTATGATTATTATTATGTACATTTTTAAAAAATTACCTCTTTGATGATAGTCTACCTAACGAAGAAATTTTGGACACATAAATCGAATACTGTCAAAACATACAACTTAATCTTTATTGACTAAGTAGTTGAATATTACTTATTAATAGGTAAAATTTAATTAATAATAAACATTAAAGAGTTTATCAAAAAAGTAAATAATTAATATATGTTTATTATTCAAAAATATAGGGAGATGCATGGCTAGTTTGACTCAAGATCAGATATTTCTTTTCAATTTACATTCCATTGAGACTTATTTGTTACTATGCACCAATTCACTTTGATGTGATATATATGCTTCCCATTTTTAATTTAGTTTAATGATTATATAATAATACATTTTATTTTATATTTCACTTTTAATCATTGGATCCGTCAATCTATAATTAATGGATCAACTCCTTTGAGAATATTTTCTCCATCCTTCAATTTTCTGAACAAGAGGAGGTTCTTGGGACTGATTGTCATATGGAGGGTAAAGCTGATCAATGGTGTACATTGATAAAAAATATGAATCCTGAGGAAGATATCGAAGTGATGGGATTGAAGTATTTCTAGAAATAAAATTTGATAAGTATTTTCCTGGAACACTCCGTCTTAATATGGAATGAGATTTCCTTTCCCTCACGAAAAATGTTGATGATTATATTGGGGAGTACATGGAAAACATCAACTTACATGCATGACATTCCTATGGTTTTTTTCATTACCACCAAATTCATGTTTGATCACTTCCTTGGTGTGATTAAAACTGGCATACGGAAAGCCCTAGTGATCCACAACATTGACAGTAATGAAGAGATTTTTTGATGTTCCCTCAATGTCGAAATGAAGATCAGTGAATCTTAGGGGTGTCATGGGGATACAAAGTGGAATGGAAAAATTAATCACGGTGGTCTGATGGAAAAATCTAATAGAGCTATGAAAGTCTAGAATCCCACTATCCCAAGGTGTGGAATGAAGTACCATGGAAATTTTCTTAAGGGGACGAGGAAATTAATTTGGTGGGAGAAGGAAAGACACCTAGCCAGTGGTTGTCGAAATGAAAAACCAGCTACTAAGATATAGGAAATGAATGTTCCATTCGATCCTCAATGAATTGTTCATTGATAAACCAGGGAACATTGTGAACCAGTGCCCTATGCCAATGGTTTTCATTGGCAACCACCTACCTCCAACTTAGTAAGGGTGAGCTTTTAACATCACTACCACCGAAGTGATTCCCAATAATGAAGTGGTGATAGGTATTCTTAATATTAATTCATGAATAGAGATGTTTCTATTTTTTATGGGTATATGATTTCTTTTATATCTCAAAAATTTATTAGACAAGTGAAAAAATCTCCACAATGAATGGAAGTAGTTATATTGGTGAAAATAGAAAATGGGATAATTATTGAATTCGATGAATATAGATCTTCCCCTGTCACAATTTGTTGACTGGACTTTTTTGAGAACTTCATCATACTTCCATTGGTGGAATTTTATGAAATTATTGGAATGGATTGGCTTTCCTTGTACAGAGCCAACAAAAATTTTCAAAATAGAGAATTCACTCTTCAAATGGTGAATTGACCCCCGATTCTATACATGTGAAAGGAGGAGGACGAATCATCTTTTTCACCACCATTTCAAGCATGGATATTGATTCCCTATGTTCATGTGTATCTTTCTCAGATGATTGAGTCTATGTAAGGAACAATCCTATAAGACATTTCTATTGGGTGGGAATTCCCTGATGTGTTTCCCATGGAATTTCATGGTCTTCCTCCAAGAAGAGATGTTGAACTCTTGATTGATGTCATACCAAGGGCGTTGACAATATCCAATACTTCGTATAGAATGCATTTTTTAGATAATATAAAGAAATAACTACAATAGAATCTGGATAGTGGGTTTATACGCCCAAGTGCTTCACAATGGGGTGCACCAGTCATCTTCGTCAAGAAGAAGGATGGTTCAATGCGCCTTTTCATTTATTGTCAAGAGCTCAAAAAATACCAATAATGAAAAAGTATCCTTTTCCAAGAATTGATGACTTATTTTATCAGCTACGTGGAGAACTATACATCTTCAAGGTGGATCTACGGTCAGGATATTACCTAGTAAGGGTGAAGGAGGATATCCCAAAGATTGTTTTTGGTACATGGTATGGGCACTATGAATTCAAAGTAATTCCTTTTAGACTAACTAAATTCCCTCTAATCTTCATTGAGTTGATGAATAGTGTCTTTAGAGATTACCTAGAAATTTTTTGGTAGTCTATATAGCTGATATTCTACTATACTCGAAAACCAAGGAGGTGTATGAGCAGCATAAAACAACTGTACTATACACCATGCGAAAGGAGAAGCTTTATGTAAAGTATAACAAGTGTGGAACTGATTGAAGGATGTCTCACTCTTAGGTAATATCATCATAATAAATGAGATATATATATATGGATCCTTCCAAAATGAATGAAATTTAGGGATGGACAAGGCCATCATCTGTGATGGATATCTATCACTTTATGGGGTTAGTTGGATATTATCACTGATTTGTGAGAAATTTCACACAATTTTCAAACCTTTTTACCAAGATAAATCAAAAGGGATTCATTTTTTTTTTTGGAATGATTAATGTGAATAAAGCTTATTGTAGTTGAAGTAGAGGCATATCACTTCCCTTGTCATCACAAAACCCACAAGTGGGGATATTTTTGTAATCTTTAGTGATTCTTCGAAGAAGGGTATAGGCTGTGTATTGATGCAAAATGACACATTCCCCACCTATTCCTAATGGAAGTTGAAAATAAATTAGAAATACTATCCCCCAGATGATCTATATTTAGCAGCTATGATCTTTGTATTGAAAATATAGTGGCATTATCTCTTTGGGAAAAAGTGTGAAATATATACAGTTCACAATATTCAAAAATATATATTCCCACAGAAAGAGTCGAACATGCACTGATGAAGATGGTAAGATATCTGTAAGGATTGAAACATCTCAATCCATTACCACTCTAGTAATGCAAACAAGGTATAAGATGCTCTATGAATAAAGTACGCAGTGATTCAATCACTGATGAGAATTGAAAATTATCCAGTTTTCGTATATTTGATGAATATGGACATGTAAATCATAAAGAAGGGAACATTATCAATCCCATCATAAATTACTACACATCTATCTCTTTTATAAAGGTTAAATTATTCTCAAAATGAAGATGTAAAAATTCAAAAGAAAGTTGAAGCTATCAGAAAATTGAGATCCTCATAGTTCAATGTTAATGAAGAATGAATTGTGATATTTGGGTAAATAATATGTTTTTAATAAAATCCATATATAATTAAGGAAATTTTTGATGATGAAAATTGTTCAAATTTCCCCATTCATCCAGGGAACAAAACGATGTATGATGATCCCTGAGAGCATTATTGGTTAGATAACATGAAGATGGAGATCGTAGAGTATACATCAAAGTGCCTAAAATTTCTTCAATTGAATGTTCAGATTAAGCCGTCTAAGGTGAATATTCAACCATTACCAATACAAACATGAAAATGGGAGAAACTCACCATGGAATGAGTCCCCAGACTTCCGGAGACGTCCAAAGGAAACAATGTTATCTAGTTTGTGGTGGATCATCTTAAAAAGAATGTACACTTCAATGTGATTAAAAATAATTTTTAATTGGATAAAATGGAATGTATATACATTATATAAGTGCTAATGATTTATGGTGTAACAATATCAATTGTATCATATCGAGATCCAAGATTCACTTATAAGTTCTAGAAGAGTCTCCAATATGCTCTGAACACTGATTCAAACTTCTGCACAACCTATCACCCTCAAAATGATATCCAGTATAAACAAACTATCTGGACACATGAGGATAGGATGAGATATTTATCAAGGTAATTCAAAGGAATATGGGACAAAAATCATCCTTTGGTGGAGTTCTCTTACAAAAACAATTCCCACTCAATCTTTCAAATTTCTCCTTATAAATCCCTTTATGGGAAGAGGAAAAAACACTGGCATGTTGGGATGAATTTGTGGAACAAAAACTTCTTGGTTTGGAAATTGTCTAAGAAATGGTGGACAAGGTTAAGACCATCCAACAGCACATCGATGCTGCTCATAGTGGACAAAAGATCTGTACAGATAATCATTGATGGGACCTGGAGTTTTACATGGGAGATATGGTTTTCCTCTTCATATCTCAATAGATGAGAGTGTTGAGATTTTGGAAGAATTGAAATATTAGTCCAAGGTACATCGAACCTTTTTAGTTCCTTGATTGCATCAGATTAGTGTCTAATCGACTAGCACTCCCCTTGAACATTTCCCTAGTACATGATGTTTTCCATGTATCACTCTTGAGAAAGTACATACATAACCCATCGCATGTACTCAATTCATAGGTGGTAAAATTAGAGAATAACCTTTCCTATGGAGAGAATCCAATGAAGATCTTATATTGTTGGAAAAAAGTACTATGAAATAAGAAAATTCCACTTTTCAATGTGGTGTGAAGAAATCAGATGTTTGAATAAGCAACCTGTGAACTGGAGGAAGTGATGATTTATAGTTACCCTAATCCATTTTAGTGTAGGAAAAGGGCATTTTGAGTGAGAAATTTCTTATGGGGGGGAAGGTTGCAACAAACCGATCATTTATGAATAAAATTACATTTATTTTAATGTCTTATATATATAGAAAATAAATGAATTATTTTTTATTATTACTGGGTTTAAGTGAATGTTATGTATCATTACCATTGATAATATAACAGTTGAATAGTGATCACAAAACTAATATAAAAATAAGGTTTTAAAAAACCCTTTTGACATAAAAAAAGGAGATGATGGCCTCATCCAATAGACTTGGGTCACATAAAGCACATTTTTTGCAGCTTGGAAATTAGGTAGTGTCATTTGTCTTCACTCTTGACCAATCCCAAGCAGAGCTTCAACATTAAAAGTTTGAACGAAATAACCTATGGGAGAAGTTCCAAATAATATAGATTACAATCAGGGCGATGTTATCTGAGCCACCCCAAGAACCTTTCACCAGCGCACACCTTACCCTTAGGTCTTTTGCGGGTGTTATAAGGGGTTATGTAACAAGTTATTAGTTACTTATTGTTTAATACCTTTAGATAAATAAAATTATTATTCCATCAAATCATTTATGGGAGTAGTCTTTCTTAAAAATGATGAATTTTATAAATTTATTTTCAAGTAAAAATGGTACTTGCGATAAATATTTTTATTATTATATTAAAATAAATTGTTATTAATAATATTATGAATTTTTTTGGTAAATTATGATTATATTAGTTCCTTATCTATAAATGATTAGGTAATTAGTTTGATAAGAGTTATATTTCTATACGATAAAACAGAAAGTGTATTTTTGAAGAATTTATTTTAAGAAATTAATGATTTGGTTTATTAATTAATATTTTAATATAATATTATTATCAAATAAATTTTAATAATAATACATTAGTATATCATTTTTAGGAAGTCAAATGTATTTTTTGGTTACATTTTAAAAGAAATTGACAAAAACCTGTAAATTTTCATTAAATGTCAATTATAATTTCAAAAGTTAAAATTAAAATATTTAGAATATTATTTAGATAAAATGGATATTATTTTTGGAATTAAGATATCCAAATTATCCAATGGTGAATTTTTCATAATTTTTTGAGACAATCAAATTTTTTGGTATAAATTAAATAATATATATGTGTATAGTGTGTTTTATGACATTATAAAGACCCAATAGTGATGTAATAAATACCATAAAAGTTATATTTGACCAAATTTATGTCTTAAATCTAAAAAAATGAGATTTTATATTTATTTAACTTATTTTATTATTCCATAATGAAAACTCGAATGTGTATGACATATTTTATGATTTTAAGTTAATTTATTTAAAAATGTGACTCACCTTCACATAATAGAGGGATGTTTTTAATACCAACCTCCATTTATCTAATAAAATACTATTTTATACTTCCCTTTTCTAGAAAACAGTGTAAAAACCATAGGTTGGTTTGTGGTTATCAATATTTCAGTGTGTAGTCTCCAAAACCTAAATAATAAAAAATTCCACCTCTTTTCCGATATAAACACACCCATTCCCCCAATTCTCTTCTCTAAAGATCCTTTAATATCTTACACACTCTATTCTCCACTCCCTAGAGTCCTCCCAAGGTGACCTAATCTTATAATAATCCTCTTATAATCCTTTTGGATCACACATCCATGTTAGGGTTCCTTCTTTTCTCATTTTTTTGTCCATGTTTCCTTATATTGTTATACCCTGTTATATTTCAATTGAAAATAATGCGGTATGTTTTTGAAACTCCCCCATTATTTATTTATTATTTATTAATGGTGAGAGGCCCCTTTCATTCTCATAAATCTCTCCCATGTACACCTGTTACCATGCTGAAATTATATAAGGGATTTCTCTCTCCTAATTTTTATTCAAGCATTTCTTTTATATTATGAGCATAAAATTCCATGTAACATGTTGGGATATTATTATCCATGATCCCATTACTTCCCATTTCATCTATAAATGATAATATACCCCTTTCTCTCTCATCAACCCAGTTTATGAACCCCCATGTGAATTTGTTATGCGGCCAAAATTGCACCGTGATTTTTCTATGCTAAATCATCATGAAGTGAATACCATGCCCATTTCAATATCAAGGGTATTCACCATTATGAACATATTTATTATATAAAGTAATGTATTTATTCAACATTAAATTATTTTGGAATAAATTAATATGTTTAATGAATCCATGTTATATAATATATGTGGCACACATATGCATGAGATTAAAATGTTCATCAAGGGTGATCCTGGATAGAACTCTAAAACATTAGGTAATGTTTATTATCATGTTTCATTATGTTGGGATAGAGGCTTACCAAATTCCTTTATAATACTTTTTCTACCCTATTGGGATAGTGGTTACCTGATTCCTTTATGTTTCTGATGTAGTGTTTTAAGTTGTTTCCACATTTCCTTGTTATGTTAATCATGCTATATGATGCCTTTATATTCATGTGTCTCTAATGCTCCATTCATGTGTCTATTGCATGACATGAATTATATTATTCATGTTATTTATTGTTTACTCCCTTACTGGGCTTTATATATCACCCCTTTCTAGTGTACATTCTCATGTTATCCCATGAAATGCTAAGTACGATGGAATGTTGTGGTCATGTGAAAGAAGTTTTCAATGATGATGTTGTATTTTATGTATTAATTTTTAATCTAATATTTTTAATCCCCAAGGAAACTAGTTAAATTTATTTTATGGGTTGAATTAAGTGAATTTTGATGTAATAAATCATTTTTAAATGTGTAATAATGACCAGCGTTGTTATAGCCTGGGTAGTCTAGGATGGTATTTCCTCAAAAACTAAGCTTGGCTCTTGGGTGTTTTGAGGTCATTTTTTGGAGTTTATAGTTGGATTAAAAGACATGGTGGTTATAAAGACCCATAATTTACATACATTTTTATTAAATCATAATTAAAGCATACTTATTATAACATATAGTAAAACCATGATAGGACCGTATAGGTATAGTGTCTTTAGAAACTGGGAAACATAAACAACTGGTTCATAAAGCATCTACATTGTCTCCCATTTATTTCATCATATCTAGAGTCCCTTTTGGCATATCCTACTTAATAACCTTCTTCCTGATGTGTGGAAAAGAAAACATAGAAAATTGTGAGCTCAAATTCTCAGTAAGGGTAAACGAAGGAGATATCAATCATATCATATTCATAAGAACATAACATTTATAAAATCTTATCCTGCAAAAGAGATCATAATATCATGACATGGGATAAATCATAGTAGTGAAAGGTAATCACAATAATCATATCATACAACATGAAACTTTGTGGAATACACTCATAATCATTGAAAATCATTTCTTATTAGTCAAGACTCATTTCCAATACTATCATAGTTGATAAAGTCCATTTATAAACCGAGTTCACTCCTCGTTCCAATCCTGTATCACTGAACCGGATTAACTTGACGTTCTAGCCATGTCTATCTCATGAAATATAAATTTTTATCCAATTAATTTAATAGAGATATAGGTCCCACCCATCTCATAATGATACCATTCTTATGTGTGCCACAAAATCATAAATCATACATCATAGCATCACCCTTGTAATAAAATGGGATTCTTAAACATCATGCCATCATAACATAATCCATATAGGATAAAAGGACATCATAAAAATAATTCCATCATAACACAATCAAATCAATGTAAAAATAGGGATAGAAACAGAACCCTATATTATCATATATAGAAAATAACATTGATAAAACACTTGAACTCCATTCTTCAGGAAAATATCCTTTCTACTTCAAAAACATTTTTCCTTTATTAATATGTCATAAAATTTTAAAATAAAATAAGTTAATTAAAAATAAACTTGAAAACTTGTAAATGAATCTTCCTGGAAATAATGTTCTATGAAATCATAAAAATCCATTCATGCCATATAAGTTAGAAAACATTCTTCTTGTACTTTGGCCGAAAAATGTCAAAAAGTATCTCGTATTGAAAATGACAAAAGATTCATTTCATATCTTTTATTAAAATTCACCAATAAGTAAAATTATATTTAAAAAATTTTATGAGGATAGAAAATAATATTACATATTGAGAAAACATGGATGTGGATGATAAATATTCCCCAGTAAATTCTGAAGTATAAAAAATCACAGATAAAAATGAGATTTGTGAGATTTTTCCTTACCTTAGGTCCGATAAGCATTGTATGTGTACGAACCCTTGTATAATGATTTAAATAATGATATTGAATTATTCCATAATCATAGTCATTGTTATGATATCATATATAGTCATATTCTTAGCTTCTTATTAGTAATATTTCATTGCTACTTGTTATTCGGGTGTTCATTGATTTATGTTCTTATGCGTGTTTTCTTAAATAAATTCTTATTCATATTTTTATATTATAGGTATTTCATTTACATAATGGTATTAGTATAATATATATCATATATATTCATGAAATTCATTTATATAACCATTATTCAATGAAGATCATGTAGAACGAGTCGTATCACATCGTGGAGACGGTAGGCCGTACGTACGCACGAGTGATGATATCGTTCACACAATTATATGAATGGAATTAGAGTTGATGATATAATATTTCAGAATCTGTATCATGTTATAAAAATAATATACAATTATTCTTTACACCATTAGACCCATCCAAGTAACGTGGTGGTGGAAAACAGATTACTCCGTGGTGTGGAGACGGTATTCCGTACGTACGCACGCGTGGTGATTTCATTTTCCATAGGATGGATAGAAGGTGAAATGAAGTTATTTAGTATTTATAATAACATATCAGTATATTATTTATACTTATTTTATTACTTTATAATGAAACAAAAAAATATTATAAAGTAGAGGAAGAAATTAACTTGAAAGAATCGGTAGATGAGATTACCTCTTCTTTGACGTGTCTCTTTTAAAATTCTTCTTAGGGCACTAGAGATTTTATTTTGAGAAGATCATAAGCTCTATGATATAACTAGAGATTTTTATAAGATAAATGTTCAGGTGTTAGCTGATCTTTAAGGAAAAAAATGGTGTGAGGAGGAGGGGGAGGAGGTTCCCTTTTATAAGGGAGGAGAGGGGCACTTTTGGATCCTCTAAAATGTTAATTTATAATAAACCCAAAAACAACATAAAAACTTAAAAAGTGACTCAAATTAGTATATTAGATAATATAGGGTTGTAATCTCATCAACCAATTAAATTTATACATGTTTTGATTTTATTTTAAACCTTATCATTTTGCTTTATCCTTCTTTAATCTAATTAATTTTATTTGTGGTAATAATGTTATAAATTTTATATGGTTAATAATACTTACTTATGTGTTCTTAATTATACATAATTTGATACTTTATGAAATTTTAGATCATATAAATTTTAATTTGTAATTTTTAAAATATTTTTGATAATTTTAAAAATTTAATAATATAAAATATAAATAGTGTCAATTTTGATACAATTCATTTATTTGAATTTAAATAAAATACACACAGAAGATATGTTCGAAAAAAAAATATTTAATAGATTCCTAAAATGTCATATTTATCTAGAAAATTAATGGATAACATTAATTAGTTCATATAATATTTATTTTAATATATTTAAAACAATTTATTTGATATTTCTATCAATAAAATAATTTCTACCTCACAATTGTGTCCTCATTAATAATAATAATTTTATCCCTAAAATTTAAAAATAAATTCTCATGATTTAGATAATTTTATTATATTTCTGGATACTTTTCATGTTCTATGTTTCATAAATTTTATCACTAAATTAAAATTATTATACTTATAAAATTTAAGAGAGTGACTTGTTGTCTCTTTCTTTGGTTTTGATAATAATTAAATTCTTTCCATGGTCAAAAGTTAATAAAATGAATATATTCCTACCCTTAGGTGATATTATCAACTTTTAGTCATCCGAAAAAAATTTGGTAGGTGTTAGGGTAATTTTATAATCTTATTTTTACCCTTAATTACCTGATTTATCTTTAACTGTAGTAAATAAAAATTACCATGGTTACAATTCTAAATATAAAAAAAAATAAAATTAACCTATTAACATAATTTGTAACCAATGAATTCAAATATGGAATCCTTTTTTCAAAATTCAAAACACAGACATTATAGTAATTAATTTAAAATTAGTCACGTTGTTAAGAAAATGGGTTTTAAAAGTTAAAACATTGCCAAAGATTGAAATGTTTTTACCTATTAATTGAATGTATAATTAATGGTAATGAAATAAATTATATTAAATGGTAAAAATATATTCTATTTATAATTTAAAATCATTAAATATTATAATTTAACCATATAAATTATTGCCATGAAAAAAGTTGTTTTTAATTAAAATATAGTGTGTTTTTACTATTCATTATAATTTGAAAGTTATCAAAATAATATGAAAAAATTATCCAAAGTAAATTTTTATATCCTTATTCCAAATAAAAATTTCATTTTTTCAAATTTAACTTATAAAGATGTCAAAAACTAGATTTAATGTGGGTGCGCAATCAATAGGAGGCAAAACTGCATTTTTTGAAAAATATTTATTTTACCAAAAACATTTATTTTGTTCCCAGACCTTGTTCTAGAAAATGCGTAAGATGAATAATAATGTTATAAAATTAAAAATGTAGTTAATAATATTCATAAAGGCTAGTCCATAATAATATTATAACAATATATCGTTGTTTACTTAAACCCGGTATTGCGTACTACACACGCTATCGAGGAAGGTCACGGTTGCATGTAACGCCAGACAAGCCAGTTTTGTGTGTAGTGAAAAATTCTTTTGGTGTTGCGTATAAAATAAGACATAATAATATATATATATATATTTCTCATAAAATTTTAGGGTGTTACAGTGGTTATTATTGGTTGGATTTAAAGGGTTAATGTTAGTTTTTAATGAACTAGAAAACCATGTGCAGACCATTCAATTTTCTTGGATGGATTTCATTGTGATCACCTAGTTTTTTCATGGCATAGAAAACTGTGAATCCAATCTGTACTTAGCATTTATTTATATAAGATTTTGTGGTGTTAACCTTGGGTTATAAAATGGAAATTGTTTTATTAAAATTTAACATCCAAAATAAAAATCTTTTTTCTTAAAAAATGTGAAACAAAAGTTTTTTTTGGAACAGGAGTTTTGGAAGAGTTTTATTTTGGAATTATAAATGGTGGTTTTTAAAATTGATTGGACATGTTTTTAAGAGATGTTTGGAAAGAATTTTTTCTCTTTGAACCTTGGTATTCCTATAGATTGTCACTATGTGTTAATTGGATATTTATAATTATGTGTGTATGGGTTCTTGAGAAGGAATTTTGTTGTGTATGCATGAGACGTCATCGAATATCATTCGTACATGCCCAAACTTTTTTGGATTGTTTTTCTTAATGAAATTTTTTCAAAGGTGGTTGTGATGTTTTGATAAGTGGGTATTTTGGAATGATTTTAGTCAAATAGTAATTTAAAAGGAATTTTTATGTTTAAATGGTTCTTGATGTTCCAATGATTTTGATGTGTAAAATTATTTTCAATTCATAATGAAAGTGGTGGATTCGGGATGGATAATTTTGGTTCCGTTGTGTGGTTCTTGTTCATCAAATCAGTGTTTTTTGTATAAAATGATGTTTTGACTTTAGGTTGTTAATTTATTATTTATATGAGACAACTTTTTTTTTTGATGTACTTTTGGTTCATTTCATGTTTATTTTTTAGAGTATACCACCCATAAAGGTACAAATTTCAGTGATGGGTCTCCTCCAGTTTTTAGTTTTCCCCAGACTCCCAGTAGAGTGGTGGGGTTTATTTTTTTATATGTTTCTTATTTTTAATGGTGGTTGAGTTTTGATAGAGGTTGTGGTGAATCTTGAGAATTTATATAGTTTAATAATGTTTTTGGGAACTCCATAATCCATGGGAGTTTGATTCATCTTTGGTATGTTTGATGGATTTATATTAGACAAGTGAAAGGTGATCATTCCATCCTCATTGTGATTTGTGATATCTTGAGTGATTTTCAAGACAACATCCATCAATTGTTTAATTATTGAGGAAGTGGATTTGAGAAAGTTTCAAGAGCTTGTGTATGCTAGATATGGTCAAAATATAGGGAGGGGTATGTTGACCATTTTGATGGACTAGTTTTATTTTCTTGAAATATAGTGTTGAGCGATTAGTTAGACGTTCTTTTTTTTCAAGTGGGTTTACCATCTAGGGTTCATGGATCTATTTATTTTGGGTGATCATGGAGGTTCCCCATCCAATGAAGAGTTTGAATAGAGAAACCTATTTCAAACAAGTTTATTTTTCATATTATACCTATAATTTGTTGGATCAAATTCTTGTGTGCTTCCAATATGGTCAGTTTGGGTATTCGAAGCCATCATGTCAAAATCATCTAAAAGTTTATCAATTATGTGGTCATCTATGTCACTTAGAGATGTTTCTTGTGTGGAATCATTAGAAGAATTCATTATCAGATAATGTCATCTTCGGACTATAAGGAAGTAGATCCTTTTGACATAAAGGCTCTAGCCCTAGTCCCTAGAGTGATGATTTTGTGTTGTCATGAATCATGGGGTGAGTTGGGGGGGGTCTTGATCCATCTTTTTTCTCTAGTTATATAGTGATAATATTTTATTTATCTCTTTTATTATGAATAAATTCACGGTCTTATATCATTGTGAAATATTTTAGTTTTTATTCAACCTTATGGATGTAAAATCATAAAATCTTGTGCTTATCATGAGTCCATTTTGGATTCAAATTTCACTCATTTTGGGGATACCGGTGTCTTGTAGGAATGAATAACTATGGTTTGGATCATCTCTTGGTGTGGATTTTCTTCTTTCATGCTTCCTTATACAGGAGATTGGTTTGGTTGGGGAGTGTTCGAGTTAGTCAGTTTTGGTTTTCCCAAGTTGGTCTGTGCTGGTTGGTGTAAGTTAGTCAGATCTTAAATGGTAGAGAGACCCACCATAAATCTTGTGTTGGTTTCAAATATATTTGGTCTATGATGGGAGTTCCATTTTTAGTACTACTAGTTGGGTTCTTTTTGGGTGGATAATACTTATCTTTTCCTTGAGGTTACTCTTGTTTCTCTTCTATTTAGATCTAGTCGAGGTGAATTATGGGGTTAAAAGGGTCACACTCTTGTTTGGGATTTAATTTTTTCTCATGTACTTTTCGGTTTTGGTTTTATCTCTAATTTTTCAAGGTGCCTTTTGGGGGGTAGAATATATTTGTGGTTGGGTGAATTATCACAACATGTCCTTGAAATATTAATTATTCTTATTATTTAATTATTTTCATCCTTTATTTTGAGTTTATGTAGCTTGCATATTTAATTTTTAATTTTTGAACAATTTTTTATTTCTTCATAGTAATCACTCATGGTTAGTAGTATCCATGAGGTACTCTTTCAGGTGCCAAGGTGAGTCTATGTTGTACCACATGACTTTTGCACGGTTTATAAAACCATGCGTAATGTTTTTGGTTTGGATCCATGAGTTATTAGTGCCGAGTGGCATAATTTGATCATGGTTTTATACATCTTTCATCCTCATAGGGGTAAAAATGCAAAGGTTCATATCCTAGGTAGTGGACATTGTACAGTTGGCACACGGTTTGGTAAACTATGTGTCAACTATGTTGGTTGCTCTTTCATTAAATGTTTTTTATTTTACTTTTATTTTTTATTTTTATTTATTTCTTTTCTCCCTTTTATTTTTTCTCCTTCCATATCCCTTATACATCATGTGACTCACCCCTCCATTCATCTTCATCCATGCATATCACCCCTTCCTCTAAGGTCTCACCTCCACCATGCTTTGTGGTATATCTCTATGTTTATTGGTCAGTGTCTCGAGGTAAGACCTCATCTTCCCTCTTTCTCCATTAATTTGGTGGTTTACCTCTCTCCACTTATTTTTTTGTGGTTTAGCAGACCACTAGTGTATTAGGTGGGATTATTTTAGTTGATTCTCTTTTTAATTGGGCATGTGATGGGTCTCTTGGAGATTCTTATCTCATGTTTTGGCATCATCTTCCAAAGGAATATAATTTCAGATATTTTGGGGATATCGGCCATATTTTTTAGGTTTGTTTCATTCTAAAATTATTTTAGACCAATTTTAATTATGTTTTTTCATATTTTATGGGATCATGGTATTGTTTTAGTGTGTTTTTGTTCACATTGGGGTTGGTTTGATCTACTTTTGTCCAAGAATTGCAGGTGTATTCCTAGGTAAGAATTTATGTATTTTCCCCCTTTATATATATTCTCCCAAGGAAGGATGAATATATATAATGGTCTTAAGTGTTCTTGTGTATATATATGAATATTCATACGCGTATAAGTCTAAAGTGGTATTTTCAAGTATGATAATGTATGTAAGGATCCCATTGTATATATTTGACCATAAAAATATGTACATTGGGGCTAAGTGTCCATATATATATGATAAGGTGCATATGAATGCGTGTAGAAAGGTAAGAATAAAGTTTCTTTTATCAAGAATCAGGTCCTTAATTTTAGTTAAGTCCCCAAGGCCTAGTATTTTAAAAGTTAAATATATAACTGCTTTAAGATTTATAATGTGTTTTCTATTTATATGAAATACATGTGTTATATATATATAATTCTATTTGGTTCTTAGAAATTAGATTTATTCTTGGTTTCTAAGCATCCTCTTAAGCATTTAAAATGGATTCCATCGATTTATGCATGGATTCGAACTTTTTTTAAATTTTAGGTGCCTTGAAGATTCCATTTACTTTTTAAATGGTACTGGAAGATCAAAGTGTTGAAAAATTGGTTTTTCTAAAATGAAAATATATCTCAAAAAGTGTAGAGGAATATTTTTAACATTGAGAATTATTTTTGGAAGTGGAAACCCCCTCTTGAGGCACACCCCATTGTTTTAGAAATGTGATGTAAGGGTTAATGTATGATTTGAGACATGTGGTGAGTGTCGAAGCTTTTCCATTGTTAATGTGACTTAGAAAATGAGGGTGTTATCAAGAAGGGATATAATTTCTAAAAGGTTGGAATGAATTTTGGGTAAATAAAATGATATTTACATTTATGATATCTTGATAAAAGCTCATAACCATTGGAAAAAAAATCACATGCGAAGCTCGGGTACCTAGGTGGAAAGACTAAGACTAGTATGCTAGATAGATCGGAAGGTTCGAGTCCCAATTTCACCAAGTTGGATTGATGCTAAAACACTAACTAAACATTTTATGATGATTGGTGATGACTATACCATTTTATGTGTTCCCATATAGTGGTTTTTTTAGGACGTTGTGGATTATGGGTTCTATAAAATGTAACTGAGGAACACGGATTTTCGGAAACCACTAAGCATAGATACATAGGTATTTTGCATGGTTCTTGTGTAGTGATTTCCTTTCAATTTTCTTCATACTTGTTTTCTTCCTTTGTAAAAATCATATTTTAATCTAAATTTTTTTCCATTTATTCTAAAAAATTTTCAAATGCTCGGAAACATTTTTTAAAATTTAATGGAATGAAATGATTTCACTTAAAATGGGAGCATGATACATGAATTTGAAAATAATGGAAAAGATTATTTTTATGTCCAATTTTCAAACTAGCAAGGATTTATTTTCTGTTTTATAGTTAATAAAAAGTAATAAATTATTTGGGCATTACTACTATTTTTTTAATTCTCATGACTATATGTTTTTTTTGTTTTTTTATGCTACTTCCAACTCGGTTTCAGTCACCATGGTGTGACATGATTTTAGTAGTCAAAAGTGACCCGCAAGGTATCATAGAGGTATTTATAGTAATTTTCACTAATAGTGTTTTATTTTTTATTTTACAGTTTATTTTTATTTATTTTTCATTTTTATTATTGGAAAAATCATTCCAAAATTCTTCTATGTGATGACCAACACTATTTTCTAGCCTATGGGGATGTGGAACGCCTCTTAAGCCTTGTTGTGGGCTGACCCGGGTGACCAATTTGAGGTCAACCCAGGTTGGTTAGTGAAATGACATTTGATAATTAAGCATTACCTACCTTTATAATTCAATTATTATTATCCAATATATTTTTACTATAAAAAAATATATTAGTTCATTTAATTCTCAGTTTATTGATTAATTGGAATGTGTTTTTAGTTATTTACCTTTCCATATTGTTTATGAACTTCCTTATGAGATTATTGATTTTATGGTATGTGTGTTCATATATTTTCATTTCCATATTGATTAATTATTTATTTCGCTTTACTAAACCCTTACTTAGAATTTGAGCTCACACTTATTTTGTTTTCTTTTATAAGATTCAATTAAGTTTACTGAGAAAGATATAAAAGGATATACTAGAAAATAAAAAAGTTATTTTTCAAAAAAAATGGTCTAATTATTGTATTAATTTGTAATACATGTCTCATGTATGTATCTATTTTATCAAGACTACTAAACTGTTTTATCCTTTGGGACATGATTTCCGTGAATCTTATGCCATAGTAAATGTAGTACGACACTGGCTCCGGGCTTTCTAGGGATGAGTCATTACAATTTTTTTGTAATATAATTATATTAAAATCATAATTATCTTATTTTATGTATATTTGTTTGATATATTTTAATTTTTATTAATTATAAGAAAATGTAATGGATATGAAAATATAACACAATTTGAATAAAATATTACCCTTATAAGGACCCAACCTTTAACATTACATAATATGATAAATTATATTGGAATTAACTTCTTTACATTCGCAAAGATATTTTTAGTTTATTGTTTTAGAATATTAAGATATAATTAATACATATGAACACACAAGAATGCAATGTGGGTACTACTAAAACAATATCAATTTTTTCATAATACAAAGGTTTTTAATAAAAAACATGAAATCTATTCACGAAAAGTCTTCACATCATTCATCTTGGCTTATGATTTTCACTTTCCCATCCTTAATCCCAATGAAAAAATTTTAAACCATGGGATGAGAACAAAATATATGTAAGGGATATTAAATTAAATCAGAAGTCTCTTATTCAATAAATACATATCAACATATGAAATCATTTTCACAAAGACATACTTCTCACCCATAAAGTATAATTTACTTACTTTGTGATAAAAGATATTTCCATAAAAAATATAAATCATAAATAAACCACCTAAGTTACTTAGGTAAATATTTAATTAATATTTTAATGCTCATGGAAACCTTATGCTTTGTAACCCTTATGAATACCTTACAAAGTAACCATCACAACTGTCACGAACCAACACGGTTCGACCCTGAACCGGTCACCTAAGCCGGTCCGCGACATGGCCCGAGAGGCGTTCCTAATCCTCCTAGGCTGGCAACAAGTGCCAGGGCATCAAAAGAGGTTGTGGGAACGATCTCACCCAGTATAAATAAATAAATAAAGCAGAAATAATATGGAGCATCGTAAAAATAAATAAACCAAGTAAAGTAACTAAACAAGAATAAAAGAAAATAAAACTAACTGAAAGAGACAACCACTATCTCTGCATGACCTCACGGGTCACTGTCCAACTCACGACCAAACATCGCCCAAGGAGAACGCACCCAAGTTATAGCCTACACAAACACTAAGAACATAAAAGAACTCTAGGAGTGAGTATTAAAATTCAGTAGGCTAGAACGATATCTATTCCCAATGCACTATATTTAAAATAGTGAAATCTACTAATTCTAGGTTTGAACTAAGTTATATAAAATATTGTTTTCCACACACGATTTAATTTCTAAAACAAGTATCATTCCACTTCCCTTTTTAATTTTAAAACAAGTTTAATATTTGAAAGGAAAAGGTGCATTGCATTTTAAAAATATTTCTGTGAACAGTTTAGAAATCCAAATTTTAGTGTTAATAAAAAGGAAAACCACACACAACACACATCACACACTAAGGGAAATGGAAAAAGTGGCGTACAGGGGCCAGAAACGGAACTAGACCTCTCAATCGTCCAACACATACAAATAAACACTAAAATAAACATGGGTCGAACATAGGAGATCGTGAAAAATCCAGAACATACTATACATATGACTCATCCTGAAGGCATGCCCTAACTCGATGACGTCATAACGCCCTAGTGCTTGGCATATCCCTACAAGGCCTAACTGAGGGACCCAATCCCCATAGTAATAATAACTTAGTATTCCTCTGCTATGGGTCCACTAGCCAGTGCGTAATCTAAAACAGTGCACCAATCGTTCTCAGAAGATTCACTCACTATGCATGGTTCCCATTTCAACACAAGCAATAAAAAAGGGGTGCATCCACAATGTAAATCAATCAGTCACGATGCAAAAATATCACATATATCTCACACAATCAACACACACCAAAGGTCACCCCTGAATGGGTTTTCCAATATAATTTTTTTTATTCAAGTTCCAAATGGGCCTTCACCAATTTTAACGAAAAAACTCATTTCTCGAAAAAACCCAAAAAAACTTGTTCAGAAGAAATCATTTATCTTTAAAACTAAAAGTACATTTGAAATTCTATGAATTATGTTTGAAGGCCAAAGGGGCATTCTTTCAATAATGGGTGTCTGCTCATCATGTAAATTTTTTAAGTGTTTGGTATAAAATAAACGGCTCTTTTCACAATAAATAATCATTTAAAATTTAGTTATCTTATATTATTTCTCATTCTATAAAATTAATAAAACATCAATCAATTAATAAATTCTTAATTTAAAGATGAGTGCAGTGGGGGACCTACCTCGAGATCGAGATGAAAAGGATGATGCACGTCCCACACCACACTGTATGTTCCAATGTAATGTAAACAAAACATTAAGAACTCAATAAAAAAACAAAAACCCCAATTAAATTATGTGAAACTATGTGGTGGGAAGAAACCCTCACCTCAAAACTGAAGCGCAATGACGACGCAAACTCATAAACAAAGTGCGACGATGGAACTCCCTCGGAAACGCCCCGCGTGGGTCCTAGAAAGTCAAATAGACCCAAATAAAATTTAATTAATAAAAATTATAATCAGACCAAAGTATATATATATATATCAAATATAAATATAAAAAGAAGAATAAACAAAAATGGTATACCAATGGGGGGTCGCGACTGGAAACGTATCGCGGGAAGGCATCGTGCTTGAACACCGAAAGGTGTCTGCGTGGATGGACGCGGTCAGACTAGGGGGTGCAGAAAGGGCCGCTGAACAGTAGTGATGTGAGGTGGACGATGGGCAGGGTGCGAGTGAGTTGAGCAGTGATCGTGCAGCCAAAATCTGGGGTCGAGCAGGGATGGAGGCTAGATCGTAGCAGGGGCTGGCAGAGGGCTTGGCGGCAGGGAGACAGGGTGTACGTCGTAGGGTGGCTAGGGAGCTGAGGCGGGCTGGCTGATGTGTGTAACAGTTGCCTTGGAGGCATGCTGGTCATGCACTGGTGTAGGCCGAAGGCAGCAGGAGTCTGGTAGTTGTGCATGGGAGAAGGAGGAGAGGAGGCAGGGGTGCCAACTGCTGTGTGAGGAAGCAGCAAGAAAGGAGGGAGGCGTTGGGCGGTCCTGCTATGGCAAGAAGGGGAGGCAGATGGGGCGATGTGGTGTGTGGGGGACAACCGCGTGGAAGAACATCAAAGAAGAAAAAAAAAAGAAAAGAGAAGAAGAAAAATGAATCAAGAGAATGAAAGAATAAAAAAAGTAAAAGATAATAATAATAATAACAATAATAATAATGATAATAATAATGATAATAATAATAATATTATTATTATTATAAATTATTATTATTATTATTATTAAAAAATTTATAAAATTATTTTCAATTTTTATTTATTCATTTAATTTTATTATTTCTCAAAATAGGTGGGCAACCACACACTCAACAGGTCCGAATGCATGATCAGACTGAAAGCGCGGTGACCATACAGCCACCCAGACAGAATGTGTGGTGACCGCTAGCAGTGCGATGACTGTGAACTGGCCCAAGACCCACCAAAAACATCAACTCATCAAAAAAAAATTAAACCTGGACCCAAGGAAACTCTTCCCAAAGTCGCGGGACTGAGAAAAGAATAAAACAATGGCATTCGTGGTCGGGGTGTGACAATTCTCCCCACCACAGACACTTTCTTCCCCTAGAACATCACCAAGCCAACAGTTGACACAACTTGTGTTCATTCCTAGAAAAAATCATAGAGAACCGAGAGATTCGGGGTGACCATTCGCAACAAATGTCACACCTGACCAATTCATGTAAAAACCACTGCTCGAGACTAAGGGGATAACATGATAGGGTTCTCCCCACCAAAAGAATTCACTAATAAAAAACCCTTGAAACCTGAACAAACCATATGCTGTGGGGGGCCACATGAGAACTCTCAAACCAAACTCATTCATTTTCCCCACATGTACCGAACAACACACCTGAAACTTGACGAAAAGATTGTTACGGAACAATCCAGCAACTTGTGGATAAGAAATTAACTTAATACCTCCCATCAAATTCGGGAAACGAACATTACCCTACTGAACACAGCTAGGGCCAACTCAAAGACAGAATATGTCTGTTTATTCATAGTCCCACACCATTCAGAGAGACCAAAAAACTTAAGAATCACACTGAGAGTAGATAAGACTGCCTGGATTGTGGGGGAACGAGCTCACCACGCCACCATAACAAGGATGAGCTTACGACAATGATGAGAATAGAACAAGGGAAATTTTGGATATTTCCATTCCAAATCCGAAGAAATTATCTAGACCGAAGTACCACACACCCTCAAAAACTCTTGACTGTGTGTGAGCTTCACCCTGAGACCTGTGGCTGGGGGCCTTGATAACTGAAGCATCTCCTGCCTCACAGTCAAGAATTTTCATCTTCTGGTCTCTAACTCCTTCCATTCAATGATTCAAACAACCATGATTGTCGTGCATTTTGAAAGGGATGCAACATGATGGATTAGAATGTTTGGACTGGCCATACTGGTGGAGCACAAGAGAGCGGTCTGATGAACTAGAAGCTGGTACCGACGAGGATGATTTCTTGGAGATAAGTTCCATCATCCCGCACTCCTTTCCAAGAGGGTAACCTTCACAGAATTTGACCACCATTAATCACAGCCAAAACTCTAACAATGAAGATACATTTTATCTTTAATAACCCAGAACTGAACCCTCAAATAACTCTAGGGAAGTATGAACCTTAACTACCCAAGGAGTTCACAACAATCCAAAGACACACTATCGTTCAGAACAATACAACTACCTATAACAGACATCGGCTACCTCGATAAGTAAGAAACACACAAAAATGAACTAAGAACTGGGCTTAACTCATTAACAACTTTTGGAGGATTTTTGGGTGGCATACTCAAGACAACACAAAAAACACCATCGAAACTGGCATCAAGCCAAAAATCAATCAATGAGACAACACCAACTAAGGTAAATAGGCCCATAATCCAAACATATACAACACAAGGAGAAATATAGTTTCCAAAACCGTTATTTCTTTTCAATTTTAAAAACTCAATTATGGCACTTTATGAAATGACACATGTGAGTTTATTCAATCCCACTCACATCACCTGCGAACATGTACCCCCACGCACTTACATACATACCCACGCACGTGTCACCCTCTATAAGGAGTGACAAGGTTCAAACAATTCTTTTTTCCTTACCAAATCCAAACACATACCATGTTTTTCCAAACCAATACACCTTCTCTTTAAAATCCCACTTTAGTAATTTCAATAACAATTTGGAAGAAACACTTTTCCATTTAAAAACCTATTTCACTTTTAATGCACACTCAAATCAACTGAGTCTAAAATAAAACAAAAGCAGTAATAAACCACTGGAATGAGAATCTAGTGCATATGTCTGACCCAACAACATGGTGGTGAGACATGCCCCAAGTAAGGCATAACACTAAGAGGACCTTAAACCGGGCACTTGGACTCCACATGGGTCACCAACCCATGTGAGGCCGCAAAGTGAACTGATTCTCCCCCATTGTCATTCCTCAATCCCAAATAACCAATGAAAAAAGATTCAAATCCCGAACTAACCCTAGTAACTCAGGTCTCGTCACGAGCGTTGGTGATTAGACATCGTCCCGTAACCTACCTCCTGAGCCCCAAAAGTCCTAATATTTATCTACTGGACATCCTAAATAACAAAGGGCGCTCTGAAAAGTGAGGTCCTCTAGGGGACAAACTCATACGATACCATTTTGTCACGAACCATCCCAGGTCGACCCTGAACTGGTCACCCGAGCTGGTTTGTGACATGGCCCGAGAGGCGTTCCCGATCCTCCCGGGCTTGCGACAAGTGACAGGGTATCAACAGAGGCTGTGGGAATGATTTCTCCCAGTATAAATAAGTAAATAAATAATAAATAATACAAATCAACACAAAAATAAATAAACCATGTAAAGTAACTAAATAAGAATAAAATAAAATAAAACTAACCGAAAGAGACAACCACTATCTTTGCGTGACCTCGCGGGTCACTCTCCAACTCATGACCAAACATCACCCAAGGCGAACACACCCAAGCTGTAGCCTGCACAAACACTAAAAATAGAAGAGAACTATCGGCATGAGTATTAAAACTCATTAGGCTAGCCCGATATCCATTCCCAATGCACTTTTTTTAAAATAATGAAATTTAAAAATTCCGGGTTTGAACTAAGTTATATAGAATGTTAGTTTCCACACATTCTTTAATTTCTAAAACAAGTATCAGTCCATTTCCCTTTTTAATTTTAAAACAAGATTAATAATTGAAAGGAACAGCTGCATTACATTTTAAAAATATTTTTGTGAACAATTTAGAAATCCAAATTTCAGTGTTAGTAAAATGGAAAACCACACGCAACACACATCACACTCTAAGGGAAATGGAAAAAGTGGCACACAAGGGCCAAAAACCGAAATAGTCCTCTCAACCATCCACCATATAAAAATAAACACTAAAATAAACATGGGTCGAAACTATGAGATTGTGAACAGTCCAGAACGTACTATACATCTGACTCATCCTGAAGGCATGCCCTAACTCAATGACGTCATAACGCCCTAACGCTCGGCATAGCCCTACATGGGCTAACCGAGGGGACTAATCAATAGAGCAGCAATAACTCAGTATTCCCCTGTTATGGGGCTACTAACCAGTGCGTAATCTAAACTAGTGCAGTAATCGTTCTCAGAAGATTCACTCAATATGCCAGGTTCCCATGTCAACACAAGAAATAAAAAAACAGTTCATCCACAATGTAAATAAATCAGTCATGATGCACAAACATCACATATATCTCATGCAATCAACGCACACCAAAGGTCACCACTAAATGGGTTTTCCAAAATAATTTATTTTATAAATGTGCCAAATGGACCTTTACCAATTTTAAAGCAAAACCGCATTTCTTGAGAAAACCCAAAACACATGTTCATAAGAAATAATTTATCTTTAAAACTAAAAGTACATTTAAAATTCCGTGAATTATGTTTAAAGGCAAAACGTGCATTCTTTCAATACTGGGTGTCCGCTCTTCAGGTAAATGTTTCAAGTGTTTGGTATAAAATAAACAACTCTTTTTACACCAAATAATCATTTAAAAATTAATTATCTTATATTATTTATCATTCATTAAAATTAATAAATCATCAATCAATTAATAAATTCTTAATTTAAAGCCGAGTGCAGTGGGGGACTTACCTCGAGACCGAGATCAAAAGGAAGACACAAGTCTGACGCCACACAGTATGGTCCAGCGTACTGTAAACAAAACATTAAGAAATCAATACACAAACAAAAACCCCAATTAGAGTATGTGAAAAAAAGCGGTGGGAAGAAACCCTCACCTAGAAACTGAAGCGCGATGATGACGCAAACTTAGAAACAAAGCGCGGCGATAGTGCTCACTCAGAAACGCCCCGCGCGGGTCGTAGAAAGTCAAACCGACCCAATTAAAATTTAATTAATAAAAATTATAATCAAACCAGTGTATATAAATATAATATAAATATAAAATGGTGTATAAGAAAATCGTATACCAATGGGGGGTTGCGACTGGAAACGGTTCACCGGAAGGCATCGCGACGGAACAATGGAAGGCGTCTGCGTGGCTAGACACGGTCTGACCAGTGGGTACGACAAGGGTCACCGGACAGTGGCAATGTGATGTAGCCGATGGGTATAGTGTGAGAGAGTCGAGCAGTGATCTCGCAACTGAAATCTTAGGGCCGATCAGGGATGGAGGCTAGATCATAGCAAGGGCTGGCGGAGGGTTTGGCGGCATGGAGGTAGGGCATGCTCCGTCGAGTGACTAGGGAGGTGAGGAGGGCTGACTACTGTGTGCAGCAGTTTCCTGGGAGGCATGATGGTCATGCCTTGGTGTAGGCCTAAGGCAACGAGAGTCTGGTAGCTATGCACGGGAGCAGGAGGAGAGGAGGCAGGGGCGCCGACTACTGTACGAGGAAGCAGCGAGAAAGGAGGGCAGCGCTGGGCAGTCCTACTGTGGCAAAGAGGGGTGGTAGATGGGGCGCAGTGCTGTGCGGGGGACAGCCACGTGGAAGAATAGCAATGAAGAAAAAAAATAAAAGAAAAGAAGAAAGAGGAAGAAAGATAAAGAAAGAATTAAAAAATTAAAGAAATAAAATAAAATTAAAAGATAATAGTAATAGTAAAAACAATATTAATAGTGAAAATAATAATAATAATAATAATAATAATAAAATTAACATTATTATAAATTATTGTTATTATTATTATTAAACATTTTATAAAATTCTTTTCAATTTTTATTTATTAATATAATTTTATTATTTATCTAAACAGGTGGGAAACCGGGCACTCACCAGGTATGAACGCATGATCGGACTGAATGCGCGGTGACTGCGCACCCACCCAGACCAAATGTGTGGTGACCGCTAGCAGTGCGGTGACTGCTCACTAGTGTGTGACCCACCGAAAACATCAACACTTCATAAAAAAGTTAAACCTAGACCCAATGCAACTCTGCCCAAAGTCGTAGGACCGAGAAAACAATAAAACATGGGAATCCATGGTCAGGGTGTGACACAACTACCTTACAATGTAACCCTCGTGACTACCTTATGGTGTAACCATCATAGTTACACTTGCTGCAACCATACGGCCGACCTCTAAATTAAACACACCCAATGAATTATGGGGAGATATAGGTTCTACACCTCATTATAAAAAATTCTCAATTACTATAAAATAATCATAACATAATAATACATTAATCATAACAACATTACTTTTAAATTTTGAAAAAAATGTAATTGAAAAAAAAATTTTTAAAGAATGGTCCCTTACAAATACCATATCATTGAAGTGAGAATTGATCAACTGAAATGAATGTGTATATTCACTATAAATAAAAATAATAAAACATAATATTAACAAATGTCATTATCCAAATAATCATTGTACCATATAATCAATGAAGTATAATGTTATCCCCATGAATGGAAATTGGGTTACGAATTCCCCTATTTCAGGTTAATCTTACATCAAATGTGTTTAAACCTCAAATATAATTGTTCAAATAGTGTTATTAATATTTTAAAGAAACATATTTATTTTTATAAAATTTTTATATGATCATTTTATAACATCACTCCACATATTTATTATTAATATTTAGTATTTTTCATTATTTCAGGTGTGTTCTTTACATGGTTTCCATAATCGATTCGTAATGGATTTTTTTATCAAAATGTAAAAAAAACTATATAAATAGAAAGAAATGGTATTAATTTTTTTTACATAATAGTAAATTATATCATAAATAATTTTTTTAAGATATGACGAGGAATCCTTAGATAAACCATTAATCATATTTGATTAGATTATTTTGGTGGTTCTTTGATAATAACAAATAGTTTTGTTATATAATTTAATATTATGTATATATGTTAATTAAAGAACATAAAGTAGGATATATCATGATATTTAAAATGTTTTATGACTAACCATGAATGTTGTAATCGAAATTGAAAACACATCATCCCCGATGCCTATAAATCAACACATCATTATTAGTGTTTTTATTTTTTGAATAAGAGGGAGAGGAGGAAAAGTATGATGATGAATGTAAAGACCTGTAAATTTCAAGAAAATTTCTTTCTTAATTTTTTTTTAATTTTACAAGAACATAGTTTCTGACGGCACCTGATTCTGAGGCCTGGTGTGCTCGGAATCATTTTCCGAAGTTTAGCACGGGTACGTTCAGTGAACGAACGAGCGGGTTTTTCTAACTTTTAATCCGGTGCTCGGAACTGAAATCTGAGGGCACCGATGAAATCGCAGCGCTGATATTTTCTTAGAAATGCCTTTTCCGGAGTAGCTCTTGCTCAGGTGTGGTTTTTAATTTTTGGGGTTAAGTTAAGAAATAAAATAAAGTGGTGCGACAACTTTATTTTATTTCAGTTAAATCCACTTAAAAGCCACTTAAGCTAAGTTAAGTGGATAGGGTGGAACCCAAAATATACTACCCACTTGGTAGGATATTTGTGAGGTGGGGACCACACGAGCCCAATTGCTTCTTTTCATCTAAGTAACGCACCCGCAACCCCCCTCTTTAATGAAAGTCAACCGTGCGTTTTTCTGGTTAAGAAACGCCTCATTAATTTGGCAGTTAAAGCGTTACAATTAATTCATTGAATTAATTGTTCATTTCTTTTCTTTTGAAATTCAAACATGTCATGTGCATTAATAAAATAAGATAACTCTTATTTTATTTCTGTTGGAACTTGTGGCGTGGAGATGATTTGGGGGAAAGCGTTCTTCTTCGACGAAGAACGCTACGACCTCCAATGAAGAACGCCAAACCCTCGGAGATTGACGATGTGATACTGTGTACCGCGACGTCAACGATGTTTCTTCCGCGATGCTCCTTCCACGACAATCCTTCTCTTCTACGACGATGCTCTTCTTCCACAATGGTTAATTCCGCGACGAACTCGCGTTCGACGACAACGCTTGAGGTAGGGAATTATGTTTGAGAATGATTTTATTCCCTTGTTTCTTTCTTTCTAAAGATAAAAAAGAACATGGATCAACTTATTACCTAGTTGATCTGATAACGTTTTCCTTGCTGGTTGGGAATAATCTGTTGCGTGGAAAAACTGTTTGGGTTTTTTCTTTTTTGTTCGTGAAATTTTCCTTGTTGTTCTTCATCTTTTGGGCCGTTTGTTACCGACTTAACAGGAGGAGGTTGGACCGCACGAACACGGACGACTCACCTCCCCATTTGCTGTTTTGATTCGTTGCGGCACGAAAAAAGGCGGCACAGTGCAACTGCACTGTACGGACACGAGAAAGAACATGGCGAAGAAGCACAGCGTCGGCGCGCCGCGCCGTTGAGGCCGATTGAAACCGCGGGCAGAGTCGGGGCCGAGGAGGCGATTTAAAGACCCCGCATTTTTTTGTCTAAGTGTGGATCGACGGACGATGGTGAGGTGGTAAACGAAGGTGTTTTGAATGATTTTCATTGAAGGTCGGGTCCCGAGAGGATCTCTGGCGAAGACTGCAGGAGAATCGGACCATCGGAGCACGTCCGGTGGTCCGCGGAAGCCCCCGCCGGCGTGCCGCGCCGGCGCGCCGGTGCCGGCGGTCGGGGGCGGCAGCGCCCGGAGCGCCGCCGAAAAAATCCGATGTGGCGGCGGAGCCTGGTCCCGCGACCGCGCGAGACCGCAGGGGGGCAGCGGGACGCAGCCGGCTGCCGCGTCCACTGGCAGGGGCGGCCCCATGCGGGGCCGCGGTTCTTCACGCGGGGGTAGTGCCCCGCTCTGCTCTGCTCGGCCGTAACCGGCAAAGCGGACCCACCGGTCGGGCCGGGTCGCGCCATCCGGGTTGGACCTGGGTCGGGTCGACCCGGTTCGGGCCGACCCCGAGGGGTTGGGTCGGGTCGGTCCGGGCCCAGACCCCCTGTTTTCGGACCCTTTTCGGTCTTTCGCCCATATCTTGAGCTGTAGACCTCTGATCGATGCACCGTCAGCGGAGATGCGATCCTTGGATCGAGATGGTCATTTCGGTATATTACACTCAAGGTTTCGGAATACTTTGGCTTCGGCCGGGTTGGTTCGGATACGAAACCAACCGGGCCCTCAGAGCGGAAATGCTTATATCTTGAGCTCCGGATGTCCGATTGACATGCTGTCGACTTTGATGGATTCCTCTAAGTGAGACGGATCTTTTGGATTACTCCGCTCGAGGTTTGGATTCCGTCGGAGTGCGGTGGGGTTTGTTCGCTCACGAAACCAATCGGGCCCCTAGAACGAAAAAGCCAATAACTCACAGACCAGGCGTTCGATTGACGCGCTGCCTGTCTCGTTGAATTCCTCTTGATGAGACGGAACTTTTGGTATACTTTTCCCGAGTTTTGGTTGTTGTTGGATAGTGTATGGGTTGGATTTTACCCGAAATCCAACCGGGCCCCTGGAACAGAAAAGCTAATATCTTTCAGACTGGACGTCCGTTTGACGAACCGTCAGTGGTGTTGGTGATCTCGTTGAGAAATGGTCCCTATGAGTATACCCTATGAGAGTTCGGGGTAAAGTTGCGATACGGCCGGATTGGTTTGCATATGAAACCAACCGGGCCCCGGGGATGAAAAGGCTAATAACTCACAGACCGGGCATCCGATTGACGTACCGTCTGTTGCGGTGAGACCCCTATGATGAGGTGGTCCTTTGAGATACTTCTTCGTGGGACTTGTGATACTTGGAGTATCGACCTATATCTCGTGGAGCGGACCCTCCCAGAGAGGAGTGTGCGGAGTATGGAGACTGTGTAGCCGACTGAGACCTGATGACTGCTTGACCGAATCGAATTGGAGTGAGTCGACTAGCCCAATGGACGGAGCACTACATTTTTTGGGTTCATACCCATAGCGGATGGAGCACTACCTGTGTGACAGTGTAGACCCTCGGTACTCATCCAAAGAGTACCTCTGCAGGCAACTAGGGGGTGTGTAGTACTGTGTTTGGGTGGCATTCCCCGGCGGGAAGCACTTCTGTGTTTGGGTGGCTGGCCCGCGGTACTCGACAAGAGGAGTACCTCAGCAGTCTTAGGTTAGTGAGCAGTACCTTAGAGTCGTGACAGGACCACTGTACACTCCAGAGACGGAGCTCTTCAGCAGTTACGATTTCGATATTGAAAATCCTGGTTTGAGATGATTCAATGACCTTTTTGTTTACCTCTTGATTGAGATGGGTCACTTGATAACTTAGGTATATGTATGGGTATATACCTAGGTGGTGGTTATCCGTTGATTTCATGATCTTGGTGTTTTCCTCATGATTGAGATGGGTTACTTGATAACTTAGGTATATGAATGGGCATATACCTAAGTACAAGTTATCTGTTGAGATCTTCTTTGTGGTTATCCATGTTGGTTTTAGAGAGACCTTGAGTGTCTCGGGGTCCCTACTGAGTATTGTTATACTCACCCCTGCACGGGTTATGCCCGCACCTCGTTGTGTTGGTTGCAAATGACGGACAGTGCTGACGGAGGTCGAGTGTTCGAGGACTGGACGGTACCCAGAGGTGGACCACACGACGAGTCAGTATCCGGAGTTGGACTTCGTGACGAGACGACACACGGAGTAGGTTGATGGGTGAGAGCGTTGTGGAGGCTATTTGTACCTACCCTTCAGGTAGGATCCGCGGTGGACGATCCAGGAGTTGCGCCCTCTGTACCTACCCTTCAGGTAGGATCTGAGGAGGATGACCTAGGAGCTGCTTCCGTCCATCCAGCTGTTGTTTTTTTTTCTATTGTACTTTGTTTAGTTGAAATTGTACTTTCATTTGGGTTTGTATTCGGGCCCATTTACCTTTCAGCACTTCTCCTTGTACTTAGTGTTTTACTTCCACTTTTACTCTGTGGTGTTTTGTTTACTTTTATAAAGGCAATGCCTTCCCAGTTATCGGGATTTACCCCTTTGGTGCTAGTCGCCAGCCCCTAGACTATGGAAGGTGGGCTTGGGGTAGTCATGGCACGGGCCTCGAGGACGGGTCGTGACAAATTGGTATCAGAGGAGTCAGTTATACCGAAGAACTTATAACTCTGATATTTTTCATTCTGTGAAGCAATAGTCTTAAGGGTACCGAGTGTGGTCTCCAGTTCAGGGAGTCCAGTGTTGGTGTGGGCGGTCGACGTATCCATACACCCGGACCCTGACAACTGATTTCCGACTTTGTGAATAAAAAAACTGATTGTGTGTGTGTTTTGAAAGGTTTTCCCATAAAACAGCTCAAACCAGGTCAGCTCACCAGGTATAATTGTTTGACCGTGTCACGTTGTTTCTTTCAGGATTCCTTTTCACAGATGACCAGCTAGAGGCCAGAGGGATGTGCGTACTGATATCCTACCAAGTGAGGAGGCTTCAGTACAGGGTCCTCTTGAAGTTGAGGCACCAGCGGTACTCCCATACGTTGGTCCACCAATTCCACCAGCCCCAGCAGTAGGCGATGCATGCCACTTGAGCGCGCTGCACGAGTTCCAGCGCCCGAGGCCACCCAGGTTCCGGGAAGATATGGACCCGCAGGCAGCTGAGGATTGGCTGGAGGCTGTGGTGAGAGTCTTTAGGCTAGTGGGGATGCCTGCAGACTTCATGGTGATCTTTACGACCAGCCTTCTTTAGGCAGTAGCAGGCACGTGTTGGAGCAACTTGTTCCAGTTTTTCCACGGGATTACCTTTGCATGTGAAGACTTCGAGACCTTCTTCAGGGTGGAGTTTGTGCCAGTAGCACTACACCCCAAGCGTGTTCCGGAGCTGCTACCTTTGGCACATGTTTTTCGATTAGTAGTCGAGTCATCTGTGGGTAGTAAATAGATGATGCAGAGGTCCAGGAGGACCAGACCAGCCGTTGGGCGATCTCGGGTTTTAGGATCGTTCGTGCGGGGCACCCAGGGTGGGGTCAGAGCCAGGCGTGCCAGAAATGGACAGTGTTACTACTGCGGTAGGAAAGGTCACCTGGCACGTGACTGTCCGACTCCTCGCACAGTTGATCCACAGGCTTTGGAGGAGCCACCGAGGAAGAAGCAGCGGCGGGTGCTTGAGCAATAGTCGAGCAGTGGACAAGGTAATAGAGCTCCGAGAGTAGGTGGACAGGAGTGGAACTAGTGGATATGTCCCTTGTACTTCTAGTTCCATATTTCTATTGTATTCGTGTCTTTGTACTATGAGCTTCAATAATAAAATGACACTTATATTTGTTTTCTTTCCTGTCCTTTTGTTTGGTTGATACCGAGTGGTCCTGGTTAAGACTGTTGACTTGACCCTCACTTTCGAGATTTCTACTGGAGGAGACCCAGTGACCTTGCACTAAAGCCGATGGTGTGACTTGACCCTTGGAGGCGAGAGTGACAGTTGGATCTCTTGGTAGTTACGTCGAGGCCTTACGATGTCATCCATGGCATGAATACATCATTCATGTTAGGATTGACTGTATTAGGCAATGGGTGTGGTTCATCCAGGGGATAAGACCGAGTTTCTCTTTTCGGCAAAGGATAAATTTTAGCAGCTCTTTCAGATCATAGGCAAAGAAGGTGCAGATCATCCAGGAGCGGATGAAAACTGCACAGTGCAGTAAGAAAGAGGAAATCGGCGCCAGTCATAGAGACTCGAGCGTGTTAAATGTTTCAAGAAGAGGAAGCTATAAGGAGAGATGAGTCTGTGAAGCAGCAGACGTGGAGGCAGAGATAGGAGAGCAGCATGAGGTGGTTTACATTTTAACATGCTACAACCACCCACCTTAGTTATCCCCACCAGGCACAGGGAGCTCGAGGGAGGAGGAAGAGTGTGGCTGCATTCGGTCAAGGAGTGTGACCCAATGGCTCTAAAAAAATGATTCAAGGGACAGTCTGTGTCCACTACTAGCTTTTGTAGTAACGGACGTCGATATGAATCATTCCTTGCTTTAACAAATCTTGTTCTAGACCTAGAGTTTCCGGTATGACGTGGACTTAACCCTCACGTCTGGAGATACCTTGGGAGGAGACTCAATAATCACACTTATGCCGACGGTGTGGTCAGACCCTCAAGGTGAGAGTTTCGGTTGGAATCTCTTGGTGGAAGCGTCGAGGCCTTACGACGTTGGTTTGAGTATGGACTGGGAAATCACAGTTCATACACAAATTGATGGTATTAGGAAAAAAGGTTTTGGTTTAACTACAACGTCGGAATGTATTTTCCTTGGTCGATGAAAAGGAAACCCCAGGCAGCACAAGATAAACTTATGCACAGGAGGGTGCGACCGATCACTCTTGAGTCGGTCAACCTTACCCTAGTGGCAGCAGTCGTTTTGAGTTCCAGATCTAATAGGAATTTGAGATCTCTAGAGTTTGAGGATGACGATCACGTACTTATACGGGTCTCACCTCGATGAGGTTTACGGAGATGTGGCCAAGGCGGAAAGTTATCTCTGAGGTTCATTGAACCTTATTAGGTCCTCAGCTGGGTAGGCGTGGTGGTTTACCACTTGACCCATCCACCTCAGTTGCACCAGGTGCACAACGACTTCCACGTATCTCAACTGAGGAGATACGTGCTCGACCCTTTGCATATCATCGACCATGGGGAGTTGGATGATGGCAATGGGGTGACTTTCACGGAGGTTCCAGTGGGAATCGAGGATCGACAGGGGCGGATCCTATGAGAACGACCTATTCCTCGGGTGTACTTTCACTGGTAGTACGGGAGTCTCCAGGTAAGCACATGGGAGCAGAAGGCTCAGATGCGTGCTCAATACCACTTTTGTGACCCTAGTTTGTGTTGAACCTTTACGGGGACGTAAATCCCTGAGGTGGGAGTAATGTAAAGACCTAGAAATTTCAAGGAAATTTCTTTCTTAATTTTCTTTGGAATTTTACAAGAACGCAGTTTCTGACGACACCTGATCCCGAGGCCTGGTGTGCCCGGAATCATTTTCCGAAGTTTAGCTCGGGTACGTTCAATGAATGAACGAGAGGGTTTCTCTAACTTTTAAACTGGTTATCAGAATTGAAATCTGAGGGCACCGATGAAATCGCAGTGCCGATATTTTATTAGAAATGCCTTTTCCGGTGTTGCGTTTGCTCGGGTGTGGTTTTTAATTTTTGAGGTTAAGTTAAGAAATAAAATAAATTGGTGCGACAACATTATTTTATTTCACTTTAAGCCACTTAAAAGCCACTTAATCTAAGTTAAGCGGATAGGGTGGAACCCAAAATATCCTACCCACATGGTAGGATATTTGTGAGGTGGGGCCCGCACGAGCCCCACCCATTCTTTTCCTCTAAGTAACGCACCCGCAACCCCCCTCTTTAATGAAAGTCAACCGTGCATTTTTCTGGTTAAGAAACGCCTCATTAATTTTGCAGTTAAATCGTTACAATTAATTCATTGAATTAATTGTTCATTTCTTTTCTTTTGAAATTCAAACGTGTCATGTGCGTTAATAAAATAAGATAACTCTTATTTTATTTCTGTTGGAACTTGTGGCATGGAGAGGATTTGGAGGAAAGCGTTCTTCTTCGATGAAGAACGTGAAGAACGCTCCGACCTCCGACGAAGAACGCCAAACCCTAGAAGATAGATGACGCGACGCCGTGTACCGCGACGTCAATGACGTTTCTTCTGCGACGCTCCTTCCGCGACGATCCTTCTCTTCCGTGATGATTCTCTTCTTCCGTGACAGTTAATTCCGCGACGAACTCGCGTTCGACGACAATGCTTAATGTATGGAATTATGTTTGAGAATGATTTTATTCCCTTGTTTCATTCATTCTAAAGAAAACAAAGAACACGGGTCAACTTATTACCTAGTTGATCCGTGAACGTTTTCCTTGCGAGTTGGGAATAATCTGTTGCGGGGAAAAACTGTTTGGGTTATTTCTTTTTTGTTCATGAAATTTTCCTTGTTGTTATTCATCTTTTGGGCCCCTTGTTACCGACTTAACGGGAGGAGTTAGGACCGCATGAACACGGATGACTCTCCTCCCCCTTTGTTGTTTTGATTCGTTGCGGCACGAACAAAGGCGGCACAGTGCAATGGCACCGTGCGGACAAGAGAAAGAACGCGGTGAAGAAGTGCAGCGCCGTCGTGCTGCGCTGTTGAGGCCGAACGAAACCGCGGGTGGAGTCGGGGACGAGGAGGAGATTTAAAGACCCCACGTTTTTTTGTCGAAGTGCGGATCGACGGACGATGGTGAGGCGATCCACGAAGGTGTTTTGAAGGCTTTGTAGCGAAGGTCGGGTCCCGAGATGATCTCTGGCGAAGACCGCAGGCGAATCCGACCATCGGAGCATGTCCGGTGGTCTGCGGAAGCCCCCGCCAGCATGCCACGCCGGCAGGGCGGCAGAGCGCGGTCCCGCGACCATCCGGGACCGGAGGGGGCGGCGGGACGCGGCCGGCTGCCGTGTTCGCCGGCACTGGAGGCCCCACGCCGAGCCGCCGTTCTTCACGCGGGGGCAGCGCCCGACTCTGCTCTGCTCGGCCGTAACCGTTCGAGCCGACCCACCAGCTGGGCCGGGTCACACTATTCGGTTCGGGTCGACCCGGTTCGGGCCGACCCAGGGGGGTTGGGCCGGGTCGGTCCGGGCCGAGACCCCCCGTTTTCGAACCCTTTACGGTCTTTCACCCATATCTTGAGTTATAGACCTCCGATCGGCGCACTGTCAGCGGAGATGCGATCCTTGGATCAAGTCGGTCGTTTCAGTATATTACACTGAAGGTTTCGGAATACATTGGGTTCGGTCGGGTTGGTTCGGATACGAAACCAACCAGGCCCTCAGAGTGGAAACTCTTATATCATGAGCTCCGAACATCCGATTGACGTGCCGTCGACTTTGATGGATTCCTCTAAGTGAGACAGATCTTTTGGATTACTCCGCTCGAGGTTTGGATGTCGTCGGAGTGCAGTCGGGTTTGTTTGCACACGCAACCAACCGGGCCCCTGGAACGAAAACGCCAATAACTCAAAGACGAGGCGTCCGATTGACGCGTCGTCTGTCTCATTGAATTCCTCTTGATGAGACAGAACTTTTGGCATACTTCGCCCGAGTTTTGGTTGTTGTTGGATAGTGATCGGGTTGGATTGTACCCGAAATCCAACCGGGCCCCTAGAACGGAAAAGATGATATCTTTCAGATCGGACGTCCGTTTGACGAACCGTCAACGGCATTGGTGATCTCGTTGAGAAACGGTCCCTATGATTATACCATATGAGAGTTCGAGGTACAGTTGAGATACGACCGGATTGGTTCGCACACGAAACCAACCGGGCCCCGGGGACAAAAAGGATAATAACTCACATACCGGGCGTCCGATTAACTCGCCGTCTATTGCGTTGAGACCCCTATGACGAGGTGGTCCTTTGAGATACTTATTTGTGGGACTTGTGATACTTGGAGTATCGACTTGTAGCTCGTGGAGCGGACCCTCCCAGAGACGAGCGTGCGGAGTACGGAGACCGTGTAACTGACTGAGACCTGATGACTGCTTGACCGACTTGACTTGGAGTGAGTCGACTAGCTCAGTCGACGGGGCACTACTTTGTTTGGGTGCAGACCCATGGCGGACGGAGCACTACCTGTGTGACAGTGTAGACCCACAGTACTCATCCGGAGAGTACCTCTGCAGGCTACTAGGGGGTGTGCACTACTATGTTTGGGTGGCAGAACCCGGTGGGAAGCACTACTATGTTTGGGTGGCTGGCCCGCGGTACTCGACAGGAGGAGTACCTCAGTAGTATTAGGTTAGTGAAGCAGTACCTCAGAGTCGTGGTAGGACCACTGTACACTCCAGAGACGGAGCTCTTCAACAGTTACGGTTTCGATAATGAAAATCCTGGTTTGAGCTGAGTCTATGACCTTTGTGTTTACCTCCTGATTGAGATGGGTCACTTGATAACTTAGGAATATGTATGGGAATATACCTGGGTGGTGGTTATCCGTTGATTTCATGATCTTGGTGTTTTCCTCATGATTGAGATGGGTTACTTGATAACTTAGGTATATGCATGGGCATATACCTAAGTAGGGGTTATCTGTTGAGATCTTCTTTGTGGTTATCCATGTTGGTTTTAGTGAGACCTTGAGGGTCTCGGGGACCCTACTGAGTATAGTTATACTCACCCCTGCACGGTCTATGCCCACACCTCGTTGTGTTGGTTGCAGACGACGGACAGTGCTGGTGGTGTCTGATTGTTCGAGGACTGGACGGTACCCGGAGGTGGACCACACGACGAGTCAGTATCCGGAGGTGGACTTCGCGACGAGACGACACATGGAGGAGGTTGACGGGCGAGAGTGTTGTGGAGGCTATCTGTACCTACCCATCAGATATGATCCGTGGTGGACGATCCAAGAGTTGCACCATCTGAACCTACCCTTCAGGTAGGATCCGAGGAGGACGACCCAGGAGCCGCTTTCGTCCTTCCAACTGTTGTTTTTTTATTCTGTTGTACTTTGTTCAGTTGTATTTGTACTTTCATTTGAGTTTGTATTCTGGCCCATTTACCTTTCAGCACTTCTCCTTGTACTTAGTGTTTTACTTCCGCTTGTACTCTGTGGTGTTTTGTTTACTTTTATAAAGGTAATGCCTTCCCAGTTTTCGGTATTTACGCATTTGGTGCTAGTCGCCAGCTCCTGGCCTATGGAAGGTGGGATTGGGGTAGTCACGACACGGGCCCTGAGGACGGGTCGTGACAATGAATCTTTCCATAAACATAACAACAATTAATTATATATAAGATACATTGGTTTTTATTCATATTTGATAATGTTATGTTATAGGGAGTATATGAAAAGAAAAATAATTGAATTTAAAATTAAATAAAATGAATTTATTTTTACCTCTTGAATTCTCTTTATTGAGAACCTTCTTAAAGCCCATTGTTTTGGCCTTTTGGTGCGACCCGTAGGCCATGGATGTAGGGAAGAGTCTTTGTAAGGTATTTTGGAAGAAATTAATATAGCTACAAAGATTTGACTTCTGTGAAGAATAGGTTTTCAGGGAGGGTATTTATAGTGGAGGAGAGAATGATTTTTTGATAATTTTATTCATTAGTTTATTATTTTAGATCAAGACTATAAATTGTTTGACAATTCTCATCAAATATATAAAAACACTAAACAGAAGTTTGACATTTTTGGCTTAAATCAGCCTTACATGATATATGACTCAATATATCATGTTATATCATAAATTACCATATTTCATTATTCATAGAAATTAATGTATTTCCAAAAAAATCAAATAATTAACTTTGACCCTTTTTCATTGTGTAGAATTCAAAATTTAACTCCATTTCTTAAAAATAATTTTCTAAATATATGAAAATTATTTTTTAATTAAATTAATTTTTTTAAAGTACGTTTTTTAAAACATTAACTGATTTATAAAACATTAAAAAATTAATTTAATTATCATAAAATTATATAATAATCATACCATAACAAAATAAAATTTATGAAAATATTTTATGAAAATATTTTTTCTTTTAAATAATTATATTAATTATAACATTATAATTAAGTATTTATGACTCACAAAAATTCCAACACTTAATTTATAATTTTTTTTAAAATAATTTAATTGTTAAATGATATAAATATATCATATTTAACTTATTAGATGGATAAATTTTTTTTATACATTATTAGGTGAGGTTATTATTATATTTACAATATTATTATTCTTAATACTCATGTTATTATGCTTAAATTCAAGTTACTATTCCATCAATATAAATTCCCAAATTTCAATAAATACAATTTATTTAGTTATAAATTTATAAGGAATATGACTATTTAATTATAGAATGAAAATAAATTATTTTAATAGTATCTGGGTTGTTTCATTCTCCCCACTTACGTGAAATTGAGTCCTCAAAATGTTTATTAACTTATTATACAAGTGAGGGTACCTTTCCCTCATAACATTTTTAGATTCCCATGTTGCTTCTTCAACCATGTGCTTTCTCCACAAAATCATAACTCGGTGGATTACCTTATTCTAAAATACTTTCTCTCCATGATTAGGAATATGAATAGGATTTTACTTAAAATAATGGTTCTCTTCTAGTAAATATACTTATGGTCTCAAAACATGAGATGAATTTGGAATATTCATTCTCAACATCGAAACATGAAAAACATTTTGTACCTAATATAAACACGGAGGAAAATCTACTCGATACGCAACTAGTCCGAATTTCTACATTATTTCATAAGGTCTAATAAACCATGTAATTAGCTCTTTCTTTCTTACCAAAACACATAAGACTTTTACCAGGATATATTTTTAGGAAAATATTATCACCAACCTTGAAAGAAAAGTATTTCTTTCTATTATCTGCATAACTTATGTGTTAGCATTGACCTGTCGTCATGTGATACTAGATCATCTTCACTTTCTTATCCACTTCCTCTACTAATTCTGGTCACATCAACATCATTTACCTAACATAGTCTAAAAAATATGGATTTCGACACTACCTTCCATATAATTCCTCAAAAGGTTCCATTTGTATACTGGAATGAAAACTGTTGTTATAAGAAAATACAACTTTAGAATGATGTTTATTCCAACTTCCCTAGAAATCCCTTGAATAAGCTCAAAGCATTTCCTCTAAGGATTGAATAGTCTTCTCGATATGTCGATAAGATTGGGGATTAAAATGTAGTGCTAAAATTTAATTTTCTTCACAATAAATTCTAAAGGCCTTCATAAAATTTAGATGTAAACTTGGGATCATAGTCAAATACAATATAATGTTGAACTCTAGGAAACCTGAAAATCTATTTGAATTATAGTCAAGAAAGATGATCTAATAAAATTATATATTGAATGGGAAATAAGTTTATATATTTAGTTACTTGGTAAACAATAACCTAAATCACATTGTTACCTTGATATGTCTTTGGTAGTCCCACCACGAAGTCCATGTGTATATTTTCTCATTTCCACTCAAGCACTGGGAATGGATTAAGATTTCCCTTTAGTAATTTTCTTTCTTATTTAACCTATAAACAGGTCGATCTATTCATGTTAAAATATACAATATCTCTTTTCATTCAATCCCACTAATAATAATCTCAAAGGTATCTATACATATGAGTAATACCATGACTAATTGAAAATAGGGAATTATGAGCTGTAGAAAATAATTATTTCATCAGTTATGAATCACATGGCACACATAATCAATGACCAAATTTCTAAACAAAATATTTATCAAAATTAAATTTTGGAAATTTACAATTTTTCACCAATTTTACATTTTTTCTACAACTCATAGTATTTCATTTATTCTTGGTTATTTATATTTGAGAGATATGACCGCACTAACACCTGAAACAAAATAGAGGAACTTCCTACACCCAAAAATTCCAAAACAAAATTAATCAAATCTTTAATCAAGGGGTATTGTTCCAAATGTAACAAAATTATTGATTAATGATTTTTAAAATCAATGTAGCTTCCACTTTTCTTTTAAATGACGGTAATTGATCATGCAATCATAATACTCTATCAGTTCAAGCCATATTCTCTACCTCATGATTAATTCCTTCTAAGTGAATATATAATTTAGGCTTTTATGGCCAGTATAAATTTCATATTTGGCTTCATATAAATGAATCCTCTAAATTTTTGAAGAAAAATACATAGATTCTAATTCAAAATCATGTGTGGGATAATTTAAATCCTAAAGTTTCATTTTTTATGATGAATAAGAAATTACCAGATCATTCTGAACCTGAACACCACCATGTCCCTTAAATGAAGAATCACTTTAGATGAAAAGACACCATTTATGCAATGTAGGGACAAAACTGTAGAATATTCCAATCTCTTCTTTAGTTACTAAAAATAAAATTTCCATTTTTCTTTCTAAATAAGTTTATCCACTTCATATTTTTACATAGTTAGTTTTCTAGAAAACCATGCATAGTTTTTATCAAACTGTTGGTAACAACCAACTAATCCAAGGAAAATAAAAAACTATGTAAAATTTTGTGCTCGTGTCCATTCAATAAACACTTTTTTGTAGGATCATCTGTTATTTCATCCTTATTTGCAATATAACCATGAAAATAAATATGTTTTAACCAAAATTCACATTTCCTAAATTTTTTGTATAACTTCTTTTCCTTGTCTGTTTTCAAAAAAATCGTTAAATGTTTTTCATGATCAGCATAAATTTTTGAAAAGCCCAAAATATCATCAATAAAAACAACAAAAAACGTTACCAAATGTTCATGTAATGTTCTATTCACAAGTTTATAAATACAAAAATGGAATTTTTCAAACCAAAGGTAATAATAACTAACTCATAATACCCAAATCTAGTAAGAAAAGCTATTTTTGTAATGAAATCCTTTTTATCCATCACCGGATGGAAGCTGGATCTCAAGTCAATCTTGGAAAAATATTGAGCTCCCTGGATCTGATCAAACAATTTAAAAATATGAGGCAAAGAATACATATTCTTAAAATCAATTTTATTTAAATATATATAATCCATAAAAATCCTCATGGAATCATATTTATATTTAATAAAGAAAATAATAACACCCCATGGTAAAGTGATATGATGAATGAAACCTTTTTCAAGAAACTCCTTCAATTTATTTTTCTATTCAAGAAGATACAAATGATCCATTCAATATGGGGGTTTTTAAATCGGATAAGCATTAGGAACCAAGTCAATATTAAATTAATCTTCTCAATCAGGTATAAAATTGGGCATCTCAATTTGAAAAACATCCAAGTATACATTTACCACTAGACAATAATTAATTCGATCAGTTTCCTTGTTTTAAATAATAATAGTAAGATAACCTTCATTTTGATATTTTAACATTTTCGTAACTTCTTGATATGTTCCCAATTGTATTGGTTTTATTCTGGTACACAAATTGAATTTTTTTTTTTGAAAAAACAACTTATTTATCTCTACAATCAATCATTTCATGATAAAAATTAAGTGAATACATAATGAGAATAACATCAAACTATACTATGGAAAAACAAAAAAAATATAGGTAATTTATTTAAAAAAACAATATTATGATTATTAAAAAAATTATAATATTTCCTCCTAGTGTTTTAAACGTAAGTTCCAATTTCATTTCTTGAGGTTCAATTTTCAATTTACCATAAACATTAACATAAATAAAAGAATGTGGAGACCTTGTATCATATAATAAATTATAAAAATATGAGAAAACAAAAAAGTACCATATACCACTTGAAATATACTAACATATTCAAAAAGGATCTCCCTACACCTTTCTACCTATAATCTTGTTGCTTTCCAAAATTTTGATCCTTATTTGGGAAGGTATTTACATAATGAAGCGTCTCACCACATTTAAAATGAATTATATATTTCTTATGATATATAATCTTAATATCATTTTCATTACAATATTGGGTCATATTTCCAAACATTACACATAAAAAAACCAAATTTTGTTAATTCATTCTTCAGGGTTCTTTATACCATAATTTTCACAAACAAGAAACAAGACTTTCTAACCTTTAACTTTCATTGATTTATTCTTACACATTACTATCCATCTAGAAATTTCCTTCTGTTAGTTTTCAATGTCAACGTGATTATCTAGAAACTTCATTTCTACCCAATCAGCACATTAGATAATTTTCTCATTACAACTGAATTTATGGGAAGCTAATTCAATTTGATATCTTGGCTTCAATCCAAAGTTAAAATGATTATTTTTCAATCAAGATCCCAAATAATATTTGGAGTGGACCTTGTCCATCAGGTGATTTTTTCTTCATAAACAACCATTGAATCATCCTCCTTTTAATTCAATTCAGGTAATTTCTTTTCCATCCTAAGTCAAACAACATTTAGAAAATATTATTCATCAAATATATTTTTAAATTCATCCCATTCCAAGGTATAATTGTCCTTTCTATCCCTAGAATTATTTACCATTAACCACTATTGGTTTTCTTCACCTTCAAAATGGTAAATGGAAATACTATCCTTTTGATTATCTGAACACCCCATGAATCTAATATCCTTTAGAGGGCCAGTTTCAACTGGGTTAGAAGATCCACTGAAAGTAGGAGGGTATTGCCTCATAAAATGTCCCACAATCATTATGTTCCTTTTTGGTGGATATGGTAGTTCTCATTCATGTAGTAAACTAACATTTATAGACCACATAAAATGATCCATTATAATCCCAAACTCTTTGATTCAAATACCCACTATTCTGGAATTCGGATTCGGAATGATTTCAGCCTCTCAGATCCTTCTACATTTAGCTTCCTTATTTCTTCTATGGAAATCAATTCTAAACATAATTATCTTAGATGATGAAACATGGTAATATTTAAATTATATATCATTTTAGCATAAAAATATAGTAAAAATAATTTATTGTATTCTATTAATATAATCCTAAACCCTAAAGTTATCTAAATCATGATCTGATACAAACCATAATGAATCATCCTTAAACATTATATAATATTTTAAATTCCATTTTAATTCACTTCTTTAAATTTACAATTATATTATTGGTTTAGAGTTATATAATGTTAGGAAATAATTCATACTTATCAAACCATAGGAATAAAAATTCGGTACTACTAAGAAGAATTCATTTTTTCAAAAGACACAAGTTTTTTATAAAAAAACATGACTTCCATTCATGAATAGTATTCTAAACATTCATCTTAGCTTGTCCTTTTTCTCTTACCCTTCCTTAAACCCTGTGAAAACTAGTTTAAAACATTGCATGAACAAAAATTATAGGCATGGGATACAAAAATTAGTAATAATACCATTAGTACATAAATACTTATAAACATATGAAATCATTTTCACACATACATACTTCACACCCATAAAGTATCATGTAGTTACTTTTGGAAATAATAGATTTCCATAAAACATAGAAATCATAAATTAACCATATAGGTTACTTTATGAATTAATTACTTAATGTTCTAACCCTCATCGATACCATATGATTTATAACCCTCACTCGTACCTTACAATGTAACCCTCATGTCTACCATACAATGAAACCCTTATGGATACTTTATGGTGTAACCATCATAGTTACACATGGAGTAACCATACATCCGACCTCCAACTTAAACATACTTAATCCATTAGTGAGAGATATAGGTAGCAATACTCACTATAAAAAATTCCAAAGAACCAGAATATAATCCTAAAATAATAATTCTTGCATCATAAAAAATTCATTTTGAATCTTGCAAAATAATATAAATTTAAAAGGGGATTTTAAAACAAAAATCCCTTTCAAATTCTATATATTTTAACAAAGAATTGATAAAATTAATGTAATTGGTATATTCACTATAAATAAACATAATAAAACAAAATAAAAACAAAATTCATTATAAAAATTATATTAGAACCAAATAATCAATAAAGGAGAAGGTTAATCCAAGGAATGGAAATTGGGTTAAGAATTCTCTTACCTCAGATTTTTCTTACCTTAAGTGTGATTAAAACACTTGTATAATGGTTAAAATAGTGTTACAAATATTTTATAAAAAACTTTTTTTTTCGGACACCTTATATGATCAGTTTATGACATCCTTCTACCCATTTATTAACAATACTTAGTTTTTTCCATTATTTCGGGTGCGTTTTTTACATGGTTTCCATGGTCGGTTCATTATTGATGTTCTTTGAAATGGGAACAAAACTCTATAAGTAGTATGAATTAGTATTAATATGATTCAATAATATTAAATTATACCAAAAATCATTTTTTTCAGATATGATGATGAATCATTAGATAAAACATTAATAATATTTGATTATATCATTTTGGTTGTTATTCGATAATCACAACAAGTATCATCATATAACTTATTATTATGTACATATGATAATTCCATAACATAAAAGAGGTTATATAATAAGAATTAAAATATATTTCAATCATTAAAATGGTTTTATGATCATTTTGGAAGGTGGTAATGGAAATCAAAAACACATCTTCCATGATGCTAGTAAATGGACACATCAGAGACGGTCTTTTTATTTTTAGAATAAGCTGGTGAAGAGAACAAGTATGATAACAAATCTTTTCATAAACATGATAAAATTCCATTTATATAATATAATGTAGTTTTAATGCCTCTTGTATAATGGTAGGTGAAGAGAGTATACAAAAATAATAATAATTGAATGGAAAATAAAAGATTAAGAAATGGTGATTTTACCTATTGAATTCTCTTCCTTTAGAACCTCCTTAAGGCCTTTGGTGTTGGCCTTTTAGTGAGACCATTAGGTCATGGAAGTGGGGAATTGTCTCGGTATGGGATTTGGTCCAAAATTAAGAAAGCTAAAAGGCATTGATTTATGAGGAGAATAAATGGTGAGGGGAAGTATTTATAGTGGAGGAGAGGAGGGTTTTTTTTAATATGGTATTCATTAGTTTATTATTTTGGCTCAATACTATGAATATTTTGAGCATTATAATAAAATATAACAAAATATTGAATGTGGGTTCTAGATTTTGGTATTACATCATCATTACATAATCTATGACTCAATAAATCATGTATTTAGATTATATCAAAAATAACCACATTTCAATATTCATAAAATAATTCAGGTACTTCAGAAAAATCGCAAAATACAACTCTGACCATTTTTAGATCTACATAATTCAAAAATTGACTCCATTTTTTTAAAACATTTTTCAATAGAAGTGAAAATTAATATTTATTTAAAATAACAATTTATTTGGAAAATACAAGTTTTGAAAATAACAACAAATTTTAAAACACTTTGAAAATTTAGTTAAATTCTCATAAAATTATCTTATAATCATAAGAAAAGGTATGAATTTATTTTATGAAAATATGTTTTATTTAAAATTATTATATTATTTATGACATTATAATTAAATATTTATTACTCAAAAAATTCCAACACTTAATTTATAATTTTCAAAGAAAAAATATTTACTTGTTCAATGATATAAATATATCTTATTTCAACTATAAGGTGGATAAATTTTATTTATTATTTATTAGGTGAGGTTGTTATTCTACTGGCCAGATTACTATTCCTAATGGTCATGTTACTATTCCTATGGTCATGTTACTTTTCCATCAGTATAAAATACTTATTTTTTTAAAATACAACTAATTTCACTATAAATTTATATATAATATAATTACTTAATTCTAGAATGAAAATAAATTATCTTATAAGTACCTGGGTTGTTAAAATTATCTAACTATGCTTATTTTATATGATCAAATTAATATTGATCAATTTTTTCATATCACTAATATGTTCTAAAACAATTACTATAAAATTATTGATATTATAAAAATCATATTTTCACTTTAATCACAACCTTATATCTATAATTTTATAGAGGTGGTGTCAGATGAAACAAGTTTCATTGTGTAGGCGGTTGTACACATGACACCTGATCATTTGTATTATTTTTCTTAATTAACTATGAATATGAATAAATATGAAAATAATATTAATATATTAAAATTCAAGTATATAAATGATCATTATATAGTTATACTTGGGTTTATATAACAAATTTGAAAAAATATAATTAATAAGAAAAACGAATTAAATGATAATACTCATGTTAAAGACCTAAATATTCCACAAAAGTATCCTTAGAAATGATATTGATAGGATAAATATGATTGAAAAGGGTATTATGTTCAAGGTAGGTGTTTCTATTGCAGTTATGTAGAGACCCAAAGCATGTCGCACATAGACATTAAAATACTTTTGTGGAATACTTAATACATGAAAAAAACAAATGCCTAAATACAGTATTAGTTTATTTTCTTCTGAAACTCGGAACATAATCTTCTAATCATGGTAAAAGATCTTCAAAATCTCCCATAAAGATCTTCACCTTTGCTTTTCTTACCTAAAACTTTTCTTTATATCCTGGGGAAAAAAACATAAAATGGGTGAGCACAAATTCTCTGTAATGGTAAACATGGAGAACATAAAACAATCTCTAAACATTTGACCATAAGAACATGAACATAAAACATCAAAATCATGATTAATGACATAAATAATGGCAGTTCATAAGGCATAGATCAAAAAATAACATTAATCATGATAAAATAGCAAGGGGAATAAAACATGTAATTATCGCAAAGAATTAGCACATGATATGATATCTATAGTGACCAAGTCATTGCTGCCAAGACCATCATAGTGGAAAAAGTCCCTTACTGAATCGAGTTCACTCCGCATTCTAGTCTGTTATCACTGAACTGGATTAACTTGGCGTTCTAGCCATGTCTATCCCATGATATATAAATATTTACCCAATGCATTGGAGGAAGATATAGGTCTTACCCATCTCATAATGAAATCATTCTTATGTGTGCCACAACATAAACATAAGTCATTCATCATGACCCAAAGAATAAAATGGGTTTCATAATCATCATCCCATCATAAAATAATCCATATAAAACAAATGGATATCATTTCATCATAAAAAAGTGAAACCATATAAATCATGGAGAAATTATACTTGAAACATAAACATATTAAATAATGTCACCTTATATGTAAAATAGTTTTGACAAAACATTTGAATTTAATTCTTGAGGAAAATATCATTTCTTCTTCAAAATCATTCTCTTTTCTCAAAATTACATGAAATTTTAATAGAAAAATATATTTTTGAAAATAATAATGAAATATTTTAGATTAATCTTAATGAATAAAAGGCATTATGAAATTGTAAAAATTCCATCATTCCATATAAATTTAAAAAAACATTCTCCTCGTACTTTTAATAGAAAAGTAAAAAATTACCACGTTTTGTAAACAAAAGAAAGATTCCTTCCATTACACAAAGTAAAAGTCAAATAGGGGTAAAAATGACTTTATAAATACATGTAATAATATTAAACACTTTATGAAAGACATTTTTATGGACATGGATGAAAAATATAACCCTAGTAAATACTTAGGTATAAGCGATCTCGGATAAAAATGAGATTCCAAAATTATCCCTTACCTTTGGTCCAATTTATTATGTACGTGTACGAAACTCCTGTATAGTGGTTTTAAACATATTATAAACTTGTAACATAACCATAATAATTTTTATGATATTATATATGATTCACTTATGACTTTATATTACCCATTCTTTCGTCAATTCCATGTTAAAACACATTTTGGGTAAAATCGTTTCATTTATCATACTTGTTTGGACTTGTTGTTCTTGATATTATTACTTATATCCTGATTTACTTAAATCAAGAATGTAAAACATGATTTATATATAACATATATATTCATCATATAAATATATATGGTAGATCAATAAATGGAATTAAATACATCATTCATGGAGAAGGTGGGTCGTACGTACGCATGAACGCTGTATTCGTTTCCTTATTGAATTTAATGGAATTAAGAAAATTAAACATATATGTACATAAATTCAGTATCATTAATATGTCATATATTTCATGATTATTTATTATATATACTTTATCATCATTCTTGAATGGTTAACATGTAGAATGAATCCCATCACGTTGTGGAGACGGTAATCCGTACGTACGCACGAGCGATGATATCGTTCCCTTAATTATTCAATAGAATTTGAGTGGATGATATAATATCTCAAAATCATTATGATATTATAATAATAATATATTTTTATTCTTTACACCATTATACCCATCCAAGTAAGGTGGTGGTGGAAAAACAGATTACACCACGGCGTGGAGACTGTATTTCGTACGTACGCACGCGTGGTGATTTTTTTTCATAGGATGGATAGAAGGTGAAATAAGGTTTTTTCATATTTATAATAACATATCAGTATATTAGTGATACTTATGTTATTACTTTTTAATGAGAAAAATAAATAAGAGGAAGTAGAAGAAGAAAGAAACTTGAAAGAATCAGTAGAAGAGATTGCATCTTCCTCGACGTGCCTCTTTTATACTTCCTCTTAGGGCATTAGAGTTGGTATTTTGAGAAGAACAAAACCTCTATGATATAACTAGAGATGTTGAGAAAAGAAATGGGAAGTGGTTTTCTTATATTTAAGTCTCAAAATTGTGTGTGGAGGAGAGGGAGGATGTGCCCTGTTATAAGGGAGGAGAGGGGCACCTTTGGAAACATAAGAAATATTAATTTATAATAAATTCCAAACCCGCATAAAACCCACAAAAATTGTCTCAATTCGGAGATTATATGAGATAGGGTTTTAATCTCATAAACCAATAAAATTTAGACATATTGTGAATTTATTTTAAACCTTATCAAATTGATTTATCCTTATTTAATTTATTTAATTTTATTTGTGGTAATAATATTCAAAATTTTAAATTGTTATAAATAATTACTTATGTGTTTTGAATTGTCCATAATTATATACTTTATGACATAGTATACCATATAAAGTTAAATTTTTAATTTTTAAATATTTTTATAATTTTTAAACAATTTAATAATATGTTATTTTTATAAAATAACAATAGTTTCAATTTTGACACTATTCATTTATTTGAATGTAAATAAAATATAAACAGAGGATATATTCGACCAAAAATATTTAATAGATTCATAATATGTCATATTCATCTATATAATTCGTGGATAACATTAAATAGTTCATATAATATTTATTTTAATATTTGTAAAACCATTTATTTGATATTTCAATCAATAATATAATTTCAACATCAATATTGTGTCATCATTAATGATAATTATTTAATCCCTAAAAATTATAAATAAATTCACATAATGGAGATAATTTTATTATATTTATGGAGACTATTTATCTTCGAAGTTTTATGATGTTTATCACTAAATTAAAATTTTTAAACTTTTTAGATATAAGAGGGTGACATGTGGTCACTTTCATTGGTTTTAATTATAATTATATCATTTTCAAGGTCAATAGTCCATGAAACGAATCTATTCTGACCCTTAGGTGATATGAGTAGAGTTTTATTCATACAATATAATTTTTGCATGTGTTAGAGTAATTTTATAATCTTATTTTTGTCCTTAATTACCCGATTTACCTTTAACTGTAGTAAATAAAAATTATCGTAGTTACTATTCATAATGTCAAAAAAATAGAAGTAACCTATTAATATAATTTTGACCCACTGAATCCAAATATTGAATCCATTTTTTAAAATTCAAAACACAGAAGTTGCAATAATTAATTTAAAATAAATCTCATTGTAAGAAAACGGGTTTTAAAAGTTAAAACATTGTCAAAGATTGAAATGTTTTTACCTATGAATTCAATATAATATTAATGTTAATGACATGAATTATATTAAATGGTAGAAATATATTGTATTTTGACATTAAAACCATTGAATATTATAATTTAACCATATAAATTATCTCGATGAAAAAAGTTGTTTTTAATTAAAATTTAGCACATTTTTACTATTCATCAAAATAAGAAACTTATCAGAAAAATATCAAAAAAATTTCCAAAGTAAATTTTTATATCCTTATTCCGAATAAGAATTATATATTGTCAAATTTAACTTATAAACATGTCAAAAACTATATTTCAAGTGGGTTCTCCATCAATGGGCGGCAAAACTACATTTTTTGAAAAAAAAAAACATTTTACGCAAAAAAATTATTTTGTTCTCATACCATGTTCTATTAAATGTGAAAGATGAATTATAATGTCATAAAATTTAAAATGTAGTTAGTACTATTCAAAACAGCTGGTTCATAACAATATTATAACAATATAATGTTTTTTAGTGAAACCTGGTATTGCGTACTATACACACTATCAATGAAGGCCGTGATTGCATGTAATGCAAGCCAAGTCGAGGCTGCGTGTAGTGAAAGATCCCTTTGGTGTTTCATATAACATAATAAAAAACTTATTTAATGTATATATTAAACAAAATCTATACTTAAATTTTCATATAATAATTTCCAAAAAACGAACATGAAATTGTGCGTAACACGAGCCATGAATAGCATTGCGTATACTGCAAGCTAATACGGTGTTGTGTATAGTACAGGATAGTAATGGTGTGGTATACAATAGAAGGCATCAATTAAATTAAAAATAACATATCTCATAAAATCTCGAGGTGTTACATTCTACCCCCCTTAAAATAAATTTCACCCTTGAAATTTTTTGGGGTTATAAATCATTTATTATTCGAAAGTTTCATTCATAGAAACCCACATCGTAAAAATGAATAATAAAACATAATTTTAAAAAGTGAAGTATGAAACATAAAGGCTACCCAAATTAACTCATCACTGGGTTTCCACATAAGAGAACATAGGTGAAAATATGGATATGGAAGAGAAATATAAACATCAACTTCTGATGAAGACTGGTATAGGACAGGGCTTTGAAATATCCAACAATAACAAAGAAATAAATTTGTGATGATCTAAGGTACCATCTGATTCATCGAATATGAGAATACTAGGACAATGTTTTTGGTTTTAAAGATCATTTCCCAAATGATGAAGAATTAAAATAAATACTTACTTGATTTTTGTACAATCTCACTATTGTTTGTGCCTTGAACAATTTCCACTTCATCTCTTAAAGAATGAAGTTTAATTTGTCTTCCATGAAGTGTTGGAAGATCATGCGATAGAATGATAGGTCATTCCATCTGTCTCAAACATAAGGTTGGAAAAAGATATATACATAAGTCCATCTTATGGTGAGATTAACCGTATATGATTCCAAAAAATGGACTTATACTTCAACTATCGTATTGATTAATAAAATAAAACTAATTTCTACTAACTAGGGACTTCCTGTAGGCTTGGGCTAGGCGATAAAGGAATGTCTTACTTCGGTTGTGGGTTCAATACCTGCATATTTTTCTGATGCAATGGGTTTTCAACCATCTTATGGGTTTTCCTTTTTCAAAAATTATAATATTAAAACATTCTAGAAATAATATCAAAAATTTCTAGCCTTAAACAATACTATCTAATGTCCAACATAACGCATTCCAACCTTTAGGGTTATCAGAAATACTTCTGTCCAATCTCATAGTATATAGAAAATGACTAATATAAAGGTCATCTACCAAGCATTTGAATTCCATCATTTATCTCCCATATATCATAAGATATATCTTGTTGGTAACATTCCAATCATTTCAATTCCTTAATCATGTATTCTCTTGAAAAATTAATACCCATTGAACATTAGTGAAAACATGAATTCTGCTAAAAGTTAACTCTTTCCATATACCAAAATCCCAAAATTTCTATATACTCAAACCTTGATACCACTTTTTCCTTATTTTTATAAAATAACAATAGTTTCAATTTTGAAACTATTGATTTATTTGAATTTAAATAAAATATAAACAGAGGATATATTCGATCCAAAATATTTAATATATTCCTAATATGTCATATTCATCTAGAGAATTCGTGTATTACATTAAATAGTTCATATAATATTTATTTTAATATTTTTAAAACCATTTATTTGATATTTCAATGAATAATATAATTTCAACATCACTATTGTGTCATCATTAATGATAATTATTTAATACCTAAAAATTATAAATAAATTCACATGATGGAGACAATTTTATTATATTTCTGGAGACTATTTTGCTTCGAATTTTTATGATTTTTATCACTAAATTAATATTATTACACTTATTAGATATAAGAGGGTGACATGTGGTCACTTTCTTTGGTTTTAATTATAATTATATCATTTTCATGGTCAATAGTCCATAAAATGAATCTATTCTGACCCTTAGGTGATATGAGTAGACTTTTATTCATCCAATAGAATTTTGGCATGTGTTAGAGTAATTTTATAATCTTATTTTTATCCTTAATTACCCGATTTACCTTTAACTACATTAAATAAAAATTACCGTAGTTACTATTCATAATGTCAAAAAAATAGATTTAACCTATTAACATAATTTAGTCCCACTAAATCCAAATATTGAAACTATTTTTAATAATTTTAAACACATTAGTTGCAATAATTAATTTAAAATTAATCTTGTTGTTAAGAAAACGGGTTTTAAAAGTTAAAACATTGTCAAAGATTGAAATGTTTTTACCTATGAATCCAATATATTATTAATGGTAATGAAATGAATTATATTAAATGGTAGAAATATATTGTATTTATACTTTAAAACCATTCAATATTATAATTTAACAATATAAATTAACTCGATGAAAAAAGTTGTTTTTAATTAAAATTTAGCATATTTTTACTATTCATCAAAATAAGAAACTTACCATAAAAATATCAAAAAAATTTCCAAAGTAAATTTTTATATCCTGATTCCAAATAAAAATTATATATTTTCAAATTGAACTTATAAACATGTCAAAAACTGGATTTAATGTGGGTGCTCCATCAAAAGGTGGCAAAACTACATTTTTTGAAAAATACTCATTTTAAGCAAAAGAAATTATTTTGTTCTCATACCATGTTCTATTAAATGTGAAAGAAGAATTATAATGTCATTAATTTTAAAATGTATTTAGTACTATTCAAAACAAATAGTTCATAATAATATTATAACAATATATTGTTTTTAGTGAAACCTGGTATTGTGTAATACACACGCTATCGATGAAGGCCGCGATTGGGTGTAATGCAAGCCAAATCGAGGATGCGTGTAGTGCAAGCTCCCTTTGGTGTTTCATATACAATAATCAAAACTTATTTCATGTATACATTAAACAAAATCTATACTTAATTTTGGGTAGAATAATTTCCAAAAAACAAACTTGAAATTGTGTGTAACATGAGCCATGAATAGTGTTGCATATACTGCAAGCTAATATGGTGATGTGTATAGTAAAATCTAATCATTGTGTTGTATACAATAGAAGACATCAAAGAAATTAAAAATAATATATCTCATAAAATCTCAGGGTGTTACATTCTACCACCCTTAAAATGAATTCCGCCCTTGAAATTCATCGGGGTTATAAATCATTTACTATTCGAAAGTTTCATTCATAGAAACCCACATTGTAAAAATGAATACTAAAACATAATTTTAAAAATTGAAGTATGAAACGTAAATGCTACCCAAATTAACTCATTACTATGTTTCCACATAAGATAACATAGGTAAAAATATTGAAATGGAAGAGAAATATAACCATCAACTTCTGATGAAGACTGGTATAGGACATGGCTATGAAATATCCAACAATAAAAAATCCATAAATTTGTGATAATCTAAGGTACCATCTGATTCATTGAATATGATCGTAGTAGAAAAATGTTTTTGGTTTTAAAGATCATTTCCCAAATGATAAAGAATTAAAAGAAATACTTACTTGATTTTGGTACAGTCTCACTATTATTTGTGCCTTGAACAATTTCCACTTCATCTCTTAAAGAATGAAGTTTAATTTGTATTCCATGAAGTGTTGGAAGATCATGCGGTATAATGATAGGTCATTCCATCTATCTCAAACATAAGGTTGGAAAAAGTTATATACATAAGTCCATCTTATGGTGAGATTAACCGTATATGATTCCAAAAATGGACTTATACTTCAACTATCATACTGCTTAATAAAATAAAACTAATTTCTACTAACTAGGGATTTGATGTAGGCCTGGGATAGGCGATAAAGGCATGTCTCACTTCAGTTGTGGGTTCGATTCCCGCATATTTTTCTGACGCAACGGGTTGTCAACCATCTTACGGGTTGTCCTTTTTCTAAAATTATAATATTAAAACATTCCAGAAATAATATCAAAAATTTCTAGCCTTAAACAATACTATCTGATGTCCAAAATAACGCATTCTAACCTTTAGGTTTATCAGAAATACTTCTGTCCAATCTCATAGTATATAGAAAATGACTACTATAAATGTCATCTACCAAGCATTTAAATTCCATCATTTATCTTCCATATATCATAAGATATATCTTGTTGGTAACATTCCAATAATTTGAATTCCTTAATCATGTATTCTCTCGAAAAATGAATACCCATTGAACCTTAGTAAAAACATAAATGCTGCCAAAAGTTAACTCTTTCCACATACCAAAATCCCAAAATTTATATATACTCAAACCTTGATATCACTTTTTCCTTATATCAGTCATGAGATCTTTAATAATATCCAAAATATTATTTTCTCCTCATCCAATTATTATGCACATATAATCTTTTTCCCAAAAATATTTGAATAACCTTTCATGGTTACCGGTACCATTCAACATATACTTTCAAATACTTTAGGAAAAAAATAGTGTAACAATCCTTAGATGTTTCTTTATTTCATAGTACCACTAACATTACTCTTGGTAATCATACAATCATTCCACTACCTTATTAAACCATTGACCGATCTTCGACATTTTATTCCTCAACACTTATTTCATCTCATATATCATTTTTAGTTTCTTCATCATCATCAACATAAATATTACTCATATGACCATGTTGATTCTCTTCAAGAGATTTTCCCTTAGGGAATTGGTTGGCATAATGCCCATACATTACACATTTAAAACATTTAATCATTGTTAATGTTGTAGCAATACCATTATCCTTGTCCATGGTGTTAACTGAACCATTTCCTTTGCACTTACTGTATTTGTGTCCTTCTTTTCCACACCCAAAGCATCTTCCAGTTCCTTTGAAAAATTCTCTTTGATGACTCTTCCCACATGATTTACATCAAGGAAATTAAAATTTCTTTCCTCTATGATCATAATGAAACTCTATCTTTCTCTTATTAGCTGAGTCAGGAAACTTACCAAAGTTGATATTATTAATCATATTATGAGATTGATCATTAAGCATAATAATGATGTTTCATCTTCCAAATACCATTTCTTTTGGATTCTCAGGAAAAGTATCATTTCATTGTCTATCATATTCTCCATTAAAATGAATATTCCCCTTTCCAGTAATTTTCTAAAACCCAAAAAGAATAGTGTCAGAGGAAAAAATCATGGTAGGAAAACAACATAATAAAGGGGTTTACTTTCAATCTCTAACATCTTAGGTTTAATCATAGGTTATTAATGATTATTATTATAATTCTACGACTATAACCTATACTTATACATACCCTCAGATACATCACTAGGCATATATTAGAAATATCTCTAGGGATTTCAATTAATGTTTTTGCATCATAGTTTCCAAAGGCTGACTAAACCTTCGCTCTGATACCAACTGTAGAGACCCAAAGATTGACGTACATAGACATTACAATACTTTTTTGGAATACTTAATAAATGAAAGAAATAGACTAACAAAGACTATATCATTTTAGTGTCTTTGGAAACTCGGAACATAATCTTCTAATCATGGTGAAAGATCGTCAATATCTCCCAAAAATGTCTCCCCCTTTGGTTTTCTTATCTAAAAACATTATTTATATCCTTGGGAAAATAAAACACAAAAAGGGGTGAGCTCAAATGATCTGTAAGGGTAAACATGGAGAACATAAAACAATTCCTAAAAATTTGAAAACATGAACATGAATAGAAAACATCAAAATCATGAGTAATGACATAAATCTTGGCAGTACAAAAGGCATAGATCAAAAAAACATTAATCATGATAAAATAGAATGGGGAATAAAACATGTAATTGTGGAAAACTATTAAGAACATGATATGATTTCCATAGTAGCCAAGGCATTGCTGCCAATACCATCATAGTTGACAAAGTCCCTTACTGAATCGAGTTCACTCCTCGTTCCAGTCCTGTATCACTGAACAGGATTAACATGCCATTCCAGCCATGTTTATCTCATGAGATATAAATATTTACCCAATGCATTGGAGGGAGATATAGGTCCCCCCCAATCTCATAATGAAATCATTCTTACTTGTGCCACAACATAAACATAAACCATTCATCATAACCCAAAGAATAAAATGGGTTTCATAAACATCATCCCATCATAACATAATCCATATAAGAAAAATGGATATCATTTCATCATAATAAAGGATAAACCATGTAAATAGTAGATGCATTATACTTGAAACATAAACATATTAAATAATGTCACCTTATATGGAAAATAGTTTTGACAAAACATTTGAAATGAATTCATAAGGAAAATATCCTTTCTTCTTCAAAATCATTCTCTTTTCTCAAAATTACATGCAATTTTAAAAGAAAAGATTTTTTTTTGAAAATAATCATGAAAACTTGTGGAGTAAGATTCATGAAGAAGAAGCGTTATGAAACTGTAAAAATTCCATCATTCCGTATAAATTTAAAAAAACATTCTCCTCATACATTTAACATAAAAGTCAAAAAGTACCATGTATGGTAAACAAAAGAAAGATTCCTTCCATAACAGAATGAAAAAGTAAAAGTGGGGTAAACATGACTTTAAACATACATGGAAGAATATTAAACACTTTATTAAAGACATTTTATGGACATGGATGAAAAATATAACCCTAGTAAATACTTATGTATATGCGATCTCAGATAAAAATGAGATTGCAAAATTGTCTCTTACCTTAGGTCCAATTTATTCCGTACGTGTCTGAAACTCATGTATAGTGGTTTTAATCATATTATTAACCTGTAAAAGAACCATAATAATATTTATGATTGCATATATGATTCGCTTAGGACTTTATATTACCCGTTCTTTTTTCAATTCCATGTTAAAGTAGCATTTTGGGTAAAATCGTTTCATTTATCGTACGTGTTTGGAATTGTTGTTCTTGATATTATTACTTATATCCTGATTTATCTAATTTCAGAATTTAAACATTATTTATATATTACATATATATTTTTCATATAAATATATATGTTAGATCAATAAATGGAATGAAATACATCGTTCATGGAGACGCTAGGCCGTACGCATGCATGAATGCTGTATTCGTTTCCTTATTGAATTGAATGGAATTAAGTAAATGAAACATATATGTACATAAATAAATTATCATTATTATTTCATATGTTTCATGATTATCTATTATATATACTTTATAATCATTCTTGAGTAGTTAATATGGAGAATGAATCTCATTGCGTCGTGGAGATGGCAATCCGTACGTACGCACGAGTGATGATATCGTTCCCAAAATTATTGAATGGAATTGGAGTGGATGATATAATATCTAAGATTCAGTATGATGTTATAATAACCATATATATTTATTCTTTACACCATTATACCCATCCAAGTAAGGTGGTGGTGGAAAACAGATTACACCACGGCATGGAGACGATATTCCATTCGTATGCACACGCAGTGATTTCGTTCTCCGTAGGATGGATAGAAGGTGAAATAGGGTTGTTTCATATTTATAATAACATATCATTATATTATTGATTCTGATGTTATTAATTTATAATGAAACAAATAAATAAGATTAAGTAAGAGAATAAAGAAACTTGAAAGAATCAGTTGAAGAGATTACCTCTTCCTCAACGTGCCTCTTTTAAACATCATATTAGGGCACTAGAGTTGGTCTTTTGAAAAAACCATAACCTATATTATATAACTAGATATTATGAGAAGAGAAATGGTCTGGGTTTGGCTGAGATTTAAGGCTAAAAATTGTGTGTGGAGGAGAGGGAGGAGGAGCCCATTTATAAGGGAGGAGAGGGGCACCTTTGGAAACATAAGAAATATTAATTTATAATAACTTCCAACCCCACTTAAAAACCTCCAAAAATGACTCAATTAGAAGATGAGATGATAAAGGGTTATAATCTCATCAACCAATAAAATTTAGACATGCTGTGAATTTATTTTAAACCTTATAAAATTGATTTATCCTTATTTAATCTATTTAATTTTATTTGTGGTAATAATATTTGAAATTTTAAATTGTTATAAATAATTACTTATGTGTTGTGAATTTTCCATAATTGGATACATTATGACATTGTAGACCATAAAAATTAAAATTTATAATTTTTAAAAAATTTTGTGATTTTTAAACAATTTTATAATATGTTATTTTTATAAAATAACAATAGTGTCAATTTCGACACTATTTATATATTTGAATTTAAATAAAATCTACACAAGGATATATTCAAACCAAAATATTTAATAGATTCCGAATATTTCATATTCATCTACAAAATTCGTGGATCCCATTAAATTGTTCACATGATATTTATTTTAATATTTTTAAAACCATTTATTTTATATTTCAATCAATTAAATAATTTCAACATCACTATTGTGTCATCATTAATGATAATTATTCAATCCCTAGAAATTTTAAATAAATTCACATGATGAATATAAATTTATTATATTTCTGGAGAATATTCATGTTTGATGTTTTATGATGTTTATCACTAAATTAAAATTATTACACTTATAAGATATAAGAGAGTGACATGTTGTCACTCTATTTGGTTTTAATTATAATTATATCATTTTCATGGTCAATAGTCCTAAAATGAATCTATTATGACCCTTAAGTGATATGGGTCTACTTTTGTTCATCCAATAAAATTTTTTCGGGTGTTAGGGTAATTTTATAATCTTATGTTTACCTTTAATTAACTGATTTACCTTTAACTGTAGTAAATAAAAATTACCATAGTTACTATTCATAATGTCAAAAATATAAAAGTAACCTATTAACATAATTTGGACCCCCTGAATCCAAATATGGAATCCATTTTTTCAAAATTAAAAACCCAGAAGTTGCAGAAATTAATTTAAAATTAATCTCTTTGTTAAGAAAATGGGTTTTAAAAGTCAAAACATTGTCAAATATTGAAATGTTTTTACCTATGAATTCAATATAAAATTAATTGAAATGACATGAATTATATTAAATGGTAAAAATATATTCTATTTATACTTTAAAACCATTAACTGTTATAATGTAACTATATAAATTATCTCAATGAAAAAAATTGTTTTTAAATAAAATTTAGCATATTTTTACTATTCATCAAAATAAGAAACTTATCAGAAAAATATCAAAAATTTATCCAAAGTAAATTTTTATATATTGATTCTGAAGAAGAATTTTGTATTGTAAAATTGAACATTAAAATATGTCAAAAACTAGATTTAATGTGGGTGCGCCATCAAAAGGTGGTAAAACTACTTTTTTTTTATAAAGACTCATTTTACCTGAAAACATTATCTTGTTCTCACACCATGTTCTATAAAATGTTTAAGAAGAATTGTAATGTCATAAAATTAAAAATATTGTTACTAATATTCATAACGGATAGTTCATAATAATATTATAACAATATATTGTTTTTTAGTGAAACCTGGTATTGCATACTACACAGGGTATCGAGGAAGGTCGCAATTGCTGTAATGCAAGCCAAGTTAGGGCTGCATTTAGTGAAATCTCTCTTTGGTGTTTCATATAATATAATCACACCTTATTTTATTTATACATTAATCAAAATCTTTACTTAAAGTTTCATATAATAATTTCCACAAAACGAACTTGAAATTGTGTGTTACACAAGCCAAGAATAGTGTTGCGTATACTGCAAGCTAATACGGTGTTGCGTATAGTACAAGATAATCCTGGTGTAGTGTACAATATAAGACATCAAAAAAATTAAAAATAATATATCTCATAAAATCTTGGGGTGTTATAAGTTAAAATTTAACATTTTAAAGGAAATTTTTAAATGATACGTGAGTGTTGAAGTGGTGAAGATGTAACTCTTTTATAAGTGATGGGAAGGGTAGTTTTCGGAATAACCCTTGAATTTTCAATAATGTAAGGTTACAGTTCATGTTTCAAAGTTTAAAAAGGTAAAAACGTGTAGAGGAAACAAGTATTGGTTTGAAAAAATATCAACCACTGAATTAAAGGCATGTTTTTTAAATTATTTATGACTTTTACAATTGGTTTAACTAATTTTTAACCTTTTTATTTTATGAAGAAAATTAATGTTAAACCATGGTAATTAATTTTAATTAAAAAGATTAATATTAATATTTTCACATTATTTTATAATTTTAATTTTAAATTAAAATATAAATGTATCAAATAAAATTTCTAAAGCGGTAAAATATAAATTTTAAAATAAATACAATTAATCATGTATTTTTTTGGGAAATAATTTTTTTAAGAATTAAATATATATATATATATATATAATAATTTTGGATACTGATTTTAATGAAATTAATTTTTTTATAACAAATAGAAATTATAGGGCTTCCAAGGAATGAAAAAATTGAATCTCTCATAAAAATACTTGATTTAAATAAAATATCAAAAGTAATTTCTTTATCACATTAGATTTTTAATTAGCTCTAACAACATTTCATGTAGGATTTATAAATTAAAAGATTATTTGGAAGGGATTATTTTTATTCCATTAATTCATAATTTATTACATAATTTGTTTTCTAAAATTCTGTATCTTTCTTATATAATAATAATGTCATACAAATTATATGTTTCAGGAAAATTGTATTTTTGGACAAAAACAAACCATTGTAGAAAAAGGTAAAACTATTCTGGTAATATTATTTCAATATGATGGATTCAAAAATGATTTTACCTTATAAAAAAATTTATTATAAAATTAATATTTTAAAAAATTATATGAATAACGTCTCTTTAAGTTGAAAATTTCATGATAGTTTAGAATATGTTGTTTACCTACTACACTAGTGTCTCATGTGTTACGCGAGTTTTATTTATTATAATAAAATGATATAGTTATTATTTTACTCATTGGTTTCTATATATCATCTATTTATATGGATATTGGGTTCTCTCCCTATGGTATTTCATCATCTCTTTTATTAAGGTTTGTTTTCATTTTCAATCTATTTGATTTCTTTTTTTGTCACATTTTTTGGAACCAGATTACTTCCATTGAAAAAAAATTATATGTTGGTATCTAATTTTATTGTTTATGTTTTATAAAAATACCTCAATTTTCAATTATATAATATTTTTTAGTTCATTTTTTAAAATCTAATGTTTAATCACTACATAGGTAGAGAATGAATCTATTAAAAGAGAATTGGAATGAGAAATTTTTTACATACATACCTAGAATACACATTTAATATGGTGTGAAATGTTACCATAAACAAGGATCTCAATATAGAATAGGATTTTTACTAGAATAGAGGGCCTAATCCATATATTATAGATATTATTCCCTTGAACTAGAGTCACACAATAGCTGAAAAATAACGAAAACATAAACATCCCAAAATCAGAGTATGCATACTATGATAAAGAATAGTGATATATCAAAATGGAAGGTTTTATTATATACTCATATTCATACAACGAATACACCTATCACTCACTGGGTTGATCCCATATCAAAAATAAATATATAAACAAAATATATATGATGTTCCTATTTCCTTCCAAATACCTCAATGCTACCCAATCTACAAATAGACTCAATTATATATCACAATACACCATATGTCATATTTTATGACTTGAAGGTAGATATAAGGTCTGTACATACACCATAGTTACCATAGAGGGTGTTGTAAATACATATTAATTGGTTCTCAACAATTTCCCCATGTATATGACATCATATTTGTTTATATATAATGAAAATATATATGTAACTAAAGTTCGTCAAATTTATTTTAAAAATCTAAAAACCATAAATCCATATACATTAGTTCACAATTTTCAATCTATGTTACCGATATACTAGATTATACCTTCTTTGGAGTCATTCTTTTATCCACTCATTGTTTTATCATCTAATTCTGTAAAACAAATTCAATACCCTACTGATCAACATTGGGTGTCATCCCATTATCACCCACTACTCCCTCAGAGCAAGGTCCAACACAATTTATCCTGACCAACACCTATTATTTGTATGGTCATGCCACTTTTTCATGACCTCTACCCTCTCTATCAAGGCAATTTCCTTTTACATCCCACATTAGAAGACATACCTGTCCCCATGTCACTTAAGGATGTTCTGTCATCCAATCTCGAATCACATCACAACCAAGGATCTATCTGACTCATGGAAGTCCATCCATTGATTTTGGAACACCTTTTGTAGAACCCCATATCACTCATGGAGTTTATATCATCTAATAATTAATTCCAACAATCCCACTCATGGATAGCCTTCCACAAATAAACAAACCATCCGACTCTTGATTACCCAACCTTCAAGCATAACCGGGACACCATATCATGGTAGTATCAACATCTAAATATCACTCATGAAGTTTCAAGGCCTCCAATTCCACTCTCCAACTACAATACATCACATAACATGAACATTAGCACAATAATAACAAATAGGGATACAACAAATCAAGTAGATCATCATATAATCCCACCTAGTCCTAGCCCTAGCCCTAATCTAGCCTAACATGTCACTTCATATCTCATATAGATCATTAGGGGATCCACTAGGGTCCTTCCGATGTTTACCAAACTTTAATAATTGATACCAACACTTATTGATCAACCCTTAGTGACCCCACAATATGTAGGCCCATCCTCAACTTTTTCCCATTAGGCGAGATCCAATTCTTATAAAATGCCCTTTGATATACCCATTCCAAGACCCAGAAAATTACTGTGAAACACACCACTATCTACTCTTATTTCACCTAGATGAAACCTATCTATTTCACAACCCATATATTCCTAGTGGACCTTTCTCACTCACAACACTCATTAAGCCAAATCCACCATCAAGAGGGTGTTACTCACTAGGCGTCTGACACACAATGTCCCAACCTCCTCATTGGGCTCATGAATATTGTTTTTAACCAATAAGACATAAGGAAACATCCATAGGATACCCACATCATTTCTCACATCCCAAGACCACCAGATTACTCACTAAAACACAAACAACATTCTCAGTGCTTGGAAACATAATATTTGGAAAAAATCCAACTACTTAAGATGATAAATATTACTTATCATAAGTATAAGACACCCAATTTCATATTATATCTACCTATTAACCACTCCTAGGTACCTATCTATTCTCCCTCAACCCCTAATAGATGAATGTATTATGATGTCATGTATAAAAATGCATATGGATTTTTATTAAAGGGACCTTTTACCTATATTAATGTGAATAACCAAAATCTGATCAATGGAAAAATCCATATACAAATTATTCCATACAGTATAAATCACATAAATTCTCCCAGATAACACAATAAAAACTTTATAAATTATGAATGTATGAAATCAGTGATATTTTTAAAATTTAAGGAACATATATCAATAGATTAGTAACCTAAACTTTGAAATTGTAATTTAAACATTAAAAATAGTAATTCTACCAATAGAATAGTAACCTCACTTATGAATTTATAAATAAAATTTTATCATCTTATAAATTAAAATACGTTATATTTATATAATAGTATTAGAAAATAAATTTTTTGAAAATGATAAATTAGGTACTGGTATTTTTGTAGAACCTAAATAATTATTTACAATTTTATAATAAATATAATGATTGAAAATAAGATTTATTTTCATTAAATAGATTCATAAATTTATATTTGGTTGTCTTAGGATTTAAAGATAATTAATGAGGCCTTAATTAATTTTTAAATGCGGTATAAAATCATTTATAATTTGTAAATCGGTATCTTCCATGTAAATGATGATTTTAATTTGAAATTAAAAATTTCATAATTATAATATTATTTTCATAAAATGGTGTTCATTTTTGAATCCTACACATCAAAAAATTGTTAGGGTGGATTTTTGGAAATTTTCTAAAATACTTTAATTTTTCGTGAATATAAAATTATGATAATTAAATATAAAGATAAAGACACTAATTATTAAAACATTGTGATTTATGGATGATATAATCCAAAAATATGAAAATACCATTCATTATTTAATATATTTACTGATAATTCTCAAACTATTAATAGTCTTGATGAAAAAATAATAATTTATTAAATAAAATAATAATTTATTAAATAAAATAATAATTTAAATCCATTCATTCTCAAAAACCATTATGATATTCCTTTTTTATATGCCTTTTGAAATGATTATGATACCAAATTCCTTCCATTGGTAACAGTTCTATTTATTTTTAAATCCTTATTTATTATTCTTTGTGTATAAAAAATATTCATGAACATGTTATTATGGGTGTTATTGGATATAACTATAATGCATTGGGTAAATTTTACTCCCATGAGACTTCATGTGCAACGACCTTGGTTGTTATCCCTGACTCGTTCCCCATGTGAAGCAGTCATGGTGGTTATCCATGACACGTGCTCCTACATGTTCAATGAGACTTGACTCATGATAATTTAATGTTTAATATTTCTTCCACATTCCTATGGTTCCATGATTACGTGATCCCATTTTATTTATTTTAGGCTCACATATTTTTATGGTTTTTTATGTCATTGTTTTATGCCTTCTAACCCATGTCATATGCTTTATTCTTATGTTTATTCCCTTACTAAGTTTTTTAGCTCATCCCTTTGTTCATGTATTCCCCAAGTTAACCTACGAATATGTTAAATCTCAATGGGAGTTAGGATCTCATTATAGAGTTTAAATTTATTTTGTTTTAATTTTGGTTTTATGTTTTTATTTTTATGTACCAAATCTTCCTAAGACACTAGGCATTGTGATCCTTGGTTTGTATGTAATGTTTAATTATTGTCAAAATAATGTAATAACAAGTGAAAAATTATAGGGTTATTATAGTTTATATTAGAGAAAGGTCTAGTTATTGTTTTATATTAGGACGAGAGAACATTAGTATGATCCGTTGGGATGTTTCTATAACCATGGATGACCTAGATTGAAACTTAGGGTATCACAAGTTTGGAAATACATTTAATTTATAATTTTATCCTTCTTTCTTCGCTATTTTATTTTTTATGCTTATTATCTATGTATATAGTCTCACTTAGTTGTTCTTTCTTTTTATTAGATAATGTATGGAATAGAATAAGTTTCTTCAACCATGAATTTTACAAGTAATGTGATGATTGACCTAATGATATGCCAAATATGATGGGAATGGTTGCTCAAAACATCATGAATGTAATATCTCAACTGGATCAAGTTATGAATAATAAATTGAATCATGTGGAAAATCCTCCTTATCCTAAGAAATATCACATTGAGGTCAAATTATTCTAGTGACAAAGGCATCCCATGTTTAGTTGATTTTTTGTATCACTCTTCATGGAATAACGGATTAACTCCATTGAGAATTTATTTTCTATCCTTTAGTTATTCAAATAATTGAAATTTGTATTGGAATTTTTTCACTTTTATGGGTAATCTAATGAGTGGTGGAAATATATCAAGAACAAAAATTCCAAGGAGGAAATAGATTCCATGGAATGGTAATATTTAAAAAATATATTTTTCAATAAATATATTCCCTAAACCCTTCATCATAAGATGAAAAAGGAGTTCCTTGGACTGAATCAAAATGAAGATGAGTCTATAGGGTTGTATGAAGCCAGAATAACAAGGCTTCCATGATACAACATTGTCCTTGACATGAACACCAAAATCAAAGTGGATCTCTTATTTAGTATACTGAAGCTGAGTTTATTAAAATCATTGTGGATTCCATTCTTTGATTTCTATGAGAAGATCCTTTTTCATTACCTTAAAGTTGAAATGGTAATCGAATACTGTTAGTGGTATCATAGGCCTCGATGTAAAAGGAATATTGATTGTGTTTAGTATGGTAGGATCAATAGATAAATCCCATTAAGAAAATAAGACCCAAAATCCCATATGTAAAAAATCGTGGGAAGAGTCTTCCCTGGAACTGTATAAAGGGAACTAGGAAATACATAAAATATAGAACAATGGGGCATCTGGATAGTAACTATTGAAGGGATATGAATAATCATAGTAACATGAAATACTAAGGGATTTTTTAGATCAAAACGCATCCTATAGTGCAGTATTTCACCTACAAGGATCACGGAAATTAAGTGAACCCTTACCGTAAGCTAAGAGTTGTTGGAGGAAACCAACAACAACAACCTCCAAGGTAGAAATGAAGCGAATATACTATCACTAATACTGAGGGGGATCCTGAAAATGAGGTTGTGATATGTATTATGGTAATTCATTCATGAATAGGGAACATATTATTTGATTTTGGTTATACACATTCTTTCTTATGTTGTATGTTTTGGTGAACTATTCAACACCACCTAAAATTATGGAGTTTGAGTTATCTATGAGAACAAAAAATGGGGAAATTATTGAATCCAATATATATAACTCATACTTGTTTAATTTTTGTGGAGCGAACCTCCAAATTATTTTGTCTTACTTTCTTTGGTGAAGTTTGATGCTATATTGGGCACGTATTGGCTATCTTAATACAAAGAAAATATCGATTCTAGGGAAATTTAGATATCTCTGTACATACCAAGGTATCCTTTATTTATGTACAATTGTAAGGATGAGGATTAATATCCATTAGATTCATCATCTCGATTAGGGGTAATTTTTTCTTTATCATTAAGCATATCTAGCATAGATGATTTAGAAAAAGGAAAAAATCATGTATGAAGACATGCCCATTATGAGGGACTACACTAATGTGTTCCCTAAATGATTGATTTTTATTCCGCATGAAAGGGAGGTTGAGTTATAATTTGATCTTATTCCTATATATTTTCAAATATAAAACACACCATATATAATGGCCACCAATGAGCTGGATGAATTGAAGTAGTTACAATAGAATCTTGACAAGGGTTCTATATGCCTTAGTTCTTCACTATAGGATTCACCAGTCCTATTTATCAATAATATAGTTTGAAAAATTACCTTATGAATTTATTATCATGATCTTAATAAAATCATGATAGAGAACAAGTCTCCCCTGCCATAGATAGATGACTTATTTGATCAACAACATGGGGCCAAGTATTTTTTTTAACATGGAGATTTTATTATGATATCTCCAATTAAAGGTGAGGAAGTAAGATATTCTAAATACTACCTTTTGAATGAGGTATGGACACTATGATTTCATAGTGATACCATTTAGACTCACTAACTATCCAACAATTTTTATGAATTTAATGAATATAGTATTTATTGATTACCCCAAAAAATGTTTAGTTGTCTTTATTGACAACATTATGATATAATCCTAGAGTAAGTAAGAACACGATGATAATTTTAATACTATTCTAAAGACTATACAAAGGGAGAAACGTTATATAAAAATTATAGTAAATGTCAGTTCTATAAAGAGGAAGTTTCATTAATAGGACATGTTATCAATGGAAAAAGGATATTTATTGACCCTTCCAAGACAAAGGAAAAAAAGAGTGGCCCAGGAAAACATATATAATAAAGATATGTATTTTCCTAGGTCTAAATGGGTATTAGTGATTATTTATGAAGAAAACATCATTATTTTCCAACCCAATATCAAATCAGACTCTTAAGGGAGACAAGTTTATCTTGGACAATGATTTTAAATATTCCATTAAAGAGTTGAAAAAGAGTCTTATCACTACACCCGTGCTCACACTACGAACTACTGGGGAACTATTTGTGGTTTACAATAATGATTGAAAGAATTTATTATTCTATTCACTGATGAAAAATGAAAATTTGATAGCCCGCACATTAAGGATGTTGAAAATTATTAAGAAAACTATCCCACACATGATCTAGAGTTGGCAATAGTGATCTTTGTGTTGAAAAACTAGAGGCATTATCTCTATAGGGAAAAGTGAGAGATATATACTAATCAAAACTGCCTAAAATATATACTCATGGAGAAGGAGATTATTATGATATAGTCAAGATGGTTAGATCTCATCAAAGATTATCGTTTCTTAGTCCACTTCCATCTTGGAAAAATGAATAAAGTGACTAATGTTCTATGTAGAAATGATCCTGCATCTATATCCATGATGATAAATGAAAAATATACAACAGTTTATAAATTAAAAGTATTTACATTGGAATAATTAATGGAGTAGCTTCATAAATCCCTTTTCAAATGACTACTCAACCATCCCTCATTAATAAAAGCATGCTCAAAGAAATTATGTATAAATATAGAAGAAGGTTGAAGCCCTGATAAATTGGAAATACAAAGGGTTCAAAATGGAAGAGGAAGGAGTCATTATTTTTAGTTCATGACTATGTGTACAATCCAATCCATAAATAAAGATAGGTATTTTGAGTGAAGTGCATAACACAACCTTCTCTAATAACCCTAGGAGAGAAAAGATATATTAGTATCTCTGAGATAACTATTGGTGGGACAATATGAAAAAAGAGATCGCAAAATATACATCAAAGTGCATGGTTTTTCAATAAGTTCATGCTGAAATCAAAAATTCAAAATGTATGATGCAACCATTACCCATACCCACCTGGAAGTGGGAAACATCACTATGTACTTCTTCATTGTACATTTGAAGAAATACAAAAGGAAACTATGGTATATGGGTTGTTGTGGATCATCTTACAAAGAAATATCACTTTATCAAAAATTCTATAGGACTTATCAATGGACCAACTAGAAAGGATATACATCAATGAAGTGGTATGGTTGGAAGGATTAACTTTATCGATAGTATTTTATTGAGATCTGAGATTTGCCTCCAAGTTCTAGAAAAGTATCCAACATGTTCTTAACACTAAGCTGAAATTCAATATGGCTTATCATCCTCGAACATATGGATAATCTGAACATACTATTCACACATCGAAATACATGTTGAGATAATGTTTTATTGGCCTCAAAGGAGTATCGGACCAACATCTACTCTTTTTCATGTTATCCTTCAGCTATAGTTTTCACTTGAGAATTCAAATGTCTCTATATGAATCCCTTTATGAGATAATATGAAAAATACATGCATGATGGGATAAAATCAGTAAATGTAAGCTGGTAGGACTTGAAATGGTTGAAGAAAAGTTAGACAAGGTGAAAAACTTCCATCATCACATCAAGGCATCCTAAATTCCATAGAAGTGTTATACTGACATCAATCGACGGGACTATGAGTTTATGGTTGGAGACATGGTATCCCTAAACCTATCTCCATGGAAAAGGATCACGATATTTGGTATTAAAGGAAAGTTGAGTCCTAGTTACATCGGTACCTATGAGATTTTTTATCGTATCAGAGTTGTGGCTTATTGACTGGAACTGTCACCTACCATATCTCAAGTACATAACATATTTCACATATCCCTATTAAGTAAATGCCTACCAGATTCCTCAAATGTACATATTTTACTGGTGTTATATTAGGACAATGATCTTTCTTATGATAAAGGGAACTGAAGTAAGTGGTGATGGATAAGTACCCTATATTGTTGTCACCGCAATATGTAAAACAAAATATTGAGGGAGAAATTTTATATGAGGGGAAGAATATGACAATCCAAAATTATATCAATGTATTATCCCCTCATTCAATTATATAATATATTAGAAATCACATAAATGCACATAAAGAACTAAATAAAAACATTATAAATATTGAATGAATGAAAAAAGAGGTAATTATAGATGTTAAAGAACATATACTGATGGGATAGTAACTTGACCTTTGGAATATTTATATGACCATTAGGAATAGTAACTAAACCAATATAATATTAATCCCACTTATGAATTTATAAATAAAATTTATTTACATTATAAATAAAAATATGATACATTTATATCATATTTTTAGTAAATAAATGTTTTGAAAATGATAAATTAAGTATTGATTTTTTTTGTAAAGCATAATTATTTTTGTACAATTTCATAATTAATATAAATATTTAAATGAAAAATTATTTGAATAAAATATATTTAAAAATTTATATTTCTTTGTCTTATGATTTTAAGTTAATTTTATGTGACATTAATTAATTTTTTAAAGTGTTCTAAAATCAGTTATAATTTTGAAATCGATATTTTCCATGAAAATGATATTTTTAATTTATAAATAAATTTCTCATATTTATAATATTATTTTTCTATAATTGAGTTAATATTTTAATTCTATATGTCAAAAAATGGTTATGGTAAAATTTGAGGATTTTTGTAAAATACATGAATTTTTTGTGAATAGTAAAATATGATAATTTACGATAAAAGAAAAATACATGAATTCTTGAGTCATAAATCATGTATGTATGATGTAAGACAAAAATCTATAACACTCCATAATTATTATAATTTATTTCATGATAATTCTCAAACTATTTTTATTCTTTATAAAAAATAATAAAATAATGAATAAAATAATGGGAAAACATCCCTCTCCTCCCCTATAAATACCACCCACACCAACCCTACTCCTCACACCTTTTAAAAATTCATTCTTTCCCAAATTCAAAAAAATAATATTCCGAAGTCTCTTCTCAATTTTTAGTCTCCCTTTGTCTCAATAAAATACCAAACAGAAGTGCCTCAACGAGGTTCTCTACGAGAAGAATTCAAGAGGTACAAACCTATTTATTTCTTTTACTTTCATTCAAATTTGTTTTCCATTATTATTTTAATGTCACATAAACTTATTCAATTTAATGATAAAATTATTATCTCACATATACATTAATCGTATTATGTAAATGTAATAATATATCATCATTTATTCCCATATCCTTTTGTACTAAACATGATATCATCATTCATGATGTGTTGATTTATCACATTCAAGAACGATGTGTTTGGAATTTCCATTAATCACATCAATACTAGTCATACAACCATTTTTAGGATTAAAATATATTTATTATATCCTCATTTATTTTATATAACCAATATATATACATAATATTAATTAAAGAAATAAAACTAGTTTTTGATGATCGTAAAATCACCAAGATAATATAAAATATTATTACCAATGTCTTATCTAATGATTCATCATCACCCAAAATAAAAAATTAATTTATATTACCATTTTATATTTCTAAGGTTCATTAATAACTTATAAATCCAATTATGGAAAACTATTCTGATTTTACATTATTTTTGTTACATGTATACAAGTAAATCAATCCTGAAAAAAAGGAAACTAACTCTCTCAAATGATGTAATTGAATTTCATAACCCATCAAACATTCCAGAAATAAAATATATAAAATTATAATTAATAATATAAATGAAAAAATATAATTAATTAATCGATTTAATGGATTTAATTTTATTATCCCTAACATTATGTTTAAGTGAATAACACATTCAGACATTAGGTAAGGAATTATTTTTGAACCTCTATTTTTTCCTTCAGGTTACTCTTTCTATATTTTTACCTTAATTTAAATATTATTTATTTTTATATACTTATAAAAAATTATGTTTATATATTCCAAAATCTTGTATCTATATCATTTCGTCATTCCTTATAGGGAATATTTTTGTTTTAAAAAGGTTCCCTTCTCAATTCGTCCCAGTAAGCAAGGTTGATTAAAGGGAACCTCCCAATTTTGTACCCAATTTCATGTTCACTACATAATCTATTTTAAGCCACAATTATTTTTCCAAAACTACTCATATTGTCATGAAAAACTATCTTGGTTCATTTCTGGTTTTATACAAACAAATATCCCTTTTATGTTTTAAAGAATCTTTATAATTTTCCAATAAACCGCATTAAATGTTTTATTTCTAATGTTTCTTAAACTCTATTTTTAAATGTTTTCACTTATGTTTTACATCACACTTCATGATATATTCTTATTTTTTATTACGAATGTCTATTTATGATTTAAATACATTCTTTCATAGATACAATTTTGATATTCCCTTTTGCTATTCGTTTTGACATGATTATGATACCCAAATTCATTCCATGGTTAACCCTTGTGTTTATATTTGATTCCAGATGATTAATTATTTATGGGGAACACATATCCATGAACATGTTCCAATGGGTGTGTCCATATATCACCCCAATTCATTTGATAATATTTAGTTTCATTAGACATCATGTGCAATAGTCTTGGTGGTTAGCCTTGACTCGTGCTCCATGTGCAATGATCATGGTGGTTAGCCTTGGATCATGCTCCTCTATGTGAAATGAGCATTGAATCATGATTATGTAATGTTTAATGTTGCTACCACAATTCCATGATTCGATGATTAAATGATCCCATGATCATTATTTTATGTTTCCATATGTTTATTCCTTTTTATGTCTTCATGTTATGCCTTCTCACCCATGCGCTATGATTTATTTTTATCTTTATTCCCATGCAGGGATTTTTAGCTCATCCCTTTACTAATATATCTCCCTGGTTACCCATTGAAGATGTTATATCTCAAATGGAGTTAGCATCTCATTAAGGATTTTAAATAAAAAAATCATTTTGATTTCATTTTTTCATTTTTATGTACCTAATCCCACAAAGATACTAAATTTTTTGAACCTTTTTTTATTATTAAATGGATCATTGTGATTAAAATAATGTAATAATATGTGATACATTCTAGTAACATTATTATTAATGATTCACCCCCATCAATGATTCACAATACATAGATTAAGCCCATACAAGCTCTATCATCACCCCATGAACCTATCTCACACCACAAATACATAATATTTCATTATAAAAAACCATAATTAATTATTTTCAAAAACTCAAAAGTAATATTAATTATAAAACTCACTACTCACCACTTTCACATTAAAATCACCCATAAATCTCGTTATTCATCCTCACAAGTCTCCATCTAGAAACTATACATGATAGCCCCTTCAAATTAGGAATATTTCACAAAATATTGTGAAATCGTCACTAAGAATTGTAAAACAATGAAAACTAAATTACTGTTAAACCATAATAGATAAAATTAATGAATAAATGAATAATGTACATTAAATCCACCACTATAACATGTTACAAACCGTCCCCTATCAAGGGGGATTGAAGGAAGAATGTGGGATGGAAGAATCATGTGGAAATGGAATTGAACATGATTCCCTATCTCTTATATTATTCAAAATTCCAACCAAGAAAAAATGATTCCCATTATTAATAATAATCTTACCATGCTCCATTTAATATCTCAACACGGGTTTGAGACCTTAATTTTCTATTCCCACCAATTTTAGGTCCTAAAAAATGGTTCATGAACTATAATACTCAAGGAAAAGTGACACTTCAATCAACCAAACCCATTCACAATATGATCTTAGGTTCAAAGTGTGATTGAATTTCATCAGTTTTCTTGACCCGTCAATGTATACTTCCAGGCATGAATGCACACCCATTAGAATATTTCATGGTGTAAACTAATATAGGATACTAACATTCATCATAATTGACACCCAACACCTCCCCAACATCCACCCAGCCACATAAGGTATCCATTAAGCCTCAAACCATATAAAAAACGTCATTTTATGATTTATAAACCCTTATAATCCAAATTCTTAACCCAGTTCTTAGAAGAAGCAGAAAACCCCTTAACAAACCTAAAATTTAAATTCCATCTCAAAATAATAATATCTTAATCCATCGAGGATTAAAAAATCCACACTATGGATATTTTAATCCTCATTCATCTATTGTAATCCTTGAACATTACATCCCAACCTACCTTGGACATCAATTCATTTATAAATTTTTGTATTCCGTCTCTAAACACCATAATATATTTTATTTTACAACTATGAACACAAAAGAAATATATTCCCCATAAGTAGAGCCACATGATTTCCAGTAGGGATAAGCCCAGAAAATATCTCAACACACCCATATATCACGAGAACCCTCAGGTTATTCACCAGATTTATCCTAATGATTATAGTTTCAGACACTACAATTATCCACTAACTAAGGCTGATTCCAAACCATGACTCTCCCCACCATAAAAACCATACATAAAATTAACATTCAGTGATCCAATGTCCAACCAAACTTGTTCCAAACAATGATCTTGGGGCGGTTTACACATAACTACAGCCAAAATCTTGTAAACACAGCAGTTATAAGTCCACTAACTAATTTCTATTGAAAACCCTCATCGACGTCTATCGATTCATGTACAACTTTATGACTATGATACACTTACCCTCATAGGCATCACGGTATTGATCAAACATCCACACTAATGTTAAAACAAAAATACCTATGTAATTCATTTTTTGGATCACCAATGACATACTACACTTATCATGCTCTCACCCTGAGCACTGGGGAAACTTTCATCCTTCGTACCCTCAGATCACAACAAAGATTCCTTAAGAATAATTCCATTTCATTGAATTTGACCATCAGTAAATCTGAATCCTATGTTTAGTTTTCATTGAGTAACTAGACCACACCCAATCTTCCCACCCTCTGATATCCCAGTTTCACCTAGAGCTTCCAATGATAGATCTCACCAAACATATGCAACCCTTTTTATATGAGGGACATTCACCCATAATCTATTTGATCTTCCCTTCCATAATAGTGTCATTATCTCTCCCCTATTGAACCAAATACCTAAAATCCATATCCCAATCTCTATCCATTAACATATGTAATGTTAGAATACAAAAATAAATATCATAACCAAGTGGTCACATATAATTCAAATTCTACCCATCCAATACTCTAACCTAAAATAATATATAATTTTTGCACAAAAAATGTAACACCCCTTGATTTCATAGTACTTTAATTTTTCAAAGTAATTCAATAACTTGTACTACACGCAACACCGAGTTCAAGCGCACCACAATATACCAAACTAGCCGTTCAAAAGTGGTTATGAATAGTATTAAATGAATTTTTAATGTTATATAATCCATATAATTTTAACATCCATATTATCTATTTCTTAGACATAATATTAGAACAAATTCATTTTTTTCAATTAAAAGATGTATTTTTTAAAAAATACTATTTTACAACCTTTTAATGGAGAACCCTTTTCAAAACCAATATTTGAAACTTTTATATATTCAATTTAATGAAATTAAATTCTTATTTAGAAGCAAGATTTAAAAATTTAGTTTGGATAAATATTTGGTACTTTTCTGATAACTTTAATATTTTGATGAATACTAAAAAATACTATATTTAAGTTGAAAACTACTTTTATAATAGAAATAATTTATTGTGATAAATTATGAATTTGAATGCTTTGGAAGTAAAAATAGAATATGTATTTATCATTTAAAACAATGTATGTCATTATAAGTAATTTCACATTTAAATTGGACATAATAATGTGTCAAACTTTTGATTGTTTTTACTTTTTTAAAACCCGCTTTTTGGTTTTGACAACAATAATTAATTTTAAATTAATTAATGAAACATATATTTTTTGAAATTGTTAAAATAGAATTCATATTTGAATTCAGAAAATCAAAATTAGGTTAGGGTGAATTTTTGGTATTTTTATGAAAACATTCAATTTTTGATGAATTGTGAAAAACAATGCATTATTGTTTAAACACCACTTTTTATTTAAATAATTAATTATTTTATTTAAATTTATTTTATGTAAAACTTGATACATAATAAAAATATTAGTTCAATTGAATTCATTGGAGTCTTTTTTTTATAATAAAATTAGATGTATAAAATTTTATTGAACTTTTTACTGTCTTTTACCCACCTTCTAGGAGCATTTGAAAATTTGTATAAAACATAATTTTACTATTTCGGTGAGTTTAATTTCAAAAATCCAAGATATACTTTTGATATCAGTAAGTAAAATGTGGTCCAATAAGAAAAAACAAATTTTCATTGAATTGTAACTTTTGACTTTTATTTACAATAGTTAAAGTAAATCAGGTAATTAAAGGTAAAAATGATATTATTATTACACTAACACATGTCCTAATATTATTTAATATGTGTAATTAGACCATAAAAAACCTTAATAATAAAATATTACCCTCTAGGTCAACTTGTATTAGATTAGGATATTTATTATTATTTAATTTATAGAAGAGTTAAAAGTGTTAAATTCATGTTTTCATAACTAAAACATTTTAATATTGGGTTATACATGAGATAAATTGGACTATAAATATTAATTATAAAGATAAATAGATTTCCTACATAACAAGATTTTATTTATAATTTTTATACATTTAATAATTTAATTTATTTATGACATAATGATGATATAGTAATTACCTTATTAATGAAAGATCAACATAATTGATATTATAAATACCCAAATAAATGTAATTTGAAACTTCTGATGAATTACAATAATTTTCTCGGTTAATATGACATGTTAGGGTTGATTAGATAATTGTTTTCTAAGTGATAAGGTTTTTATTACTTTAAAAAAACAAAATACCAAATAGTGTCAAAATTGACATAAATTAATATTTAAAACAAATAATATATTATTGGTTGATATAATATTCTTAAAAATATAAAGTTCTGAAAAAGGTATGAAATAATATTATATAAGAAATTAATGAACAACTTGAGGTTCTATTGGATGTTTATAGTATGTTTCATAACCATATAGTGTAAGAATACAATAAGACACAGTAAAAGTTAAATTATTTAACATAGAGTTAAATCTAAAAGATAAGGTTGAAATGTTAACCAAAACTTGTCTAAAACCTATTGGTTGAAAGTATTTCAACCCACCCCCACTTTATCTTTAAAATAAATCAATTTGGATCCATTATAAACCAAATATTATTTTATTATAAAATAATATTTCAATCTTTTCCTAAGGTGCCCCTCACACCTCTTATAAAAGGACACTCACCCTTCTATCAAATTCAAACCGTTAAAGCCATTTAGATCATCCAAACCCTACACAAATATCCTCTCAACTATCCTACCTTCATCCTAGAGGCCTTAATTTTGTCAAAAAGATATCTTAAGGGTCCCTTTTGATCAAATCAAAATGAAGAACCAGAAGAAGAGGAAGTTAACGTACCCTCAACCCTAGAAAAGAAAAAGGTAAGGGTTAATTTCAGAATCTCTTTATTATCCAAGGTTGTTTTTACATAAGTATCTACTGGGACCTCTTTATCATCCACATCCATGTTTTCTTAATAATTTATTTCAAAACATTTTTACAATTTACTAGACTATGGGATAAAGTCACTTATTCCCTTGTTTGACTTTTTATAGGATGTTAATAAAGAAATCTTGTCGTCGTCTTCAAAACAAGGTACATTATGACATTTAAAAAAAATTAAGATAAGAATGTTTTTTAACTTATATGGTGGGTGTGGCTATTTTCCACCATTATTAAAACGTAGAATCTTCTCTTACAAGATTATAGGCATATTTTCAAAATAAATGTTTTCTTTATAATTATGTGACTCTTAAATGATTTAAAAATATAAATAGATATTTCTCACAAATAGTTTTGATTTATTCTCTGTCAACATCATTTCATAAATTTTACACTTGTTAGAAGTCAATTTATTATGATACAGATCTCCCATGTTTAATTTAAGGATTTTTGTTATATTTGACTGTGGATGAGTCATTTGGATGCGATTCATTGTTTAAGGTTAATGTTTTGAAATTTCATATGCTATTTTTAATACGAATGTTTATTTTATATTTCATCCTTTTTTAAAGATTATTGTATTGAATTAGTATGTTCCGGGTTGGGGACCGGTAAAAGTACGCCCTCCGGGTTGGGGTCCCTTTACAGCAGACCCTCGGGGTTAGAGTCCGGTTACAGAGGCTCTTCAGGTTGGAGTCCGGTTACAGAGGCTCTCTAGGTTGGGGTCTAATTATAGTTTTCCCCTAAGTCCTGGAACGAGGCCTTGACACAGAAATTACAGTCTGGTACTATACATTCCCTAATTATTAAATTAGTTATTACATGTGATTATTCAACTAGTAGAATATCCATGTGCATGTTTATATGGTAATTTTTTATTTATTTTTGTCATATTATGTTCACGTTTATGTTTAAAAGTCTATTGTTTTAATTACACATCTTGCCTAAAAAAATTATAGCTTCCACAAAATTATTTACCCTTACTAAGCTTTTGAGATCACCCCTTTCTTATGTTTTATTTTCCCAGGATCCCAAGAAGTGTTTTATGTTTGAGATGTAGAGTTAAGATAAGGGAATAATTGCATTCTCAAAGGATTATTTTTTTGTTGTATGTTAGAAAGTGTAATGTATGATTCATGTATGTAATCTATTTTACAAGACTGCTAAAATGATCGGTCTTTTGGGACTTGATTCCTTCTAATCATGTCAATGTATTAAAATAATGCACTGACTCTAGGAATCTAGGGTCAGGGAGTTACAGTTGGTATCAGAGGAAGTATAGCAATAACCTTAGAAACTAGATTTAGATAAAATCTGATTAGAGCTCATTACCCTAAGATAGACTTTGAGGATTAGTATAGATGAACTTTTTAGAATTTTGGTAATGTAGAGATTTTGTGAGTTTTCCAAGAAAATACATCCCTGACTGGATATGAGCTAGTAGAGGCATATCTAGCACAGATGTACCTAGGGGTACAACCCAAAAACACCGCTTTGAGCTAGACTCGAATGGGAACTAGTGAACGACAATGGGCCTTGTTTCACTCTTGGTTATGACACTCCTGGGGGATATGCTTAGGATAATTATCATTTTCATTACAAATCATTATGAAGGATTTCTGATTATATACCTTCTTAAAGAATATATTTTTAAGATTACGGATTATATCCATAAACTGTTCGATTTATGTTAGGTATTTTACAAGTTTTTAATTATTCATTGTGATTCATAAACTGACCTAGTGTATGTCATTGTATAGAAATGGCACCCAATAGAAGGAATGAGAATTCCTACAATACGTATGATCCAAAGAGTAAGAAGGATCATATAATTCATGTTATTAAGCCAACATTTATAAGGGAAATAGCCTCCCATGTTTCCTCAACATATGAAGAAATAATATCATGTGTTAATAATATAAGTAAAGAATTATCTGAGTTCTATGGCTTTTATGGGAAACATTAGAAGAAAATGATTGTAGAGAGAAATATGGATAATGTAAATATGGGAAAGAATGATTTTCCCATATGGGATAAATATTGAAAGAATCACCTTGGTAAATTCTTGAAGGGAATGGGAGTTTGTTATAAGTGTAGAGAAAAAGGACACCAAGTACATGATTGTAAGGGTAAGAAAAAGGTTTTAAATATAAAATGCTTCATCTGCAAGGCATTGGGACACTACGTGAATCAATGTCCCAGTCATCAAAGTATAATTTTAATGATTTTATTGGATAATAATAAAGTTATGATACTACCATAGATGAAGAGGAATGACTAGTGTTTTTATGTTTTTATTATAGAATTATTTCATTTGAATGTTTTATCAACAATATAAAAGTTATATGAATGATGGAGATAAATAAGGATTATACAGTAGTACTATTTTATTGAGGATTTGAGGTTATATGATTTTATGAAAAATTACTTAATAGCAAGATACAATTTTTGGAAAATACGTGGTTGAAGGAAAGGTAATCCGTAATATGGTCCTGATAATGAGGTAGTGATTTTGGAATAAGAGATTGTTGATTTGGATAAATTTTATTGGATATTCTTGTCTTCCATGGAATTGATTAATAGTTTGTTTGTTTCATCATTGTTGGAATATTCAAAAAAATTAATATAAGGAATATATCAAGTATTCTATAAAGAATAAGAGAGCATGAATGTAATCAATAAGGTTTTATGGTAATTTAGGGTGTTACCATGATTTAAAAAAGAATACATGATAAAGGTTTTCACATGTTATTATGTGATGAAAAGGATCTTCATTGTGTTTAACTTTCTTATAAAGTTTGGATAGAAGTATTTTGGATAAGTATAAAGGTTTGAATGGATTAAAATTGAAATTAGATACTATTGTTAATGTTATTTTGTGATTGTTATAAATAGGAAAACCTAGAGTTCAGGCGACAACTAGTCGTGTCCGGCAAGGCCACGGGACATGAACCTACAACCTAAGGGTGACAAGGGTGCATCACCTACGACTGTCCTACGTGATGTCCTGAATTGTATAATGCAGTTCCTTTTTTTAAAAGGTCTTATAGGTGAATTATAAATTCATTATTTTTGGAACCCTATATTATTAGGATAAATAGAATATTTTTTTTGAAATCTTTTGGAGTGAAAGATTAGTTTTTGGTAGGAATTAGTTGAAGGATGAAACTCTACTTGTCAAGTATATATATATATATATATATATATATATATAATTATTTTTCTCTTATTCTATGGATAAATAAATTCATAAAACTTTAGGGATGGGATCTTAAAACCAAAAATGTGTTATCCTAATACTTTATGTTTTGTTGAACCGATGGTATATTAAATCATCATAGATTGATGGATTTGAGGCACTGAATTTTACAATTATTTGTGATTGATGACCTAAATCACTCCATATAAAAATTTATGTTTTTCAGAAAATTATGTGTCTCTAATTTCCACCAGTTTTCTCCTAATCGAGATAAAAATTTGGTGGTGACCCTTTACTTTCCATTATCCTCTTATTAAGACTAAATTTTATTAACCATGTTTCTGATGTGGGTTTTCCCATAAAGATATTATCTATTTTCAATATTTTATTTTTGAATAACAATTTAAAATTGTGAGGATGCAATTAATTGTTGGAGGGAATACTGTAACACCCCATGTTTTCATAGTATGTTATTTCATTAAAGTATTTCAATAACTTGCACTACACGCAATACAGAGATCAAGCGCACCACGACTTACCAGACTAGCTGTTCAAAAGTAGTTATGAATTGTATTAAATAAATTTTTAACTTTATCTAATCCTTATAATTCTAACATCCATATAATTTATTTCTTATACATAATAAAAAAACAAATTCATTTTTTAGATAAAAGAAGTATTTTCTAAAAAATTAAAATTTACCACCTTTTGATGGAGATCCCTTATGAAAACCAATATTTGAAACTTTTATATATTTAGTTTATTGAAATTAAATTCATCATTATAATAGGGACATAAAAATTTAGGTTGGGCAAATCTTTGGTACTTTTCTTATAACTTTCATATTTTGATTAATAGTGAAAATACTATATTTTAATTGAAAACAACTTTTTTAATCAAAATAATTTGTAGTGATAAATTATACCATTGAATAGTTTGGAAGTATAATTAGATTATATATTTATAAGTTAATATAATTTAGGTCATTATAAGTAAATTCTCATTTAAATTTGACATAAACACATGTCAATATTTTGATAGTTTTTACTTTTTAAATACCTCCTTTATGGTTTTGACAACGGGAATCAATTTTAAATTAATTAATTCAAATTATATGTTTTGAAATTGGTAAAATAGAATTCATTTTTGAATTCGGTATATCAAAATTATCTTAGGGTGAATTTTGGGTATTTTTATGAAAACATTCAATTTTTGATGAATAGTGAAAAACACTTCATTATTGTTTAAAACTCACTTTTTATTTAAATAATTGATTATTTTATTTAAATTTATTTTAAGTCAAAATATATGAATAATAAAAATATTATTTCAATTTAATTCATTGGATTATTTTTTATAATAAAATTTTATGTATAAAATTTTATTGAACATTTTACAATCTTTTTCCCACATTCTAAGAGCATTTGAAAATTTGTATAAAACATACTTTTACCACTTCTGTGAGTTGAATTTCATAAATCTGACAGAAAAGGTTCATATAAATAAATAAAATGTGGTTTAATAAGATAAAAATAATTTTTGGTGAATCGTAACTTTTGACTTTTATTTACCGCGGTTAAAAGTAAATAGGGTAATTAAAGATAAAATTTATATTATTATTACTGTAACATATGTCCTAATTCTATCTGATTAAGGTAATTCGACCAGAAAAAACCTGAGGAATAAAATATGACCCTTTAGGTCCACATGTATTAGATTAGAACATTTATTATTATTTAATTTAAAGAAGATTTAAAAGTGTTAAATTCATGTTTTCATAACTAAAACATTTTCATATAAGGTTATACATAAGATAAATTTGACTATAAATATTCATTAGAAAGATATATATATTTCATACATAATGGTATTTTATTTATAATTTTTAGACATTAAATAATTTTATTTATTTATGACACAATGATGATACAGTAATTATCTTATTAATGAATGTTTTAAAATAATTGATATTTTAAATATCCAAATAAATGTAATTTGAGACTTTTGATGAATTAAACTAATAATATAGGTTCATATGACATGTTAAGGTTGGTTAGATTTGTTTTTTTCGAAGTGATAAGGACTTTATGGCTTTCAAAAAAACACAATACAAAATAGTGTAAAAATTGACATCAATTAATTTTTAAAACAAATACTATATTATTGGTTGATATAAAATTCCTAAAAATGTAAGATTCATCCAAATGGCATAAATAATATTATATATTCCATTAATGAACCACTTAGTGTTCTCTTGGATGTTTATTGTATGTTTACTAACCATATAGAGTAGGAATACAATAATACATGATTAATGTTAAATTATTTAACTTAGAGTTAAATCTAAAAGATAAGGTTAAAATGGTCACCTAAACTTTTCTAAAACCTATTGGTCAAAATTATTTCGACCCATACCTACTTTAGATTTAAAATAAATCAATTTAGAGCCATTATATACTGAATATGATTTTATTATAAAATTATATTTCAATCATTTCCTAAGGTGCCCCTCACCCCTCTTATAAAAGGGCACTCCCCCTTCTCTCAAATTGACACCATCAAAGCCATTGGGCTCAGCTAACCCCTACCCAAATATCCTCTCAACTATCCTCTCTTCATCCTAGAGGCCTTCCTTTTTTCATAAGATAACCTAAGAAGCCCTTTTGATCAAATCAAAATGAAAAACCTGAAAAAGAGGACGTTAATGTACCCTCGAACAAGGAAAAGTACAAGCTAAGGGTTAATTTCAGAATCTCTTTATTATCTGAGATTGTTTTTACATAAGTATATACTGGGACCTCTTTATCATCCACCTCTGTGTTTTATAAAAAATGTATATCAAAACATTTTTACTATTTACTAGACTATGGGATAAAGTCACTTATACCCATGTTTGACTTTTTATAAGATGTTTATAATGAAATATTTCTATCATTTTTTCAATAAGTTACTTTATGTCCTTTTCGAAAAAAAGTAAGGTAACAATGTCCTTATTAACATATACGGAAGGTGAAACTATTTTCTACCATTATAACATCATATATTATTCCCTTACAAGCTTGTAAGATGATTTTTAAAATAAATGTTTTCTTTATAATTATGTTACTCTTGAATGATTTCAAAATAGAAAGAGATATTTCTATCAAATAGTTTTGATTTCATCTCTGTCAACATCCTTTGATAAATTTTACACTTGTTAGAAGTTTATTTGTTATGATACAAATCTCCCATATTGTATTTAAGGTTTTTTGATATGTTTTACTATGGATGAGTCATTTTTAGGCCATTCGTGGTTTATGGTTAAAGTGTTGACATTTCGTATTCTAGTTTTAATAGGGATATTTATTTTTAATTTCAACCTTTTCGTAAGATAAATGTATTGGACTAGTATGTACCAGGTTGGGGACCGGTAAAATTATGCCCTCTGGGTTGGGGTATGGTTATAGCAGACCCTACAGGTTGGATTCAGGTTACAGAGGCTCTCTAGGTTGGAGTCCAGTTACAGAGGATCTCCTGGTTGGGGTCCGGTTATAGTAGATGCTCTGTTTTTGAGTTTGGTTAAAGAGGATCTCTGAGTTAGAGTCTACTTACAGAGGCTCTTTGGGTTGGGATCCAGTTACCGTTATCCCCTATATCCTGGAATGAGGCCTTGACACATAAATTAAAGTCTGGTACTATACGGTCCATCATTATGAAATTAGTTATGACATTGATTATTTGACATGTAGAATATCCATGTGCATGTTTATATGGTAATGTTTGATTTATTTTTTCTATATTATGTTCAAGTTTATGTTTAAAAGGATATTGTTTTATTTACACATTTAGCCTCAAATGTTTATTTCTTCTACAAAATTATTTACCCTTATTGAACATATGATCTCACCCATTTCTTATGTTTTATTTTCCCAGGATCCGAAAAAGTGTTTTATGTTTGAGATGTAGGGTTAAGATAATGGAAAAATGGAATTATCAGATGATTATATTTTATTGTATGATTTAAAGTGTAATGTAATGTTCATGTATGTAATTTGTTTTCAAAGACTACAAAAATGATCGGTCTTTTGGGATTTAATTCCTTGTAATCATGACAATGTATTAGAATAATGCAACGACTCGGGGAATCTAGGGTCGGGGAATTACAAAAAATAAAGTTACTATGTAGGGTCTGAGAAATTCATCTTAGTAGGTTCTCACCAGGATAACCTAGTATTGTAAATCATATGTTTTATTTCAATAGGAAAATAAACATATCACAAAACAACATTGGTCATCAGGTTCTAACCACGCCACCATTACTCTATAAATTTTTTTTTATTGTTTTCTAGGAAGGTCAACATGACACACAATAATATTGGATTTGGTTCCATGTTGGTATCCACTCATTTCCATATTTTAGTTTTCTAAACTACTTGGAATACACCCAAATTCTCATGTAAGGGGTCATCTAAGTCCTAACCACTACTCCTTGAGAGAAATGTCCCATTCAAATTATCCCAGTGATCCACTCTAATTGGTAAGGTCATACACCAAATTACTGACCTCTACCATGTCACTCAAGTAATATTCTATCCACATCTTACAACCTATTCCATTCTGGACACAATTTCACTCATGTAAATACCATATTGCAGTCTTGAATCACTTCACAAACAAGGATCAATTTCATTCATTCCTATCTATTAACTGATGTTAATTTCATATATATAACTCTATCTCACTCATAGTGATTTTATCATCTAATAATTAGGTATAATAATCTCACTCAATGATGTAAAATTACACTCAGTATAACTGTATAACTCATGGATATCCCAGAATTTACAATAAACTAAGAAACTATCTCATCAAAGTCCCACCATAACCATCTATGTCTTGGAGAGGGAAGTCCCCAAAAACATCTTCACCATTATAATACATCACCTAACATGAAATAATCATAATAATCACAAACAATGTTGTAACCCATCAAATTACTCACAAAATCCCCACATCCTAGCTTAAACCACACCTATCCTCACATGTCACAAAACATCTCGTATCACCCATTAGGTTATCCACTAGGGTAATTAAGACATATCTCAATATCTACCCATTATTAATAACTCATGTATATCACCACTCAGTGACACCATATCCCATAGGGCTATCAAAAACATATCATCGTCAGGAGGGCTCTAATTACCCTCCAAAATCCATTGAAATTACTATGAAAATACCAAACCATTGACCAAGACCCATAGCTAAGTTTTACCAAATATATCCTAAGGGAGACCTCTCAACAAATCACCCAAAGGAATCCCCTCTCTATCACACCCTATTTATTCCCTAGGGGCTCATCCAACTTAAAATTTTTATTGAGCCAAGTCCAACCTCAAGAGTGTTTCATTCACTAAGAAAGATATGTATAGTTTTCCCACCCTTCATGGAAGGTCATTGTCTCTTATTCATTCAAAAATATCCCTAGGGACCTATTTTAGGCTACCCTAATATTTTATCACTTTAATAGACCACCCATGCCATCATATAAGCTCATCGAAAATCATCTCCCATTAGATACATAATTTTCTTACAAATTTAACTACCCAAAGTGCTAACGATAACTTATCTAGAGCACATTAGACCACATGTTATATTATATATACCATTAGGAAACTACAAATCCCAATCTATTCTACCTAATTCCATCAACATGAATATTTTATAAAATAATATATAAACGTTCATATAGATTTGTATCAATGGTACCACCTACCTCTATTATGGAGTTACTACAATATAACTTCTCCAAAATAAATTATCCAATCCCTTATAATCTATAACATCACTCTGGTGAACTATCCCACACTATAACGCCACTATAATTGATTATAAAAAATTATTATTTATTATTTTAAACAATTCCATTGTGGAACTCACTAAAAAATCACTAGGAACCACCATCACCCCAAAACCACCACAAATCTTGGTTCTCATCATCATGAGTCTTCTTCAAGACACATAAAATGAAAAATCCATTGAATTAATAAAATTTCACCATTCATGGAGTATATTTTCACCAAATCCATATCCAAATTCCAATAAAATTAGTGTCTATCCATAAGAAATAAGAAAAATGGATGAAATGAATAGTGTATTGTGGACCCACTTATATTAACACACCAAAAACCATCCTCTCTCAAGGGGTTGAAAGAGGGCTGTGGGAGGGGAGAATCAACCAAGAATAACCTATCCTAATATATTCTCTCCCTTAAAAAATAAAACACCATGTTCCGATAGAGTTTTCCCTACATAAGATGTAACCTCCAAAGAACCATTCAGAGTATGGAAATGGGTTCAAGGAAAATTCCATATCACTTACACATTTCATGTAATAAAATTCAATTCACAGCCTAAAATGATTGAGGCTGAGAGAACCCTCCCTCTATCAAACCCATTAACCTCGTGAATAATGGTTTGTGGCAGAAATTTATATTCTAAGGTGTCTTGACATCACAGATATTTGTTTATAACTTAAAATTCCCTATGACTACAATTATTCATAGAATTAACTGTGGTTCAATTCATGAACAATTGTGGGCTAGAACAATTCACCTTCAGGTTCACCCAACCCTTCTTTAACATTCACATGGACACCCAAGGCATCCAAAAAGACTTAAACAGTGTACAAAATCCCATTTATGGATATCCAAATAGTCATAATCCCAATTAATGTATCTATTCTAAAAAACCTAAAAAAATCAAATTCCATCGGAAAATATTGATCCAAAAATCAAGGTTCATTATAAACTTATCTAAAATTGTATTGGTTTATTAATTCCATGAGTGGCCGATTAGAACTCCTTACCCAGTGGGTTTATAGGTTTGGTGGATCCCTACATTGTATGGTTTTAACCAAGACATAAGAATTTATTATGCTTAATGAATTATGTCAGGATGGTTTATTGGGGAGAAAATAATATCTAATATTTTTGGTTTGTTTAGAAAATTAAAGAATCATAAATTCATTTTTAGAAGTTGAAAAATTTTCATTTATAGGACCTTCATTTTTCAATGAATGAAACATGATTATTTAAAGTACTTTTCTTGACTTAGTGTTGGTGGTGTGTGAGATGCACATATATTTACAATTCCTGATCTAGTTATAAACAATCAAAAATCAACATATATCATGAAATTATAACCCACTCCCATAATAAAAAATCATTATATATAAGAAACTAGATACATATTAAATCATGAACCAAAACTTATTATATATAGTTAAAATAATTCATCTAGGAAACGTAATAAAATAATCATAATCCATTTAATACTAATGATCACCCGTCAAAATTGGGAATCATAAGAAATGTGCGAGTGTAAATTCTCAATAAGTTATAGAACATAATCAAAAAGACATAGAGGATTTGTCAATAAAACCTAAACATGAGAGATACATGATCATGGGTGAAATAGAAGGATTAACTAAATAATATCATGAAATCATAATAACTAATCTTAATTCATGATAACATAATCATAGAATATGTCATAAACCCATTAAAGGATGATCCTGAATATATTTGATAAATTATGGAATGAAATTAGGAAATAATAAGACATTAATCACAATACATGGGGATAAATAAAATTAACATGGTATGTTATTGGTATATGGAACATGCATAAGAATATAAATTCAGAACATGGTTGAAGGCTCTCTTACAAGGCCATAATAAAATTTTTGACAATACTATGCACATCTAGAACAAGAATAACGTAATGAAAAAAGACAACTACACCATTTCCATTCATAATATTATGAACAAATATTACCTCTTCATGTTCATCCATAAAATTATGATCAAATTTCATATAATGTATGGACTGATACATTAGATCGATATATAACTCTATTTTTACCCATCATCATAATGATATAGTTATACATATGTGTTCTAAATGAATATGAACAAAATCATAAATCCTTCAAATACATAACCAGATTAACCAAAGGAAATAAAATAATATCTAATAAAATAATGTATCTATATAGTTAAATACTATTCAATCAAGATAATAAAGCTTAAGGTCTTTAAACTCTATAGAATAAAGGATATTCTATCAAGTTAATTATTTCAACAATAATTTGATTATATAAGTAATTATGTAAACTGTTCAATTAATATAAGGAAATAAATGTTCTTCCCAAAGGAATGTAATTGGTATAAAGGTTATCAATTTTTACTATTTAAGATAAATCAAGTAATAGTGAGTGATGAATCATTCATCTCATTGAGATTTTATTTTCACCACATCACATATACATTGGAACCTGGGTAATTAATTAGAGTATTATTATAACATTGGACCTATTGGTGAAAAGGATTTCATTTGAGGAAATACCACATAATAATGTTTCAAATAGTATAAAATGAAATGGCTATGGACATGGAATCCATTAGAGTATTACAATAAATTCTATAGTAGATAAGAAAAAAATCACATTTTTAAAAAAAATATTGAAATAAATAAGTAATATATCATTTTGAGGAATTAAATATGTCAAATTAAGTGTTCTTTTAAGAATGAATAATGATTAAACCCTGTAATATAAATAATGACATTGGAAAAAAATTATTTATATGAATTGATTGGAAATTTGGAGAGGAATATTCATTTAGAGACATTTTCATAAGAATGAAAAGGAAATCCCATTTAAAAATTATTTTAAAATTGTGATTTAAAAGATTTTGAAGTTCTATATTAAGTGTTTTTGTATCCCTGAGTAGGTGGGGTGAATATAATAGGATTTTAATGTTCATATAATGAAATTTGGATGCATAATTATACCAAATAATTCCTAATATATATTTAATTACATTAAAATTAAATAAATAATGAACATAAATCAAGAATAATTAAATATTTATAAGATCCATATTTTACACTTTAATAGAGTATGTTTGATAGAGATCAGAAAACTAATTGTTAAATTAAACCTACAATTGAGGTATTACACCATCCTTTGGATCCATGTTCATCATAAGAGTATTTGGAACCATAAAAGGGTACTAGTTACAAACTAATTATAAATATGATTGGTTAATTAGGTTGAGTAGAGCTTCATATTATCTGCCATGGATCAATTATAACCATAATGGGAGGGATCATATCTATTTTATAGACTATCTTCATTAAATGAATAGATTCCCAAAATTAAAACATTGGGTTGCATCTCATGGAACCTGAATGTCACTCCCCATTGGTTTGTTTTATTCACATAAGTATTTATCAAGTATATTTTCTACATAAATTCAAAATCAAACCAATATTATTGGTTTGTAACTGATGGTAACCATTTGAAAACATTGAAGTAATTAATGTAAACACTATCCTATACTTCACGCCATATGAGATCATATAGCATGTAGCTTATCACAAACTACAATGGAAATCTAATTGTAGGAAATGATATAAGAACCATCCTTTTTATATTAGCTTCTACAATTTAGAGATATAATAAAATATGATTTCCATAATTTTTTTGCATCACTAAAAATATCACAATTACACTAAGATATGATAAGGTGGTTATAAAAAACATCATAATACTTTTTGAATCCATACGAAACTCTCTTGGATAATATTAACAATCTCGTAATTTGGGGAATAACACTTTACCCAAAAGATAATCCTTATCCTTTGGATTAACTATGTTACCTTGAGGAACATAGTAGAATTAAAAGGAAATATAAAATCAAATTTCATATATCTAAGAAAATAGTTCCATCTGAAAAACATAAATTTTATATATTATACTAAGTTTTCTGGTGTGATATCGATAAAAAATACTCATATCTCCATATTAAAATATCTGACACAAGGTATATCATATGAATATATATATATATTATATGTATACCTATATAATTTCTTTTTCTGTGAAATCATGTAACCACTAGAAATAGATCATTTTAATTTAATATTGGTTATATAATCCATTCATGATTTCCCAAAATAGTATAACCTAGTTTATTAATATATCAGAAACAACTTATTTTTTAGATGAACATGTCACATGTCCCTTATCCAAGTAGATAAGAATGGATTAGGTGAATCAACTAAGCATGTCCAGGAATTTATTTAATCGAATTCAATCATGGGCCTGAATACCTTTTCTCATTAAACATGTCAAATAATTCCCTCTTGGATGAGCTCAAACAAATTATATTATAAAAACATACCTAAACACCCTATAATTAGCTAAGAATCATGGATTTCATAATAAATGAATTAACTTATGAAGGTCCCCATGCTAGGAATCTTTCCAACCATAGGTAATGAAGTAATAATTCCCCCTAAATTATGTTGATGACTGTATGAAATTCAATGGGATATAACTTGTTAGTTTATTCAAAGTAGTAAGTCTCAACTTAATACCTCAAGAGTCTATAAAAAATATATCATGTATAATTTTTTTTCTAAAAAACTATTCTATCCATGATAACCCTAACATATCAGCATATCCAAAAATACTCTGTGATGATTTCCAATAATGAAATACTCAATGTCATACTTTTATTTGATATTATCATCCCAATAATTATATAAAAGAAATATAATCAAATATTAATGAATTTTATTTTTGAAGGATTAATACATTGGTCTCCATTAATAACTATGTATGTGATCCAACAAACCATTATCCATTTCACATTTTCCACTATTTTTTTATTTTTCATGCATAATAAAATTATTTTCATTTATCAAACAAAAAAAATAAAATGAGCCCAAAAATCCATCTTAATAGAATAATTTTCCATGTTTCCCATTTATATGTCTAAGGCCACAATTAAAATGTTATATGGTATTAGAGTCATATATAACCTTATTATTAAAAATTTCAAGGATAGGATTATCTTTATATAGAACATATAAACTATTAGCCATATTCCAGATTCCATGAAACATTTTATTCCTATATATTGTAATGTTAGAATTATTAATAATGAATGAAAACCCAATATTATCTAAATGACATACATAAATAAAATTTTTTATGGAATGAATATAATAACATTTCTTTAATTCTATAAAAAAAATCCACTATTAACATTTAGAAAACAAATTTTGACCTAAAATGAAATAACTCTTTCTCTATTGCTAAAAAATGTCCAACATTATCCAATTTCAATTCCCTTTTGTTACTATGTTGTTTTATTAGTATTGAAGTGCGATTGACACCCAGTATCCAATAACCATGAGTCAAAGTTAGAGAAATTAGTCTCTATAAATTTCACATTAGGATGCACGTAATTATAATTTTTAAGAACACTTCTCAACCATAGATACCAATCATTAATTTTTTAATTAGTCATACATATAAGAGATATCAAAAAGATTATAATGAACTATTAAATAATCAAAAAACAAAGATATATCTATGGGTAAGTATCATGTTTTATATCATTTAATCAAACACTTTTTAAGGAAGTTATCCCACTAAAAATGATATCTATATAAATCATATACATTTAGTAATCCATGAGGAATATTTTATTATGTTTTGGGGATCTTCATCACTTCTCCCATAAAATATCTATATAGGTAGGATATCATACCAATCACAACAATTCTTATTCATATATAATTGAGTGGAAAACCCTATGAATAATCTTTCATATGGATAAATTAAAATCTATTCATCTAATAAAATAATCATATTAGGGTATCCTAGCTATGTCTAAACTCAATTAAACTCTATGAGTGGGAAACTAATCCTATTAGTCCCACTCGTTACTTGATGACCATCAAAATAAAATCTAGGGTCACCCAACATTTCTCTAACCTACCTATTTGGGTGATTGAGGTATTGAAATGTTCATGCAATATTAATGTTTTACTATTTATGCATCCCATAGTTAGTCTTACTCAACCAAAAATAGAATCCAAACATAATCATTCACATCTAGATGTATCTTATGAATAAGGTAAATAAAATCTTAATGTAAATGTTTAGAATTGAAATATATATTTTTATCTCCAAATGAGTAATACCATATCCATATATAGATTACCCCCACCATTTAGAATAAGCAATACTCTTTAAGGATATTTAGATGTATAACCCAACGTTTCTCTACCCATGAATACATTACTCAAGGAAGAATCTTATTCATTATTACTCTTAAACATTATATTTTTCAAATATAATAAAAAATGAAATTAATTATAACAGCTTCAATTACAAACCAGGTCATGTTTGATGAAAAATAAATATTACGTTACCGTACCTATTATTAAATTCAGGTATTATATATTTATGAGAAGAAATTTATCCCCTAAATTTAGAATACACCATATTCATATTTTATAAAAGTTTTTTAAACATGAATATTCTAACCAAATAAATAGATAAATAAAAACATTATTTATTCTTTAAGATAATAGACACCAATGTGGACTTTTCATATTCAATTTCATCATGAAAAATCCCATTTTATAATTCCGAAAACATATAATATGTAATATTTTTATAAAACAAATGAAAATCTATTAATATATGAAAATTTTCACATTTTTACTTATATAATATATTACAATGGATAATGGGTATTATTAGTTAGAAGCTGTAATTGATACATAATGTTGACCATGAAGGCTCTTGTATATCAAATCATCTCCTATGATATAACAAATCATAAGGACGTTTTTATATATTTTTTATGTCATGTATATCATCAATATGCCCTAATTCTCTTTTTTTTAAATACACAGTTTTATAATATCTTAATATATTATATATCAGATCTTATATTATATAATAAATCAATGGGTTTTGGATATATCATACATGGTGATATTTGATACCATATTTTATGATTATGAAAACATAATAAATATCTATATATTTTTTTTATATTATGCACTTAAACATGTAATGGAAGTCATGTTATTTGAAAAACTAGATTAAAAACATATATTCCCATTGAAGATAAAGGCTCCAATACCACTGAGGGTTTTTATATGGCCATCTAATAAACATTGGTAGTTGAAGAATCCCAAGAAATACTTATTCAATATTCAATGGTATCAACATTCAATAAATTGAGGACATAAATTGAGAAAATATATAAATCAATAATTAGTATATATTACTCTTACATGGAGTAATATTGATGGAGATAACGAAAATAGAAAACAAATTCCTCCTACCTATTATGGATTACACATATCATTAGACCAACATTCATTATGAGATAATAAAAAAACTAAAAAATGAGTGTTATTACCTTCTTCATGGTGAAGTTGAATGGGTTTTTTATGTTAATGTGAGTTTATTTTTATCTTTAATGCATCTAGAGTAAACATAAATTGAGTTTTACCTTATATTTTACAATCATTATACATTAAATGAAGATATTCAAAGAATTCCAATTCTAGGGTCTACCCTAATAGAACTGGCATGTTACTACTCAAGGTATTGTTTTATTCATACAGAATTCTCCAATGAATATTTTTTTGTACAATTAAAAAATGAACCAATCATATTGATTCATAAATAATGGTAACCATGGAATGATATAACAGTAATTTATATATTGCTTATCACATATCGTATGCCCCGTGATATCATATATCACATTCCTCACAATAAATTATATTAAAAATCCAATTCTAGGATCGGACATAGGAAATTTGATTCCTATATTTGTTGGCAAATTTCAATGAAATCATAAAATATGATATCCCTATTTTTAGTGACTCTCCAACAAACACAGTGATGATATTTTAAAATTTATTCATAGAAATCAACCCCTATGATTGGATTAAGTCTTATTAAATTATATTTAAATCAAATTATCATATTTATGTCACTAAATGAATCAAATAAAAGTTATAAAATAATATTAAGAAGGTCCACCACCAATGTAGGTGACTAATACTTTCTAAATTTAGGTTTATTCGAAGACATAGATTTTATCACTAATCAATTTTTGTGACCCAAAATGTGAGAGGGTATCCTCTTTAACTCAAAACATACAAGTTATGGGAAACTATCAACCTTTACCCCAAGGAAGGTGTCATCCTTATACCAAAACTATCTATTGATAGTGGATATTTGGATATGATTATAGTATATCCATTGTTCCATTAGTGATCCACATTTTTATCTTATAAAAAAGATGTTCAATATTCTATTGGATATCACAACATCACCATATAATATATTTTCCCTTAACATTCAATATTATGAATATTATAATAAAATTTACATCTATGTATATATATATACATTATTATAAATATTTCATAATGATCAATGTATGCATGAGGGGTTTCAAGAACACATTGATTTATTCTTCCCCAGTTGGAATCCTTCAGATGAACAACATCAAGTTCTAATTGCCTTTATACATATGATAAATATTATCACTAGAATGTGTTTATCAATATTTCTCACACGTTATCTCTCTTATACACATATGATCAATAGTAGAAAACAATATTGGATTCTTGTTTTACATATGTTTCTCTCTTTCAAATATTTATTTTATTCAAAAAATAATAACATTATTTTCCAGAATTTGAATATGGAAAATATCACCTTAAATTACAGAAAATTTATTCCCTATTTAAAATATTCAAAAGATATTCCTATTTTAATGATCAAATTTTGATAAAAAATACTGATTTGTAGATATTGATATTTGAAAGTCCTAGAATAATGGATTAATAATATTATCAATCCCTTATAATTAACATTATATTAATCTCATATTGAATCACTATTTAATCCCTTAACATCGTTATATTAAACCCATGAAGAACATCTCAACATCATCTGACTAAAATCTCAAGAATCCTTATAATTTTCCCAACTGATAACCAATATATATGAAAATAATATATTATATACCACTTAATTTAATTCTAATATATTAAAAATTCATGAAATATATTCTATATACTCATCAAAATATTATGTACACCCAACAATTTCTTACGCACTCATTTTCATGTATTCCACATCTGAAAAAAATATTATATGTATCAACACTTTTTATAAATTTCTAATTTTACACAAAACATTATTTTATATACCAAATATTATATATTACATATTATGAAAGAATTGTATATATCACAATGTAATTTTTTCCTCTTCCACATTTTTTAATCACTTTATCAAATAAAATATATGTGCCAAAAATATTATACATGTCAATATAAGGTTTATTTCATTAAAACATATCTATATGCACTTCAATAGCTATCATTCGTATTCACTGGGACATATTACTTATTAGTAAGAAACCATACATTACATATAAAATAGTATAATTACCTGATTGAATCCTCCAAAACAAATTACAAATTATCCAAAAAAATATTATATTCCACAGTGATCTCGAATCATTTTCCATTATTCTTTTTTTTTGAGAAAAACATATGTTTGCTATTCCCTTTCCAGTTTTCATGTTCTTATATAGAATTATGAAACAATTATAAGCAATATCATAACCTCTTTAGACATTGTTTAATCATATTGAATAACTCCAAGGTCTCAGAATAATCTACTCAAAAAAATTCAATGTTTTTAAATAAATAAGAAATTAAAAATTAAAAAAGTACATGGGTGATTTAATATCTCCCATTACATTCGTTTCATATCATGAAACACATACCAAACTTCATCTAATAATTCCTTTATAAATTTAATAATTATTAACACTACACTACAAGAAATACACATGTTTATGAGAGAATTTTATATCTTGATGGAAATAATTTTTTGGCTATGTTATTTTGATTCTTTACCCCTCAATTAAATAACTCTTCTATCCCACTAATTTAAATAAAAATATCTTTAAGTTCATAATAATAATAGAAAATAGATGTTTACCTTTATCCCTATTTTAAAACAAAATACAAAGGAATGTGGATCATAAAAAGGTTTCTCAATTGAGAGGGTATGGATGGATAAGATGATCAAGACTTAATCCTTTAAATATATCCTTAGGGATGACTATTATAAAAATATTAATAATTTTATACAGTATAATAATTGATTCTATTCAGACATCACATGTTTAGCATTATATTTATTATAATTATATCTAATTTTAAGGTGTTTATATCTTTAGCACCACACTATATTCGGGGAAATAACAATTTCACCTTAGTTTTCATAAGAAATTATTTGTGGATTCTCAATTTTTACCTTCAAATCATCCAAATTATCTCTCATCTATATCATTTGTGTAAAATAATATATAATTTACATATATTCATCCAATATAGTTTTCAATTTAACTGATTTTTTCTTCATGAAATGAAATCTCACATAGTTTTATCCAAAAAAATAATTTACCATCAAAATAGTTATATGTTATCACCTCTTATGTACATCCACCCAAAATTTAGAGTCCATTAAACGTATTTGAGAAATATTCTGGTTGACATCAAGTGTGATTACATTTTATTACTTTTAAGACTAAAATATAATTTTATTGCATACACAATATCTTATGTAGATGAAGTGAGATAAAGTAATATTTCGATTAGTATTGTGCATTTGATTTAATTCACACTCTATAATAAATTATCATTTTATAGATTTAACCATCCTTTCGTGGGTGTGGATAATAACTTAGTGCATTCCATGTAAAACTTCATAAAAATTTACTTGGAATATTTTTCATGAGAAAAAAAACTATAATTTCTTTGTCCAAAAACATGAAATCTCTATATTAAACACATCATTCCAGGAATAGACATTTCAATGTTCCTTCTAATTTTATCAAAATATATTCATTAGAATTGTCCTTCCCTCTTAAAAAAATTAAACAAAAAATAATTTGGAAATAATAGTACTTGTGCTTATCTCCATCAAATAAAATATTTTTTAAACATTCATATTAGTTAACATCATCTATATCGGGAGTCTATCAAAAATTATATACCTATTTCTAGGAACATTTTTTCCTATTTCTAGATTTTTTATTTATACACTATAATCCCATAATTTTCAAGAATAAAACAATTAGGTTGTTAAATATAAACATATTCTTTTTTTTCTTCATTATATAATGTAGTTTTCACTTCCATTTGATTTATTTTTTAATTCCAATCATTTGAAACAACTGGTAACAACCTTATAAATTCATTTATCAAAATAGGAGAAATTGTTTCTTCAAAGTAAACTCCCTCAACTGAATATTATCCCTTGTACAGTAATTTGAATTTTTTTCTTGAAGCATAATCATTATCAATGAGATTGTTTTTGAACACCCACTTAGTTCCAATGATATTCTTCCCTTTTGGTTATAGAAAAAGTTATCTTATATCATTCCTTTAAATATGATCCCAATCTTCATTCATGTTATCTATCCTCTTTTTATGATAAATAGAATCCTCAACTAATCATAGATCAATATGATAAATAATGGTGGTGTTATTTTCAAATTTCAACAATATTCTAGTATGAACTGGTGAATTGTGATTTAAAATTATATTTTTGGGTTCCATATACCTCTTCAATATATGGTGTTTCAATTTATTCTTCCCAACCACACCTTCATCATTAATTGAATTATTTGAATCAGCATCAACACGATCTAATCCATTTATAATTTATTTTTCACTAATTTTTCTAAAAAATAAATTTTTTTATATTAATAACTCTACATTTTATAGAATTTATATTCCTCGTCATAAATATCTGTATAAAAAGTATCACTCAAAGGAAAATGGAATTATCCTTGATTCCACTTAATGTTCCTAATTAATTGGTGATATATCACATGTAATGGGGTATGAATCATTGAAAATATATTTAACAATTCTTTATTAAAACCAAACTCTGTGAATGGTCAGTTCTTGATCCATAGTTTTTAAATATCCCTCTCACCCATAACTACCTAAAATAAATGATATAAAAGGCACAAAAGAATTTCTACAAGGCTTTCCCGATTAGGGTGACTAATCCTTTATGTGTTCACAAACATTCCTTTACACATTTTTTGTCACTAATAAATTTCCATGATTCAAAAAAGTTATGAAGGTATCACCCTTATCTCAACAATTACAAGGGTGGGAAGGTATCATTAAACCCCTGAGAAGGTATCATACATGATCCAATGTAATCTTATAATATTTTATGTTTGAATATGATTTTAATGGATCCTATAATTATTCAATGATCCTCTTTATACTTCTATGAACAATATCTTTAGTATGCTCCTAGATGTCATAATGTCACTATATAAAAACTTCTTCCAAAACATTCATGACTTTATAATCTAGAATATGACCAACATCACTATATGCATTTTAAACTTATTTTCACGATTTTAGAAATATCAATATTTGTATAAGGGAGTGCAAGGACACGAAAATCATGAATATCAGCAATATAATGTGTTCATTGCTCTCTCTCACACATTCACTCCCTTAAATTAATAGGGTTAATTGTAGAATAAATATATGATTATTGTTTTTTAAATTTCATTATATTATTCTTATTTGTTTTATTCAATAAACCACAAAATTTTATTTCAATATTTCAAATATGGATAAAATACACTTAAATTACATGTTATAGGATTTGAATTACCAGCATGTAGTTAATATAACTAAAACTTATTTGGATGTATAAATATAGTGTTTTATTCTAAATAATCTATTTTAAGTGAAATAATTATTTTTAATGGAATTAAGATATATTAACTCACACAAGAAAATACTATTGATTCTAAAGAATATATTCTTATAAATTATTTATTTTATCCAGTTATTACATTAAAAGATTGATATCAATAAAATTTATTGGAAAAAATCATGGAATGATTAATAAAATAAATTAATAACATTAAATAAATAATTAAGTAACTATAAGAATACAAATATTATTATTCATCGTTAAAAAATTCATTATAAATATATTATTTTAATTATATATTATATGTTTTTGTCTAATATTAAAATTTCACATTTTTTGTATGAAATTTAAGGAAATGTGTTGTGTATATATATAAATATTAATAAACATTCATTTATTAATTATTAATGAGTGAGTAAAAATATAAAATCCTTAATTTTTAGAAATACTTATTTTAAAACAATGTTTTATATAATTTTATGTTTTTTTAATGTAAACTAATTGAATCATTATTATTTGGTATGTAATAAGAATAAATTTACATTTTGAGCCTCAAAATACATTTTTTCTAAAAAAACTATGTGTCATGTGCTATTATATTAAAATTAATTTTTATCAATTTATGAAATTGAATAGAATAATGGACATCAAATTTGGAATAAAATTTTATTAATATAATAATGTATTAAATTTAATTTTTAGGCATAATAATAAGTTACTCTGGTAAAATTCATTTATCATGTTAAAGGTAAAATTTGGTAAATTGGTAAATTAAATCTTAAAGAAATTAAATATCACAAAAATAGTATCAATACATGTTTGATTGAAAGAATTTAAAACCTAAAAATGTCATTTTATAGTATGTTTCCACTTTGAATCCACATTCCTTGAAAATGAATTGTTTTTATTTTAAGGAACAAGTATTTAAAAAAATACTACCCCTTCTTACCTATAAAAGGACCACTCATGTACCCACTTCATCCAAGACCATTAAATTGTTTCTATTTTGAATAAATACTAAAATAATCTACTTATTTATGTTTTAATATGTAGGGAAGCTTCTGATCTCTATATATTGCCATAATTTCATCACAACTAAGTGAAAATCCAAGAGAAGATACAAATCATATTTTAAATAATGAATTATTATCCTTATTTTTCATTTGACTTATTTCATAATATCTTACCATATATGATTTTAAAAAATATTAATATCTAAATACTATCATTATAATTCTATAATAATGATATAATACTATAATATCATCACAATCATATTTATCCATGGATTATAACATGTTCATGTTTAGGTCAGTTTAACCACCAACATGGACAATGCTATAAATATTTCTTAGGAATGATTAAGAAAACATTATTACATATATGATATACTATTAATAAAAAATTAGTGTTTTAATTATGGTTTTATAATTTTGAAATTAATATTTAACTCATTTTTTAAATAACAACTAATGTTTGTTAAAATTATCGAAACAAGAATGTCAAGTATTTCATCAAGAAGAGAATTACAAGAAAATCGTTAGAATAATCAAGAAAAATCAGAATTATAGAGAAAAAACCTTTTCACACAACTATTTAAATATTTTTAATATAATTATCCATTAATATAAAACTGCGATCAAAAAGGACTAATGTCTTTGAAAGACTATGTTCATGAAAAATCAAAAGAAACATTGACATGGAATCTATATTTTACTCTCTATAATGAGATTTTAAAATAAATTTTAGGTACTAAAATTTCATTTAATTAAAATGAAAATATATAAAAGAAATAGGAGAGATAAAGATCCTAGTAATGGAATAAAAATGATAAATAAAACACAACTTGTGATTCAAAGGTATAAAATGATATTATAAAAGAGGTGGCACATGATTAGTACAATATGATCATAAAATAAAGACTATTGTATCAGAATATCATGGAAAAAGTTGAATATGGAATCAACATAATTCTTCACATAAACATATGTCATGAATAATGACCAAGACAACATCACATGGTGGAAAAGTATCCATAATGGATTAGGTTCACTACCTAATACCATACATTAAATATCATGTGACTAAAACATTATAGACTACTTTAGAGGGACATATAATCCTGATAGAACCCATAAACATCATATTATGTTCAGGAATATGTGTGAAACATAATTAAATAAATCATAAGGGATAAGAATAAGAATTTCCCAAGTAAAGAATTGGGTTTTACAATCTAGTCTCACAGCATAATAAAAAGATATTTATTAAAGAAGGTACTTGAGAAATGGTAATAAGGGATTTATTACCCCATTAAATTAAGAGAAAATTATAAGAAATTGCATAATTTAGAATCATTATATATAATTAACACGTGATGTAAATAAAGTTAGAGAGGGAGCGACCAAAACCCAGATATATGGGTGCTTTTGAGAGATCCCTTACCTTGAGCAAGATTTCTCAGGTGCGTAATTTATCTTCCTGAATAATAGACATATGTAAATTATTTACTTTCACCAGAACATTTTTCAAGATTATTATTCATTTTATTTTATTCTTTTCCATTTCATGTTAAATTAGATAATCATTTAGTTTCATGTCGTTTGTTTTGATGATGTTCGACTCAAATGTCCAAAAAATAATAGTATGTCGACTAATGTCAAAGATATTATTAATTAATCATCTCAATATAAATAATAATGATAAAATTATAATTTTTATACATAAATTATACTATTGAAAACCAATATTAATGGATGTTTATGAAAAATGAACTACGTTACAATCATGAAGGTGGTAGGGTGTACATACGCATGAGTAACATTTACATTTTTCAATGATATTGTTAGAAAGAAGATAATGGTTATTTATTTTTCCATACATATCATTATATTTTAATATAATATTGTTTCATTAAAAAATCTTACATATACCATCCTAGTGATGTAGTAAAAAATGAATCACATTTCTTGGAGTGGTTATAGTCCTTCGTACACACAAATGATGTTATAATTTTTTAAAGGAAGGTAAAGAAATAAGGTACATAAAATTTTAAATTTATAGAATAATTAATATTTTATTAATATATTTTAAAATCATTAAATCCATTATCATGATCGTATGTAACGGTTGATGGTGAAAAATGAATGACTTCGGTTTTCAAGGCGGTAGTCCTCCATACACATCAACGATGGTTTCATTTCAAATTTTACGTAATATGAGGTGTATTATTATAATACCATAAAAATAATAAAATATCAGTATATAAGTGGTACTGGGGTTACTATATTTTATTTTTTAAGACATAATTTAATTTGGAGACATAATAAGTTAAAATAAATATCTTGGTAAAGATGATTAACAACGCTCAAAGGAACATCCATTAGATATCTTATTAAGGACACTAAGGTTGTTATTTTGGGAAGAGTAAAAGATATTGAATGTGTATAATTATTTGTGTGATAGATTATGGATTTGGTAGTTCAATAAAAATGGTTGATATGTGTGCATAATTGTAGGGAGGGTGTGCCTTTATAATCGAGGAGAAGTGGTGTAATGACCCAATTTTTAATCAATTGAAATTATTTTATTATAATTATGTCATATGGTATAAAAAATAATATTACCCAATAACAGTTTTATAAATGATGAATGAATCAAATAAGAAGTGTTTCTAGAATTAAGGATCCTATACTGATGAAATAGTAACTTGACCTTTGTAATAGTAATGTGACCCTTATGAGTGGTAAACCTATCAATTGAATAGTAACCTCTCCAATGAAATTATAAATAAAATTTATCTATCATATAAGATAAAATGTGATATATTTATATCATATTATAAGTTAATTATTATTTTAAAAATTATTAATTAAGTGATGGAATTTTTATAGGTCCTGAATAATTAATCAAAATTTTTTGATTAATTTTATAATTTAAAATAATTATTTTTTCATAATATGTATTCATAAATTAATATCCTGAGGTCTTAAGATTATATGGTAAATTTATGAGACCTTAATTACTATTTCAAAGTGTTAGAGAAGCAGTTTTAATTTTAAAATTTATATTTTCCAAGTAAATTATAATTTTAATTAAAAATTATATTTCCCATATTTAGAGACTTATTTTCATAAAATGGTGTTTATTTTTGAATTCTAAATATCAAAGACTTTTTTGGGTGGATTTTTGGGGTTTTTCTTAAATATTTGAATTTTTAGTGAATAGCAAAATACAGTAATTTATGATAAATTCTAAATACAATAATTATGAAGTAATAGATGACGTATAGATTATTCAAGGCCAAAATATCAATAAATCCTTCATTATTTTATTTTTTCATGGTAATTCTCAAACTATTCACATTCATGAGACAAAATAATAAACTAATGAATTAAATAATGAGAAAACTCCCCCTCCTCCACTATAATACCACCTCTCACCACCTCTTATCCTCATGCCTATCAAGCATTGTGTCATGTAATAATTATTCCCAATAATTATAAAAAACCTATCCCCCATGTCCAGGAGATTTTTTTATTAAGAAAATACCAAAACCAAACCCTTAAGGATGTTCTCAAGAAGAAGCAATCAAGAGGTAAAACCTCTTCCATTTTCTTTCAATTTGTTTTCATGTTCTTTTCTTTCCTTTTTCTCTCATCACCTCCTCTCATACAAGTGGGATGAAAACTCCACTATCATACATATAATGTAATTTTATCATGTTTATGTAATAATTATTCACCACATATCTTATCCTACCACTTTTACTTTAATAATGAAAACAACGTTCATGAGGTGTCAATTTACCACCTTTATGGATAACATGCTTTCATCTTTCAATTATGACTTCGATAATGGTCATGAAACCATTTTTATAGTTGAAAAAGATTATAATATATGAATTATATCTTATTTAATGTTTTGGAATCATATTTTACTCATGATATTAATTTATAGAACAAAATGAGTTTGTTGTGATCAAGAAATGAAAAATTAATCTAAACGATTATCATTAATGATTTATCTAATGAATAATCCTAACACATGGAAAAAAATGGTGTTTTAATATTATATATGTTCATTAGAGATATATATGTTCATTTTTGGACAAATATCTTCAATTTACATGATTTTCCACACACATATATAGGTAAATCGATCATGAAACCCAAGGAAATTAGTTCTACCAGACTATGAAATTAAATCTATTAAAACATCAAAAAGCCCAAAAATGAAATTAATAAAGTTATAATACATCAGATAAGTATATAAATGGTTCTCTTACTTATTAATTAATGAATCTAATTATATTTTTGATGAAATTAATATTAATTGAAGAACACCGTTGGACTTAAGGTAAGGAATTATACTAGAATCTCCATTATTATTTCGAGTTATTATTTCTCTATTTTTAACCAAATGATATTATCTTTTATTTTTATGCACATATTCTAAATGTTGTTTATATTTTCCAAAATCATTTAAAAAGATCCATTCATCTTTATGTTTGCGTATATTCATGTTTTTAAAAGGTTCCCAACATAATTCTTCTCAATAAAAAATTATCATTTAAGAGAACTTTACAAATTTTTATCCAACATTAATTAAACTCAATAGTCTATTTTGATCTATATATATTTTTATAAAATCAAACATTTTATTATAAAATCTTTATTGGTTTAATTATGGTTTTATATAAATGATCATTCCCTTTTCTATTTAAATACTCTTTATTATTTTCCTTAAACTTCCATAAAATGTTTTATTTTCAACTTTATTAAAAAAAATTAAAATTTATTTACTTCAGTTTTACATCACTTTTCATGATATATTCCTATATTCCATTTTTAATTTCCATTTATTATTTAAATAATTTTTTTCATGTAAAATTACCTTATGATATGTCTTTTTGACAAGATTATGATAGCCAATTTTTACCATGGGTGACCTTTTTGTTTATGTTTGATTCCTTATGTATGTTTATTTATATGGAACATATATTCCTGAATATGTTATAATGGATGTTCCCAGATATCACTCCAATGCATTGGGTAATGGTTAGTCTTATGAGATGTTATGTATAATGATCTTAGTTTTCCTTGACTTGTTCTCCTCTTAGTACAAAAACCATTAACTCGTGCTCCTCCATGTGAAACTATATTTGAATTATACTAAAGTAATGTTTTATGATGTAGCCAAATTACTATAAATCCATTATTTTATGATTCAATGTTATTATTCCTTATATTTAATCATGTTCCATGCCTTTTAATATCATTATGTTATGACTCCTTACCTATGTTCTAATATTTATCTTAATTCTTATTTCCTTACTTTGATTTTTTTCTTATACCTTTGTTCATGTTATATAAAGGTTATCCTATTCATATGTAAGTGTTCTAGGGATTTTAAGAGATAATAATGGATAATAAATAAATAAATGTTTTATTTAGTCCCATGTTTTCTGTTTTATGTTCCTATTCTTTCCAAGACACCAGACATTACAATCCTTGTATTGTAATTTGATGATTAATTATGATTAAAATCATGTAATTATATGTGAAAAGTATAGGTTTTCTATAGTTGGTATCAATGGAAATTTGTAGTAATCTTTGGAGACTAGGAATAAAGATCTTTAGTGAGAACTATAGGTATAATACTAAGTCTAAAAAGATGTCCCTAATGTTTGGTATGTACAGAGTAAGTTTTTTAAAAGAAAATACATTACTATCTTGATACGACAAGTAGAAATGGTTCTATAATAGATGTACCTAGTATTAATAACTCTAACATGGTGGTATGAGCCTAATGTGGGTAACCTAGTACATGATAATAGTCCTTACTATGTATCTAGTTTGACACTCTCAGTGGATATGATTTGGTAAATTCATAAGCTCATTAAAAATCATTATTAAGGTAATAAAAGAAATTACCATAAAAATATATGTTAGGAAACATATCATAGATAACCTAGATTGAAACCTGGGGATTCAAAAGCTAAGATATAATTTTACATTAATATTTTATCCTTTTATTTTCAAATATTCCTTTTTATTCTTGTTTGATAAGTATTCAAGACCCCATAATTTCACTTTATTTTTCTTATTTAAGGGTCTTAAATATAAGAACTAATCACAACAATCAATGTGATGGGAAGTGTGATGATTTCCCTAATGATATTCCAAAGATGATTAGAATGGGTGCTCAAAACATTATGACCATAATTTCTGACAAGGATCAAGTTTTTAATAATAACATGAATTATAGGGAAAAACATCCATATCTAAGAATGATAATGTTTGTATAGAATCCTTCATACGGAAAAGGACTTGCATGTTAACTGGATCTTCAAATCCCCTCCTCACAAAACAGTGGATTAACACTACTGAAAATATATTCTCTATCTTATAGTTCTCAAAAAAATATAAAGTTGTTATGGCAGTCTATCATTTTAATGGGGGTGTTGATTAGTGGTAGACACTGATAAGAAAATCTGAAGTCCAGGGAGGAAATTTATTCCTTGGATTTAGAGGAATTCAATAAAAAAAATTCAATAAATATTTTCCCCAAATCCTCCATCAGAAGATGAAAATATAGTTCCTCAGAATTAAAAAGAATGAATAGGAGTCAATCCTAGAATATAAAGAAAACTTTAGATGGCATGCAAGATACACATACTACTTTTTCACAAACACCAAAAGAATAGTCGGTATCTTACATAGCTGAATAAAGCCAAATATACCAAAATTCATTGGAAATTCAATACATTGAAAACTATTAAGAGATTTTACTTGCTCCCTATACGTTGAAATGGATATTGGTGGTTCTAAATGGTCTCCAGGTTCCAATGAAATAGAGAATAAATTAGATATTAATATCGGAGGATCAATAAATAAATCCAATGATTGAAAGAAGACCGAATATACCACATGTAAAAATTATAGGGGAATCATTATGGGACCTATCTAAAGGGAGTCAAGAAATACATTAAATGCAGAATAATGGGATATCTAGATAATAACTGCTAAAATGATCTGAAAGATTCCTCTAATGTAGTAGAATTATTGAACGTTCATATCAACACTCAGCATGTAGTGTAGTTTTTTAACTACAAGGAACACGGTAATTTAGAAAACCAATTCCCTATGCCCATGGTTTTTGGAGGTAATCAACAACATCCTAAATAGAAATAAAGAAGGGATTATGCTACCACTATTTCTAATGTGGTACCGGACAATGATGTGGTGATAGGTATGATGGTTATTCATTCAAGAATATATAATGCACTATTTAATTTTGGTTCTATTAAATATTTAATATATTTAAATTTTAGTATAACTATTTAAACACCACCTTGAAATTTGGATGTTGAACTATCTGTGAATACAGCTAATGGGTAAATTATTTCTTCTCATGTACATTACTCCTTCCTAGTTAATGTTTATGTTGTGAGCCTCCCATAAAATCTTTTCACACTCCATTTGGATGATTTTGATTCTATTTTGTGCATGTATTGGCTATTTTTATACAAATCCAACATCAACTATCAGGAGAGGGAGATTACTCTTCACCTTCCAAATAATCCTTCAATTATTTAAAAGTGTAAGGGGGAAGATAAATATACATTAGAATCATCATCTCAAGTATGAATATTAAAATCTTATGAGCAATAATATCTCACTCAAATGTTTTAGAAAAAGTAGATGATCATGATTAAATATATTCCCATCGTAAGGGATTGAAATAATGTATTTCATAAAGAATTGGTTGGTCTTCCTCATGACCAAGAGGTTGAGTCCTCAATCGAAATTATTCCTGAATCTATGCCTATATCAAAATACCTTAAAGAATGGCCTTCATTGAACTGGAATAACTGAAGAAGCAGCCATAGGAGAATCTGGACAGGGGTTTTATACACCCATGTGCTTCACTGTGGAGTTCCCTAGTCATCTTTTTAAAAAATAAGGCTGGATCAATGCACCTCTACATCGATTATCTTGAACATAAAAAAATCATGATTATGAAAAAGTATGCCCTTACACAAATATATGACTTGTTCGATCAGCTACATGGGTCCAATTATTTCTCTAAGCTGAACCTTAGGTCCTGATATCACTAATTAATGGTGAAGAAGGAAGATATTTCAAAGAAATCCTTCCAAATTACATATGGACACTGTTAGTTCAATGGGATTCCATTAAAACTCACTAATGCTCCATTAATATTCATGGACTTAATGAATATATACATTATATATTACCTTAAAAAATTTATTCTTTGTTGATGATATTTTAATATACTCCAAGATAAAGGAGGAATGTGAAGAGAATTTGTATATTGTGTTAAATACTTTGTAAAGGGAGAAATTATATGCAATATATAGTAAAGGTGAGTTTTTGATGGAGGATGTATCATTATTATGACATTTTATCACCATTTAAGGTATATTTTTGGATCCTTCAAAGATAAAAGTAAATCAAAAAGTAGCCCAAGCCAGCATATATAATGGAGATCCATAATTTACAAGGCCAATTTGGGTATTACTTGTGATTTTTTAAGAAATTGTCATGATTGTAAAACCCAATAATCATGTTGGCATGAAAGGTAGTGATTTTTTTTGACTCAAGAATATGTGTAAATCATTAATCATATAAAAAAAGGCTTATCACTGTTCCATTACTCACACCCCCAAAAAGTAGAGAACTCTTTATAGTGTAGAGAGACTCTTAAAAGAAATGATTAGGTTGTGTACTAATGAAAATTGAAAAAGTGGTAACCTATTCATCAACATGGGTAAAAATTCATGAGAAAAAATATACTATGTATGATTTGGAGTTGGTGGTTGTGATCTTCATGTTGAAAATATGGCGGCATTATCTCTATGGAAAGAATTCTGAGATATATAAATATCACAAGATTCTGAAATATATATTTTCTGGTTATTTTTGAATAACATATCATAATTGTAAAACCCAATAACCATGTCGACATGGAAGAGAGTGATGTTTGATTGGACTCGTGAATATGAGGAAATCATTTATGATATCAAAAAGAGGCTTATCACTATGCCATCACACACACTCACAAAAAGTAGAGAAATTTTTGTGGTGTAGAGAGATTCTTAAAAGAAATTATTTGGCTCTGTAGTAATGAAAAATTATAAATTCATAGCCTACGCCTAAAAAGAGTTGAAAAATCAAGATAAAAACAATATTATGCATGATTTGGAGTTGGAAGATGTGATCTTCACATTGAAAATATTGTGGAATTATCTCTATGGAAAGAAGTGTGAGATATATACTTCTCACAAGAGTCTCAAATATATATTTATAGAAAAGGATATTAATATGTGGCCGTGAATATGGTTAGAGATCTTTAAGGATTACTATGGATCAATACACTACCAGCCTGGTATGGAAAGTAAGTTGGAAGATTCTCTAAGTAGAAAGGATTTTTCATCTTTATCCATGATGGAAATTGAGAAGGATAGATTCTTCTTAGACATAAAAAGTATGGACATGGGAATCATTAAGGAAGAAACATCATAAATCCTTTATAAAATCATTACTCAACCTACCCTTGTGGAGAAAATTAAAGAGGCTCAAAAAAATGATTTAGATATTTGGAAACACGTGGATGCTATCCAAAATGATAATGTAAGTGAAGGGTGAATGGAAAAGATATAATGTAATTATGAATCTATTATCCTTACCAACATGGAGGTTGGATAAAATCACCATGGACATTTCTACTAGAATTCCAAATACATCGGGATATTGATTGTGGTGGATTGTCATACAAATATAGATCACATTATCACAATTTGATAGGACTTTCCATTAGATCAAATTCCATATATATATATATATATATATATATATCAATGATGTGGAATGAATTCATGGAGTACTGCTATCGATTGTATCTGATCAAGATATGAGATTCACCTCCATTTTCTGAAAAAGTCTACAACAAGATTTTAACATTGAGTTTAACTCCAATAAGGCTTGTCATCCTCAACATGAAGTCCAATATGAGCGAACAATTTAGACACTGGAATACATGTTAAGAGCATGTTCTATAGAATTTAAAAGAGAATGGGACCAACATCTGACTCTAGTTGAGTTCTCTTACAATAATTGTTTCCACTCGATCATCCAAATGGCTTCATATGAATCCATTTATGGGAAAGTTGTAGAACACAGGAATGTTGGGATAAAGTTGATGAATGTAAGCTTATAAGACATGAAATTGTTGAAGAAATGTCAGACAAGGTGAAAACCATTCAGTATCACATCAAGGCATCCCAACATTCAAAAGAGAGATATGTTGATAATCATCAATGGGACCTATAGTTTAATGTTAGAGACATGGTATTCCTCCACATACCTTCGAGGAATAAGATAATGATATATTAGATGAAAGGAAAGCTGAGTCCCAGGTACATAATCCCATTTGAGATGCTTGGTCATGTCAGATCTATAGACTATTGACTAGCACTTCCACCAACCATGTCTCAAATATATGATGTATTGTACAAATCCATCTTAAGTAATTACATAACAAATCCTTCAAATTTACTAACTGTTGAGGTTGTACAATTGGATAATGAAATTTCTTATGAGGAGAATCCATTGAAGAACTTTTATTGTAGAGAAAATGTTCTAGACAACAAGGCCACTCACCTGGTCCAATTACATTTTTTGGAACCATATATATAAAGAAGCAATATGGGGACTAGGGAAAGTGATGATAAAAAATTACCCTCACTTTTATCAACATAGAATGTAAAATGAAATTTCATGGGTAAAATTTAATAAGTGGGGAAGAATGTAACAACCCAAATATTTATCAACAGATGTTCCATTATTATAATTATTTCATATGGTATAAACACATAAGAGAAAACAATAAAAGATTTATAAATTATGAATAAATTAAATAATAATCATTTCTAGAAGTTAAAGAACCTATACCAGAAAAATAGTCCTTTGACCATTAGAATATTAATGTGACCCTTATAAAAAGTAAAACAAAAAATTGAATAATAACCTCACCAATGAAACTATAAGTAAAATTTATCCATATTATTTGTGGCAATGTGATATAATTATATCATAGTATATGTAAGTAAATATTATATAAATTATTAATTAATTGTTGGAATTTTTATAGATCCTAAATATTTAATTGCATATTTTTGATTAATTTAATAATTTAAAAGAAATTTTATTTTTATAATACATATTCATAAAATAATATCTTGATTTATATTGATTATAAGATAATTTTATGTGCCCTCAATTGATTTTTCAATTTTCTAAAAAAGAAGTTTTAAATTAAAATTTTCATTTTCTATGTAACTAAAGATTTTTATAAAAAATTCTATTTATCATTTTCATAATATCATTTACATAAAATTGATTTAATTTTTTAATTCTACCTAATGAAAAAAAAGTTAGGGTGAAAGTTTTGTATTTTTATAAATTACTTTAATTTTTATGAATTGTAAAATATTGAACTTTATTATAAATGATAAATACATGAATTTGGGAGTAATAGATTATTTATGGCTGATGTAAGAACAAAATATCAAACCATCCTTAATTATTTTATTATATTTGATGATAATTCACATACTATTCACAGTCTTTGGTTGTAATGTCCCATAAATTCCATGATATTTTTTTAAATTATATGGGATCATTTCAAGACCAGCTGCTCAAACGACACAGAATTCTGAGGCCCGGTGATCTTGGAATAGATGTTTGATTTTTTTTAGTTAAATTAAAATAGCACATGTACATGATTTTAGAAAATTCTAGATGGGTGCTTGGATTAAAATTATGCGGGCACTGTTGCATTCGTAACGACAACTTTACCTAACGAATGACTTAAACATGACTGATACAGGTTGAGGGAGAAGGTTATTTTTCATACTTTTTAAGAAAACAATATAAAAAATTTATTAAGGAGAAAAAAAATAGTTTATTTTCATCAAATTTCAAATTTAATTTCAAAATAACGACAATGCAACTCGAGAATAATAGAAATACCGTTCATAAATGAAACAGTGTAACGAAGTTGTGACTCAGTGTAAAAAAAAATTCATAAACATGTTTTCTCTATTTAATGGTTTAATTGAATATAGGATCTTTGTCCTAATCTAGTATTACCTTAAACCCGTAGAGATTTGGCATTGGCGAGTTATTATCAATGAGCTACCACAAACGACAAATTAAAGAATGACGAATGACAAAGGTGTGATCTTCACCAATGAACAATCCAACCATGATGTAGGAGTTTTATTCTAAGTGAATTTTCTTTTTCCCCATTCCTGGATTTCAGCGACGAATGAGGGCCAACCCAAGAACAGATTAACTATGGATCATTCACTTATGTGGAAGGGTTTTTGATATCGGGGTTTGGAATCAGATTTATCCATGTCAGATTCTTAAATTTCATGCAAAGTTGTTTTTAAATTATAACGCAGAGGGATCGGACAGACATGAAAAACAACCAAATCC